>JBAFXB010000014.1:0-24966 GCA_037177825.1 Diaporthe sp. P3_1W | reverse complement strand
CCTAACCCTAACCCTAACCCTAACCCTAACCCTAACCCTAACCCTAACCCTAACCCTAACCCTAACCCTAACCCTAACCCTAACCCTAACCCTAACCCTAACCCTAACCCTAACCCTAACCCTAACCCTAACCCTAACCCTCGGATCCACGGGCGCGTCCAGGCTCCAGGCTCTAGTCTCTAAGCTCTAGGCTCTAGGCTTTAAGCTTAGGGCTTTAAGTTTAAGGCTTAGGGCTTTATATTTTAAGATTTATATTTTAAGATATATACTTTAAATATTAAATTATAAAATTATTTATATATATAAATATAATTTTATAAATTTTTTTAATTTTAAATATAAAATATTATAAATAAAATAATAATTTATTTTATTTATTTTATATATTTTTTATAATTTTATAATTAATTTAATTATAAATATTTTTAATTTATTTTTTTTTTATATAATATAATATATATAAAAGAATTTAAATTAAAGTTTATTAATATTTTTATTATTTTTTTATAATATTTAAAAAAGGATAATATTAAATATAAATTAAGAATTAATTTTTTTCTTTTCTTAAAATATTTAAATAATAAGAAAACTTTTTATTATTTTATTTTAATATTAAAAACTTTATTATATATTATATAATAATTTTAATTTATAAAATAATATATTTATTATATATATTATATATATATATATATATAATTTAATATATATTTTAAATTATTAAATAAGCTTTAAGTTAAATTATATTTTTTATTATTAAAATCCTTTATATTTTAATAATATTCTATTTTAAAATTTAATTTCTTATTATATAATAAACTTTATAAATTATTTATTAATTATTTTTTAAAATAAATATTTATATTATTTTATTTAAAAGGTTAAAAAGAAATTTAAATTAATTATTTATAATTTTATAATTTTTAATAATATTTATACTAATTTTAATAATTATAAAATACGGTATATAAAGTAGAATATATATAATAATATTATAAAAAAGGCTTTAAAAAGGAAATTATAATACCTAAAGCTTAATAGCTAAGTTTTAAGGGCTTAATATATAAAAGAGAGATTATATACCCTTTAAAGGTTTTTTAAAAGGTTTAAAAATTAATTTTAAAAATCCTTTAAAGGATATAAAATCTCCCTTTATTTACCTAAATCTTAATATTTATTATATTTAATAATTTTATATATTATAAAAATAAAGTAAAAGAATTTATATTTTTATTTAAATATTAATATTAAAATAAATATTTATTTTTAATTAATATTTTAAAAATAAATTATTATATTATAAACTTAAGATTATTAAAAAATACTTTATTAATTTATTTATTAAAACTTTTAAAAACCTTTAATTTATTATATTACTTTTTTAAATTTTATAAATAACTTTAATTAATATTAAGGGTAATTTATTAATTTATATAATAAGTATTTTTAAATATTTTAATTATTTAAAAAATAATTAAAGTATAAATATAATATTTTTTAAATAATAATAATAATAATAAATATATTAAGATTTATATTTAATTATATTATTTTAACCCCCTTTTATAATATAATAAAGTTATAATATAACTTAATATTACCCTTATTTTATACCTTATAATAAAAGGATATATAAGGGTTAATTGCCCTATTAATAGCTATTATAAGGGCTAAGGTTTTATAATTAACTTTTTTATTTAATTAAAATATTTAAAAGGGATATTTATAATTATAGTATTTAAAAGAGTAAATAATTAAATAAAATAAAGGGGTTTAAAAATATAAAGGGCATCCCTTTAAATTTAGCTAAAATATATTATATAATATAAATAAAAATAATTATTATTAAAAGCCTATTTTAATCCTTTTTAAGTAACTACCTTTACCTTTAAAGATAACTTCCTTAGCAAAATATTAAGCTCTTTATACTATTTACTTAAGGTTAATTTATTAAGCAAAAATATTAAGTTCTTATTATTATTATTAAAAAGCTTAATATTTATTTTTTAATTATTTAATTAATTATAAAAAAACTTATTTTAAGAAAGCAACCTTATAATTTACTTAAAGTTAAATAAATAGCTTATATATTTAATAATAAGCTAGTTAAGGTTGATTTTAATATTAATAATATAAATAGCTTTTTAACTTTTAAAGAGCTTATTTTTATAATTAAGCAAAATCCTTATCCCGCAGCTTATCCTTAAATCCTTATATTTAATTATATTAAAAATAAAGAATTTATTAAAATACCTTAATTTAAAGGTTAAAAACTTATAACTTATAGCGCGCTTATTTTTTTTAAATAAATTAATTTTAATTTTAACTTATTTTAAAAGTAGTGCTGCTTTTAAGATATATAAAAAAAGCTTATTTTTAAAAAATATATTTTATTTAATAAAACTTAAAAATATAGCTCCTCTTTTATTAAAAAGTAGTATTAAGTAATTTATAATATATTTTTTTAAGAGAAGGAGCTGAATTTTATTAATAGGGATTATTTAAATATTTAGCTTATAATTAAAGAGTAGAGCTAATTTTAAAAGGTAAGCTATAGCTTAATATAACTTTCTTAATATATAATATATAAAGCTATTAATAAATAACGCTAACTTTTTAATTTAGAATTTAAAGTAATTAATATTAATAATTATATTAATAATAAGGAGCTTTAAAAGCTATATTAAAACTTAAGAAATAAAGCTATTAAGCAATTTACTCTTACTAAGCTTATTAATAATAATATCCCCTTTATATTATCTTTAATATTCCATGTAATATCACAGGAATTTATATAAAAGGTAAAGGTTAATTTTAAGAAATTAAGCCTTAAAATTACCCTATTTAAAATAAATAGCTAGTACTTTAACTTATTTCCTTTATATAATATTAAATAAAGTCTTATTAATTTTTATTAAAATTAATTAACTCCCATTTAGCGAAATATTTATATATATTTAAATTACTATGAAAATTAACATATAATGTTATATAAATATAATTATTACTTTATAAGCGATATAATCTTTATTTAATAAAATTAACCCCTTTTAATAATAATTTACTTTTAAGCCTTAATAATAATATAAAACCATTGCTTATATAAAAACTATAAAGTGATAATATTAATAAGTTTCTCTTATATTTAATTTAAATAAATATAGGTATTAACGCTCTTATAAATGCGTTAAGATATTAAAATATTTATAATATCTTTTAATAATATAATATTAAGCTTTAAGCCCTTAATAATATTAATTATAACTCTTTATTAATAGAGTTTCGTATAAAGATTATAAATTATATTATTATAGATCTTAAATATCGTAAGGTTATTGCCCTTAAGCATAGATATTACCTCTAAATGTTAAGCTATATATATATTAATATAAAATAATAAGCTAGAATTAAACTTATTATTTTTTAATATATTTCTTTATTAGCTGTAAATATTATAATCTTAGCGAAAGAGTTAAGTTGCTTTAATTATTATATTATAAGCAATTAATAATAATATATTTAATATATTTATTTTTTATATATAATAGGGTAAGATAAGGGATTAAATAATAAAACTCTATTTTTCTTTATAAAGGTAATTTATTAATTATTTACTTATATTATATAATAGTATAAAATAACCTTTTAAGGTAGAGATATTTATTTTAAATTAATAAATATTATTAAGTTTAATAAGGAATAGCTTATTAAATATAATGCTTATAAGGATAAGCTAGAAAGTAATAATAATAAGTTAAAAAATAATAATAATATTTAAAATAAGCTAGCTTATCTATTAATCCTTCCTTAAATTACTAATTTTTCTTAATTATTTTAACTATTTATTAAATTATTACTCGCCTTACTTTTAAGGCTATTATAGCTTTAATATATATTAATTTAATATATAAACCTTAACTTTAATTTATAAAAAGAATAATATAATAATCTTTATAATAAAGGCCTTAAAAAAGTATAGCGTAAGCTATTATATATTAGTAATATTTAGGGAATGAAAAGTTATATATTAATAATTTAGTTTTTTTTATTATTATATTTTATATTATATTAAACTTTAAAAGCTTGATTATTTATATAAAAATTTATATAATCTTATTTAATATTCTTTATTCTTTAATTAACTTTAATTAAATAATTATATTATATTTTTAAAACCTTTAATAACTTTCTTTTATAAAAGTAAGTTATAAAGTAATCTTTAATTATTTCACTTTATTTCGCATTAAGCTCTTTAATCCTTATATATTATTAATACTTTTATAATTAAATTTAATATACCTTTATATTATAAAATTTTATAAGGATGCTATATATATTATAAAAAAAAAAATATATTAAATTTATAAGCTAATTAATATTAATAGTTAAGTAGGCTATTAAATATATACTTTTTATTTAGAAATTTAAAATAAAAATAGATTATTAATATTAATTAATAGGTTATTACGTGAGAAATGCACTTAACTTTAAGCTTAAAGTATATAAGGATAATTTCCTGAACGGTTTATATATATAATTATCTATTAATTATAATTAAGGTTATTTATATATAATTAAAGTTATGGCTTTTAAAGATATAAAGGATATATAAAGGGGATTTTTTTTAAAAGGGGTGAATATAATTTTAAATATTTAAATAGTTAGCTTATTAAGGATAAGTAAATAAAAAGGGTCTATATAGGTATTATATAAAATAGCTAGCTATTAATTATAATTATTAGCTTTAATGAAAAGTAATAAAGTTATATTAAGCTTTTAATTAATAAATATAAATTTATTATATTTAATAATTATATTATTTAATTTATTAATATTAAAGATAATATTAAATATATTATTAATATAAGCATTTATATTTATAAAGACCCTTAAAAGGTAGTTAATTTTAATTTTAAGGATCTTATTATTTATATTAATAATAAGGGTATTATACGTATATTTAAAATAAAGGCGGTTAATATATTAATATTCTTAGCTTTTAATAAAGTTTAGCTTTTAAAAAGCTATAATTTTTAAATAATTATACTTATTTATATTAATAAAATAAAAGATTAATTTAATAAGAATAATAAGTAATTATTCTTTATATTAAGTTAATACTTTTAGTTTCTTACCCCCCTTTAAACCTATTAATAAACCTTTATAAGATAATTATTTAAATAAAAAATGTAATATTTTACTTATTTATAATAAGAATTAGGATATTAATGTCCTCGCTTTATTATTTACTCTTAATATTATTATAAAATTAGTAATACCTTATATTTAGAATATTAATAATTATTTTTACCTTAATTTAATTATATAAAATTATTAAATAAATAATAATTCTTTTTAAATATATATAAAATAGGCCTATTTATTTATTACAATTACTTAATTATTCCTTTTTAAGGATTATAATATTTAAAAGTTAATTTAATCTTAAAACGTTTATATTTATATATTACTTTATATATTAATTATTTCTAGGTAAGGTTAATAAAGCTCTTAATAAGAGTTTTAAATTTCTTAATTATCTTTTAATTACTTATAGTTTTAATATTTGTGATTTAACTTAATATTATTAGAATATTACTATTTTACTTTCTTAGCTAAATAAAGTAGAGGGTAAGGATATTATAAGTTTTTTAAAAATAAGCACTTATTTTAATATAGCTAAATGCTTAAATAAAGATATATTATAAATTCTATTAAATAATAATTATCCTTTTTATATTTTATTTTATTAATTATAAAGTATTATATTTTTATAAAATTATAAGTTTTCTTATATATTTATTAATTAAAGTAGCTTTATTTATAAGGGTAGTTATATAAAATACTTTATTAAGAAGTTTATTAATCTTTTAAATATATAATTCCTTTAAAAAGTTACTCTTAGCGTTTATATTCCTATTATTACTTCTTTTTATATAAATATAAATAGAGATTTAGCGGTATAATATTAGCTTTAATAATATAAAGTTAAGAATAACGCTAAAGAAGAATAATAATATTATTAAAGGGTATATATCTATTAATATTAATTTAGCTTTATCTTTTATTAAATTATTTCTTTTTATAAATTCGAAAGTCTTTTATTAATATATAAAGGCTATATAAGGAAAAGATAGATGTATTATTAATAGCAGCTTTAGGGCCGTCTTTTAATTAATTAAGACTAATTAATTAAATTTCTACTTTTACCCCCTTTAAGGTTATTAATATTAACGCTATTTTATAATTAAGTATTATAAAAGAAAATCTATTTAAGAAGGAAGTTTTATTAAATTGATTTTTAAAAGCCTCTTTATTACCTTAATCTTAAGTTATTATAAATAATAATAAGGAAAACTTTAATAATATAATTAATAATATTATTAATAAAGATATAAAATGGCTAGGGGCAGGATATGAAACCTAGGGTTAAAAGAGAAATAAAATAAGAATAAGGATTATATTTAAAAAGTTTTTAAATAAAGGGTATATTAACATTAAGTGATAATTAAGAGTAGGTATTATTCTTTAATATTATTTATATATTATACTTATAAAAAGATTCTTATAATTAAGAGATTAATTTATAAATATATTAAAGATAATAAATATTAAATTATTTAAATATATAATCCGTAGAATATACTTATTGCTTATAATTAATATTATCTATATACTTTTAAAAATAAATATATATTATATATATAATAAGCAAAGTAAAGTTATAATATTCTTTATTATTAATCTTTATTTTAAATAAGCTTATTATAATCGCTATTTAATTATATTTATAAATAGGCCCGTGCCTTATAATAATATAATGAAAATAGAAATAATTAAAATAAGTACTTATAACATTACCTAAATACTTTTAAAAATAATACATAGGATATATATTATATATATAATAAATAAAGCAAGGTTATAATATTTTTTATTATTAATTTTTATTTTAAATAAGCTTTTTATAATTAATATTTAATTATATTTATAAATAATAAGTTTATATAATTTAATATATAATACTTATATATTAATAAATAATTATATAAGTTATATTCCTAGGCATTTATTTAATATTATTAATTACTCTTCTCTTTATTTTAATATATTCTTTAATTAATTATTTATATCCTATTAATATATAAATTTTAAAAATAGCAGCTTAAAATATACTTAACCCTTTTAATTTAATAAGGAAGGGGGAGTTTATTATTATAAAAGCTAACCGCTTAGCCTAAGACCTAAAAATAAAGGAATAGCTTTATAATATTAATCGCCCTTAGCTTATAATTATATAAGCCTCTTTAATACCTATATTATAAATAATAAATTAAGTAATAAACCTTAATAATATAAATATTAATTTAAAGTAATATATTATTAATAAGTATTATTTTAAGGTAATTATTTTATATATATCTTTTACTCTTAATTATAATATAAATTAATTAACTTTATAAAAAATTAATATTATTACTATATTAATTAAGAATTATAAAGCCTTTAAGGCTATTATAGTTTTAATATAAAGATATAAAATAAAGGAATCTTAGCTTTAATAATTTAATATTAATTAATTCTACTTTAATTAATAAAAGGATATCTTATTTATTATTAAATATAAATAATAAATATAGCTAAATGATTTTATATAAATAATAACTCTTATTTTAAATAGATATTTTAGTAAGATAATAATTCCCGCCTATATTTTCTAAAGATTAGCTTATTATTAGGTTTTTTAATATATATTAAATAATAGCTTTATTAATTTAATCATTAAAGTTTTTTAATTATTATATATAAAAAACTTTATTTAAAGGATACTTTTTAAGCTTAATAAGTTATAAAATTTATAATTATTTAAAAACTTATACTTTTTACTTAAGCTATTAATAAATATTAATTATTAAGTTAATAGCTAGCATTATATTCATTTCTCTTATTTATAAGAGGTTAATTAATTCATTATATAAGTAAGGGCTTTTAAGGATATATTTATAACCTTAAATTATAAGAATCTAGAAAATATTAATTATATATTAAGGTTTTAATAATAGATTACAAATAATTAAGTATTAGGTTATAATATCCTTAATATTATGTTTTATAAAGTAAGAAAGATATTATTTAAATAAGTTTTAAGTTAGGGTTTAATAATTATAAGCTTTAATATTATGTTATTTTTTTAATAATTTTATACCCTAGGAAGAAATAATATAATTTAAAAAATATTAATTCTCTTTTTTATTATATATTTATATTAAATTGCTCTTTAAAATATTTTATATTTAATAATTATAATTTAAGTTTTTATTAATGTTATATTATTTATTAAATAAAATATAAGGTTTTTATTAATATTTATCTTATTCTTTTTTTATATAGGATTTTTAATATTTAATTTATAAGTTAAATTTTTATATTTATATTAATTTAATTAATTAAGTTATAATTAAAAGATATATATTAAAAAGAAATTATAAAGTAAAATAAAGGTTATCTTAAGATAATAAGTTTATATTTACGTAGGATATATATATTATTTATTTTTATTAAATATTATCCATTACCTCCTTTTCCCTTTTTAAGTTAAAATAAATAAAAAATAGGTAATTAAAATTTATAAATTATAAAAGATTATTAAATATAAATTTATAATTAATATATCTTTTATAATAATAGCTTTTATAAGCTTTAAAGAAGCTATTTATATAATATATAAGCTTATAATTATAAAGGTTTTTTAAAGCCTTTTAAAGCTTTAGCTATTTAATAATTAATTTAATAACTTATTCTATATTATAATCCTCTTTAAATCTAAGGATAGCTAAATTAACCTGCGGTGCCTTTAATGCCTTATGATAATATGTAGTAAATATACGTTTAGCTTAATAGTTATATTTATTAAAAGTAATATATTAAATTATAGTGCTAGAAGAGAGAATAATATTTTATAATTAAGATTCTTTTAAAGAATAAGTGCTTAATTTAAATTTAATTAAAACCTAGCTTTAAAAGTTTAAGTAATATTTTAAACTATATTTAAAAGCTATAAAGGAATTAAGAGATAATAGTAAGAATAATGTTTTATCTTTTAATTTTAATTTATAATTAAGTAATAATAAGTTTAAATTAATTTAAATTAAGGTTAATAACTTTACTTATATAATAAGAAAGATTAAATTTAATAAATATATAATTATTTATATTTAAAGTAAGTATTAATACTAAGTTTTAATTATAAAAAGGGTAAAGGGTACCCTTTTTATAAATATATATATATTATATAACCCCCCCCCCCTTATTAATTAACCCCTTAATAACCGCTATAACTTACTTTATATTATTTAAAGGTAATCCCTTAAATAACAATGTATATAAAAAAGAGCCTTTTATTAATATTAATAGCGCCTTTAATAATATTAGAAATTTAAAGAAAAGAAGGTAAAGAAAAAACCTTAAAATTCTATATTATTGCTGCTTCCTTAAAAGTAAACCTTTTATAAATATATATTGCCCTTAAGAAAATACTTAAGCTAAATAAATTAAATACCTTATTAAAATAAGCTTTTAATTCCTTTATCTTTTAACTTAAATATAAATACAGTGGCTTTTTAATATATAATTATTGGTTTTTAGTTACTATAAAGCTATTATCCTTTAATTTCTAACCTCTTAATTAAGTACCTTAAATTATATATAATCGCTATAATGTAAGTAATTAATGATAATATTATTTTATAAAGCCTTTATATAATTATTAAGAACTTAATAATCGATATAGCTAAGAGTATTATAATTAAATGCTACTTTTATATTATAATTTTTATAGGTGGGATTATTTTAAGCTTAATTAAAACTAGCTAGTAGTAGATAGTTAATTTTATAAATAAGGTGTTATATAATATAGGATATATTAAGGGCCTTATAAACGACTTAATAGCTAAGGGTAATAAGCTTTATAATATATTTAAAGCTTATTAATGCCTTAATGGTTTTATTAATAAGGATATAATTAAGGTAAGTTAAATACCCCTATTTTATAATAATAGTTTATATTTAATAAAGGGTAGCTTCTTAATATTATAATAAAGTTTAATAGTTATAAGAATAAGCTATAATAAGTAGTATTATTTAACTTCCCTTAAATTATTAAAGAAGGTAAGCTTAGGGATAAGAAGAAAAACTATATAAATAAAGTAAAGGTTTAAGTTAAGGAGGGAATAATTGCTTTATAAATCTTTATAACTATTTAAGAATAGATAGTCTAAGGATTAGATGCTAGCTAAGTAGCTTTTATAAGCTTAATATTTCTTAATTATTATTATTATAATAAATTAATATTAATATATAAGATTTAAAGGTGCTAGAAAAGTTAAGGATAATTATTAAATTATAAATAGGTGGTTTTATTTAAGACGTCCTTATCTTTTATTAAGCTAAGGGTAATAAGTATAGCTTTTTTTAGTAAAAGGGATGGATTTAGGCGCTGTAATAAGAGCCTTTTTTTTAAAGTATAAAATATAAGGAATAGCTATTATAAGGAATTAGCTATCTTAGGTATAAGAAAGAAGTATAAATATATAAACCTAGCTTTTATAATATCCTATATTATATATAACTAGAAGGCCTTAAGTTATAATGAAATATCTTCATTTTATATATCTTTTATTAAGCTATTTAACGCTTATAATATTATTAATTATTACTGGGATAATATATATTATAGGTATTAAGGTAGTATTAAGGTAATAATAAGTAAATAATTTAAATATACCTATTATTTAATTAAAAAGCTAATTAAACCTTTATAAAAATTAAATTACTAGCTGTAAAAAGCGGGGCATTTAATAAAATATACCCTCCTTAGCTAAGTTAAAGTAACTTAAACGCTAAATTAAATAAATATATAATTATATTAAGGAAATATATTTAAGGATATTCTTTAACTGCTATAAGCTTATATCTTTATTTCCTAAATGATATATATAACTTATATACTTAATTTATTTAATTTACTTATATAATAACCCCTTTTATTATAGCTTTATTATTATAATTATATTACCTTATATCTATTCTCTCTATTATATATTATGACTTACTTAAACTAAGCAATATAATAAGTAATAAAGATATCGTTATTAATGTGCATAATAAAATCTAATACCTAATTATTAATTATAATAAAAGCATTAATAAGATACGCTTTTTTAAAATTATCTTTAATATTAATTGAAAGGTAAATTAGTATATTAAGATCGGCTGATATTAAATTATTAATGCTATAAATGAAATGTTAAGTAAAATATATATTATAGCGGCCCTTATAGCTGATTTAATAAGCGCTGCTTATAAGCTTTTTACCGTCCTTAATATTTATAAGAATTAAAGTAGTTTAAAGAAGGAATATAAAATTAAGGTAAGTAACGACCTTTTAAAATAATGCTAATAATAAATATCTAATACTTATAAGCTTATTATTATCGGCTAGATTATAAATACTTATAAGTAAAAGCTTAAGGAAGCTTATTATATGCCTTACCTTAAGATCTTATTTAATAATTATATTAAGAATTAAAAAAAGAATTATATATATAAGGCTGCTGAGCTTAGTTAGGCAGTAAAATAGAAGCTAATTATATTAATTTATAAGCTACATCTTATAAGCATCTTTAAAACCTAGAACTTATTAAAGCTAATCTCTTAGCTATAATTAATAAAGGTTAATGTAATTAAGGAATAAATGAATTTAATATACTTATAATACCCTTTCTATAAAACTAAGTCCCTAGGTTATATTAATATTTATATATATATAAGATCTTATAACCTTAGATAAAGCGGTTATTTTAATAATATTATAAGATATAACCTTTAAATGAAATATCTTTTACTAAGGTAATTAGGTATATTTAGAATTTTTTTTTCTTTTAAAATAAAGATAGTGAAAAAAAGGTTTACCCTAAGGGAATAAACGGGCCTTTACGATAAGGAAGGCTAATTATTAAGGATTAAATTAGCTTAAATAAAAAAAAATAAAGCTAAGCTATTTTAAATTAATACTTAACTTATTAATTTATTCTCCTTATTTATACTTTAAGTTTTTATAATATATATAAATATAATTAAGGGATATACATTTTAAGTATTATTAAAGTAATAAATAAATAACATTAAATTACTTATAAGCTAGCTTAAACTTAAACTTATAAATAATAAGGCTACCACCGCCTTTAAAGTATATAAAAATATAATTAATTACTTTTATAAATATAAAAAGGGTATTAAAAGATAATATTCTTATTATTAATAGCTCACCCTTTTTAAAATAAAAATAAACCTTAATAATTATATAATATATATCTTAAATACTTAAAATATTAATATCTTATTCCTTAAAGTCTAAGGCTATAATTAAGGCTAGATATTATTTTACTAATAATAAATATTTAAGCATTAAGCTTTAATAAATAAAAAGCCTAAGCTTTATATCTTATTCTTATTTTATTATTAATATCACTACGTTAATGCATAGCTAAGGTAAGCCTATTAATTATTAACCCTTTTAATCGGTTTATATTATATAAGTTAATTTAAAAATAAAATAAAAGAAATAAAGTACCTTAAATATATTATTTTATATATAACGGCGGCGCTAGGGGGGGGGGGGGTGCATTATAAAGACACTTATTTAAAACTTTAATATTTAAGATTAAAGGCTATTATTTATAAATATATAAAAATAATTCCCTTAAATCATTAAGCATTAATCCTAGGTAATATTAATAATTAAATTTAATAAATTTAATTCCAATAAATTTAATTTCTATTAATATTAATCTATAAAATAAGTTAAGTTCTTTATATTAAACTTTTTAATATTAGTTTAATTTATACCTTTTAATATAAATTACCCTTTTTATTTTTATTCTTTTTATTTATATTTTATTTTTTCCTTTTTTTTTTATTTAAGGTTTTTATTTTTTTTATTTTATTTTTTTTTTTATTAACTTAACCTTAATAAAGTTAACCTTATTTAAATGCAAATAATATATAAGAAAATATACCCTCCTCCGCCCGCTTAAGCTTACTTAAATATTAACTTAAGTAATCACGCTATTAATATAAAGGAACTTATTTAATAATCCTTATTAATTATTAAAAGCTTATATTTAACCTTATTATATAATATATATAAATTATATAATTAACATTTAAGGTATTACCCTCCTAATTATACTGCTTTTTCTTTTTTTTTTTTTTTATAATATCTTATCTTTATTAATTTATAATATTAGCGGTCTGCAATGGTTTATTAATTTCTTTATAATAAAATATTTATAAATAATAGGAGAATATTATAAAGTAAATTAAATAATTAAAACCTTTTATATTATATATAAAGTAATTATTATTAAATAATTTTAATATATAGTTTATAAAGGATATATATAATTTAGGTTGATATTTTAAATAAGAAACCCTTTTTATTATTCTTTATTATAAGATTTAATTTAAATTATTTTTTATATAAATATATTAATATATATATTTTTAATAAAGTTATAATAAATAATATAAGGAACTTTTATTTTATTCTATATATATAATAAGTTCATTATATCTTATAATTAGGTAGATTTTCTAGCCTCTTGCCCTTAAATTTAAGGGTTTACTATTATTTAAGCTTTCTTACTTAAAATAATATATATATATAATATATCCCTTAAAACATAATATCTTAATAGGAAATTTATTTTAATTAGCTAAATCTATATCCTTTAAATAAAACCTATATTATTTATTAATGATTTAATTAAACTCTTACTAAGACAATCTTAAGCAGCTTTATTTAATTTAAGCTAAAGTAATAAGCTTAATGCGTTATAATTCCTTTTATTATATTAATACTTTATCTTTAATAATATTAAAGCTTTTATATTAATTAAGTTTTCTTACTTTTCTTATAGCTATCCTATCTTATTAAGTTTAAAATAAATAGCTATAATTAAAATCATAATAATAAATATTTACCCCGCTTTCCTTTAAAATATTATATATTTTAAAATAAGCATTACGGAAAGTTAAGTTTACTGCTTTATGATTTATTAATTATTAAAGGGGTTTCTAACTAGTAATAATATTATTAAATTAATAATATTATAACTTTATAATAATAAATCTAAATATCCTTATAAGATTTATTATATAATTACTTATAAAACCTAGGTTAAAAGCCAGCAGCTTATATATAAATCTAAGAGTATATTTTATAAAATTCTCTTATTCTTTATATATATATTAAGGGCGGCTATTTAATAATACCCTTAATAATAGGGCAGCTTGCTCTTTTAAGCGCTTTTACTTCGCGAAAAGGTCCTTATCCAGTTGATTTAATTAACTAATAATATTAGCGTTATTTATAAGGATAAACTCTATAATATCCCATTTTTATTATAATAAGCTTAGCTTTATAAGGCTACTGGGATTATATTTATTCTCCTTAAACCTGCCTTATATCCGGCGTTTAATTTCATTAAACGCTATAATAATTAGCTTAAATAGCCACTATTTATAAAATTCATTATTTATATTTTTAAATAATATCAAGGTTATCCTTATATAATTTTATAGGTTTTTATAGAAATTATTAGCTAGGTTTTATTTAAAAGTAGATAATAAGTTATTTAGGGTAAGTTTAAATATAACTAGGTAATCCTTTGTTAAAAGGTATAAATTTATCCTAAGGGGGTAAGATAGGTTAATCTTACATTGCTATTTAATAATAACTTTATCTTAAATAATAATAAATACTTTGCTTTTATTATACTTATCTTAAAAGGTATTATTAAATAAATTAATAAGTTTACTATATACTTCTTAATAATTTTTATATTTAATTATTTTCTTACTATCTTTAATTAAAAGCTATTTAATAAACTTATAATATTAATAAATTATAAGCATTATTAATATATTATAATTAGTTAATTATATTAAGTTAATAAGTAATATATACTAAGTCTTATGCTTTATAAACTATATTAAAAAGTTAATAAAGAAGCTATAATAATTGCTTAATATTATAAAATATACCGCAGGATTTATAATTTAATTATTAAAGATTATCTTAAGAGCCCTTATTAAATCTTTTTTAAAATAAATATCCCCTTAATTAGTATTATAAATAATAATAAGGTTAGCTATATTTAAGTAAATTATAAAGTATCTTTATTAATTAATATTAAAATATAAGGTAATTATTATATATTAAGTTAAGCAGTTAATTTTATATTGCTTTGTTTTAATATTAAGGCATTAAGTATAGCTAAAATAAGGCCGTAATAAGTTTAAATCCTTCTTATTATTATATTAATAATATAATAAAGCCTAAAGTAGTTTTAAAATATAAGTATAAGGTTTATATAAGGAAAAGGAATTTTAATATAAAGATCTATATATATTAAAGAAGTTAATTATTATTATAATAATATTTATTATATCTTTAAATAATATAAATATACTTATAATTATATTTATTAATTATTTTATATCTAAGTAAATATAAGAATTATTTATATTATTAAAATAATAAAGAAATAATAATTAACTTAATTAATAATATAATAATTAAATATAATTATTTAATTTCTTATATCTTAATAAAAAATATCCTAATATTAATATATTTATATTAAATATTTATATTTATAAGAAGTAATCCTGCTTTATAGTTTTAATATAATATATATCTATTTAAGTTATTTTTTATAAATAGTATTTTTAATTAATTATTTTAATTTCAATAAACTATTTCTATTTAATTACTACTTATAGGGCCGCCTTAGCCTTATCAGCCTTATAATCTTAAATAATAATAAAGAAGGAGCTATATTATATATAAAGATGGCTGCTGCATTCAGCCGATTAGCTATAACAGCATATTTCTTTTCAAGACAAGCTTAAATCACTAGCCTTATAATCTTAAATAGCAATAAAAAGGGAGCTATATTATATATAAAGATAGCTACTGTATCCGGCTAACTAGCTATAGCATATATTTTTTCGCAAGATAGGCTTTAAATTAAATTTTTTAATAATAGATTTTCTAAGAGTTGCCTAATTTTAATATATCTAATGCTTAGTTTATAGGTTTTATATATATTTTAATATTATAGCTTAGTAAAGGTAGGCTATAATTCTATTATTATTTATATAATAATTATAAGCAGAAAATATAATATTATAATAATAAAAATTATAATAAATAATATTAAACTTTAATATAAACCTTATATATATAAATTTCTATATATTACTTTAATATATATTTTAAATATACTTATATTATCCCTAAGGATAAAATAAAAAATTATAAATTATTCAATATATATTTAAGCTACTAATATTATATATTTATTTACTTATTGCTTTTCTATCCTTTAAATTTAAATTCACTTTTATTAAATATAAGGTATTATTATTTATATTTAATGCTTTTAAGATGTTATTATTTATAGCTAAATATAGCTTTATTAAAAAATATAATATAAGCTGCTTATATATTAAGTTTTTATAATTTATATCTTTAATAAATAGTCTTATTATTTTAATTGCTAAAAGAAGCTTTTAGTAAGCCTTAGTATTAAGGATTTTAATCTTTTTTACGCTAAAGTAAGCCTTAAAATAAATATTATAGCTATTAATATATAATCCTATAAATTATCTTTTAAGTAACTTAAATTAAAATTAAATAATATTATTTTTAAAATATTTGATTTAGTAATTAAATGTTAATAGGAGTATATTTAAATTATTATTTGATTTTAGTTTACTGATATATTTAATTTTAGCAAATATTTTATTTAATTCAACTTATATAACCTTATTAGCTTTCTCTATCACTTAAATGTAATACTTCTACTTAGGACTATTTATATTAATTATTATTATATTTAAATATTAAGGTAAATAATTAAGTAATAGCTATTTTATAGGTTTATTACATAATAATTATCTTAATAGGATGTTTATATATAGACCTTTTATATTTAAACTATTAGAAAACTTTTAAAATATAAAAACATTAATTTAATATATATATATATTAAATATTAAATTTATTACCTTAATTCTTTAAATTTTAAAGAATTATTAAATAGCTAACTCATTTCCATCCTATTTATTTTTATTTTTATATAATAAAGAAAGAAAAGCAGCTACTTCCAGCCACCACGCTATATAAGGTTAATTCTTATAAGCTTTATTTTCTAAGTTTATATTCTTAGCTTTATTTATACTACAAGGAGTATATATAAGCTATATTTATAAAATAAATATTGCTTAATATCTATTTTTAATAGCTTTAATCCTTTAATAATTTCTATATTTTTTTTAATAGCAAAGCTTTGCTATTTATATTTATATATATTTTAAGATTAAAGAAAAGTAGTTAATATTTATAAAATCCTATTAGTTTTTAATAAATTTAAAGTATAAAAAGTAATTTACTATTTTAATAAGGATTAGTTTCTTAATCCTTATTATATTTCATTTCCTTAATAATAAAATAAATAATATAGAAATAATGCTAAAATAAAAAAGAAAAGAGTTATTAATATTATTTAACTTAATATATAATAAAATAGAATAAATAAGATAATAAAAAAAGATTATAATTCTTTTAAAGAACTTTTATATATTAATAAGGATTTAATATATAAATTATAGCTTAAATAAAGAGATAAGATAAAAAGGATAAAATAAAGAAGATAAGATTAAAAAAAGAAAGGTAATAGGTTCCTTAGGGTTATTTAAGAAAAAGTAAGTTATAAAAATACATTATAAGTAGAATTTTTTCACATTATTTATAAGAAAGAGTATAATTTAATTACCTTTAAGTGATATATATATATATAAATAACTTATTTAAAATATAAGTTTTAATTTTATCTTTTAATATTATTAAGTTAAAAGCTTTAATTAAGGTATTTAATAAAGGATTAATAAATTTATTTTAAATAATAACTATAAGGATCGCCTTTTTAATTTATAAGTATTAAGACTTTAGGTATTCCTTATAATTATTAATAATTAAATCTTTAAAAAATATCTTTTAATTATTTTTATAATAAATAAAATAGGGAGAGCCTTTAAAATAAATATTTATAAAAATATTAATAAAGTAAATAAATATAAAGAATAAGTTATTAATAATTTATTTATTAAGAATATTAATTATACTTATATTAAACATAAGTATTAAGAGTCTTATTGTATTATATTATAGTTTTATCTTTTTAATAATATTATTATTATTAAGTATTATATTAATATTTTTCCTTTTATTAAAGGTTATAATTATTATATTAAGATAAGTTTAATAATAATTATATTTAATTTTTAGAAATTTTAATAAAAATACTTATTTATTTTATTTAAATAACTTATTAAAGAATTATTTTATACGCATTATCCTAAAGCTAATTGCTTTATAAATAATATCCTATATAAAGTTATTTAATAAATAATTATCTTAAGAGAAGTTATCTTATAAAAGGCTATCCTATTAAAAGGTTAGGTAATTACTTATATAATATTGCTTTAAGTAAGATTATTTAAGGTATATATTAAGAGTTATATAATAAGATTATATAATATATACCTTAGTATTTAATTATCTAAATCCAGTATATATTATATAAAGTATATAGTCCCTTATAATTAATAATTAAAAGAGGTGATTAAGTTATTAATATTTAAGGGTTATATTCCTAGCTTATATATAAGAAAGTTTTTTTTTTTTTTTTTTTTTTTTTTTTTTTTTTTATAATATTAATTAACTAATTTATAAAATAAAAATTACTAAAGCTACTAGGATAAAATACTTAAGAGCTATAAATATATAATAGCTTTAAGTTATAAAATAATTTCTATACCCTATTAACCCTTTATTTACTTTTAGCTAAAATTTTATTTCATCTTAACCCCTTTCTATAACTTAATTATTTTCTTTTTAATTACCTACTTATTCCCTTCTTTCTCCTTTTATTATAAGCTTAATTCTTTCTTAGCTATTTACTTTAATATTTTATTATATGCTATAAGGTAATAATTTTAAAGCTTTTCTTATTACTTATAACCTTAACCCCCTTTTATATTATTAAAAGCCTTAAATATAATAAGCTTAAATAAATATTAAGGAGATATATTAAAGCTGCTAAATAAGATAAAATTAAATAATGCTAATAAATAAAGGCTTCTAGCTAAGTAACTTATTATTAAATTAAATCTTAGAACTATATATATATATACTTTAATTATTTTAAATTAATATATTTATAAAAAGTATAAGTACTTTAATTTATACTAATGGGTGTATTATTAATATAATTAATATATAATTTAAGTTAAAGGCGGTATTATTTATACTTAGTTAAATTCTTTTAGCTTAAATTATAATAAAAATAAAGTTCTATTAAAACTCTTTTATAATAATTAAGATAATATTATAATAAGCAAGAAATATTATTTATATTATATAAATAAATTTTATTAACCTAAGGAGGGAGTATATTTATTAAAGGCTTATAATAATTATAAAAAAAGGTAGGAGGAAAGAAATAGGATAATAAGAAAATATATTATTTTTATATATAGCTAAGTTCTCTTAATTTAAATTATAATAAAAGTAAAGTCCTATTAAAACTCTTTTATAATAATTAAGGCAATATTATAATAAGTAAGAAATATTATTCACGCTATATAAATAAATCTTATTAGCTTAAGGAGGGGGTATATCTATTAAAGGCTTATAATAATTATAAGGAAGGGTAAGAGGAAAGAAATAAAATGATAAGAAAATATATTATTCTTATATATTATATAAGCCTTATCCCTTAGCGAAAGGGAGAAGGCATAAGCATTAAGGGGATTAGTAAAGCTATAAAAAGAAATATAATAAAAGAGATATAATAAAAGAAAGAAAAATAAAATAAATAATATAAGCTAAAAGGGGTAAGATGGAATATATTAAATAAAAAGGGAAAAAAGGAATTATTTTTATAGTAAACCTTTTTATATTAATAGGTGCTTTAATATAAGGAATATAGATTATAATAACCATAGGGATAAATAAAATAAAATAAATTAAATAAAAAAAATAAAATTAAAATAATAAAAAAGTATAAATATTAAATAATTATAATCTTTTAAGGGGAACAATTTATATAAAGGATTAAAAGGTTTATTAAAAAAATATAATAAAAGAAATATAATAAAATTAATAAGATAAAAGGAATAAGCTAAGCGGAAAATAATATTATTTATATTACTTATATAAATTTTTTATGCTTAGGTTTTAAAAGCATCCCTTAATATAATTTTAATTTAATATAATAAGATTATTTTTGCCGTAGGATAATAATGGGACCTTAAAGTATTAAGCTATATCTTTATTTAAGATAGTGTTATTTTAAGAGCTATTTTTTATTATTTTTAGTTAAGTATTTTAAGCGACTACACCTGGCTATTGAATTTTAGTTTTTAACCCGTTATACCCTGCCTGTTATTGCCCCTATAGGCTTATTTTATTTAGTTTTTTTTAGTGGATATTAGCCTTATCTGTTTTATTATAAAGGTTTATTTAATGGTAAGATAAGCCTTATAGCTTTATATTTATTATCCTTTATAGCATTAAATGTTATTTTAAGGGTAAAGGGTTAATAGCTTTTAATCCTAAGCCATTTAATATTATAAGGCCCCCTTTTATCTATAAGTTTAATTATAATAATAATAATAAGCTTAGGAATTATAAGCTAGTTAATAATATATAGCTGCTTTAATTATATTATATATTATTACGGCAATATAATATACCCCTGGTATATATAATGTAATATTGCATTAAGTTAATATAAATATTAAGATTATATTAAGGGGTGTGGATTAACTTAGGCTAATCATTAGTATATAAGATATTAGCCGTTAAGGGCTACTATTAGTTAGTTTTTGTAGGTTAATTAATATATAAATATTTAGCCTTAAAGTATTGCCGCTATAGGTATTATTAATAGACGGCTTTAGCTGATTCTTTATTTAAATTAGTGCCTTTATAGTATTTATTATAAGCCGTTATTATATATATTATGTCTTTATTATTTTCTCCCTTTTTAATTAATAATATATTTTTAGTAATGATAATTTATTATAGGATAAGAATTAATTGTAAGTTAAGGGCTATATTATTAAAGCCTTGGACCTTATTTAGCTGATTATTAAGGCTGCGGTTTATAAAAATAATATATTAATAGTAGTTATTAAAGCTTAATTTTAATATATAGTGGGTAGATAGCAGCTTAGTGGCCTTCCGCTTCCACTATTAGCATTAATAGAGAGGGGTTTAGTGCTTAAAACTATATTATTTTATAATATTTAGGCGGGCTAACTTAATTTATTATTAAGGTTCATAGTAAGCTAGTATATTTTAATTATAGCTAAGAGCCCATTATCAGCCTTAATATCTTAATTAAGGCCGCTTCCTGCCTTTTTTAGCCCTTTTAGTAGCCTCTTAAAATACTAGCTAATTAAGTTATAATGATAAATATTTATAATGGAATTAATATTAAAGATAAATGTATTATATATCGTTATATTAATAGGCTATAGCGTTAAGCTTAAATAATAAAATAGGTTTATTTATAATAATAATAAAGATTACCGCCCTACTTAGGCTAGCTATAAAAAGATATATATTAGCATTATATATTTAAAGTATTATAAAATAGCGGCTTAGAAAGGGAGTAAAGGAGTATTAAGAGTTTATTTAGGTATAGTAATATCCTAGGAGATATAAGGTTAAGGGCGTATAAGTATTAGATTTATAATTATAGCTAGTAGATTTAGCTGCTAAACCTTATTTATCTATTTACTTATATTTTAAGGAATATTTTACCTTTATTAATAGATTATCTTTAAGCTTATTATATTATATAAGCTTATTTAGTTATTTAATTTCATTAAAATATAATTAATCCTATTATAATTAATATTAACTTAATTATATTCGCCCGCTATTAAGATATAATATTATTATAATATGCTATATTTAAAAGTAATTACTTTTATATATATCTTATAATGCTTTTAGGGCTCCTATTAATTATACTTATTTAAGGTTTTTTTTTTTATTATATCTTAATTAAATTCTTTTTTTATATTATTTATCTCCTTTAATTATTACTAGCTACGATATATAATAAAGCCCTTATAATAAACAGGATTATGAATTATTTATATTCATTAAGATCCATTATACTTTTCCTTTTATATATAACTATATATATTAAATACCGGCTATTTATTATAATTAATAATTTTAAGTTAAGTAAGGTTGCCCTTAGATTAATAAGAGGTAAGTTTATATATATAAGAATATTAATTATTCTAGCTAAGGTAGGTTTATAAATTATTATAATATTTATTAATAGAATAATTTATTAAAATATATTATTATTTTAATATAATTATACTTAATTTATAAGGTATTATTAATTCATTTATTATTATAAATAAATATTTATTAATTAATTATCCTTCTCTTTATATTTAATAATAATTATAAACTTTTTATTATTTAATAAGTAGAGAAGATAAAGCATAATAGCTGTTTTTAGTTGGATTATAAAAACAATTAAATCTATATAGCTTAATACCTATAAAATCATAAAACTATTATTATATTTATTTATTATAATTATAGGTTAATTAAGAATAAAGCAGTATTCTTATAAAGAGGGCCTTAGAAATTCGTAATTAAATAAGGTAATAAGATAATTGCCTTTATTTTATTATTGCCTAAGAGGATATAGCTTTATTATCTTTATAAATAAGACCTAATAAGGCTATTATAATTATTATCACCTAAGATAACCTAAATTAAGATAGTTATTTAGCTTTAGTTAAGATATCTAGGGTAGGCCGGAGCTATATTATATTAAAACTAAGGGTAGGGGGGGAGGATAGAAGGCCGGATTATATAAAGGTAACTATTAGGTAGCTATTTAATTTTTAATTTAAATAAACAGATAATAACTTATTTTTTTTATAAATAAATTTAATAAAGTAATAATAATAAATATTTTAGCTTAAATAATAATATAATAGCTATCTTTCTAAGTGAAAATAAGGTAGTGAGAATTAATTTCTAGTGATATTAATAAGGGTAATGGCCTTTTTAAGGATTTAATTTAAAATTAAGGAGATAATAAAGGTATTAGCGCTAATTAAAATCTATTATTAAATAAATAAACCTACAGCTAATAAAACTAGATGCAGATATAATTTAATAAACTGCTTATAAAATCTACCTAAGCTATAAAAAACCAGCGTAATTCTAAGTATATTCTCTACCTTAAATCTTTGCGATTTTATAATCCTTATTCAATAAATACTCTTATTATACTTATTAATAACTCCTTAATATAATAATCGCTAAGCTCCTTACTTAAATAAATATTAAGAACTTTAAGGCTTTCATCGGTATTAAACTATTATATAGCTTTTATCTTAATATATTAGTATTATATAGCCTTATTAATAACCTTTACCTTCTTAATAAGGGTATCTATAGCTTAATAAGATATACCAGCTTCAGCCATATAATATTTATTAAATTAATTATTCCTGCTTAATATATCTTATATACTTATAACCGCTAACGGGTGCTTATAGCTTTATATATAATAATAATGCTAGCCTTTAATATAGGCTATTAAATATCTGTATTATAAAATATATAGGGTTTATCTATAGGATACTAGCCACTATATACTTTAATAATATACCGCCTAAGTATAATTAAATTAGGTATTATTATAAAGGGGGGAGGGATTTGCTTATAATAGAGCGCCCTTACGTATTAATGAGTGTATAAAGTATATAGACCTAAGTGAATTAATTTAAGGTAATAAGGTATATTAAGCTAGTTATCCTATTCTAAATATAATTAGCCTAGGCCCTATAGTTATAATAATATTATACTATTAATAAGGATATTAAGGTATTATAAGTAATTATAAGGTTATTTTAATGATTTAAATGCTGGTTATTATCGTTATTATTATTATTATTATTATTATTATTAATTATTTAATTAGTAAAGTTTTCACTTATAAATAAAGATAAGTATATATTTTTAATAAAATAGCTTATAAATTTTAAAATAATAAAAGTAAAAAAAAATAGGGTTAATTATAAGGATATAATATTATATTAGGTATAGGTTTTTAATATAAATATAGCCTTTTTATATAAATAGTTTAAGGCTTATTTATATTTAATATTATCTATTTAAGCTAGGATAATATTAAATATATTTATATTAGTAGTAACTTAATTTACCTTAGTTATAATATCCTTAGGGTTAAATAGTAATATATTAGGCTTTAAGGTAATTATTAATTATCTTATATTATTATTAATATTATATAATAAGGTAGAGATAGGGGGGGGGGGGTAGGATATATTTAGCGCTAATTAAAGCATTAAGCTTATATTTATTATATTCTTAGGGTTTATAATGTAAATAGATATATAGTTATAGTAAATAAAGGGGTTTTATTTTAATAGCTATAAAAGGGAATAATAATACCTAAGCGCAGCTTTATATATACTAGCTATAACCTTAAATAATATATCTTAGCCTAAGAATAACTATTTTATAAATTATTTTAAGGCAATAAGTACCTTAAATATAAGGTAGGCTTTATAACTAACTCTTAATTACTTAATATTATAAATAATAACTCTAATAGCTTAAGTATTAGGCTAAGGTAAGTATATCCTAATAGGTACTTAAAGTAAACCCTTATAATTATAATAAATAATTATTATACTTATTAAATTATAAGTTAATACGCTTATATCTATAGCTATAACATCCGCTTAAAGTGCCTTAAA
>JBAFXB010000013.1:0-285913 GCA_037177825.1 Diaporthe sp. P3_1W | reverse complement strand
TTTAAGAGGAAATCACAATTTATATATATTAAATATAAAACGATATATTATATAATTATATTAAATTACTTAATTAAGTAATATAATTAATTAATTTATAACCTTTTTTAATGAGGGTAACGGTAATATTATTGCTAAAATTAATCTAGCATTACCTTATATTAATTTAGTAGCAGGGTATTAATTGCACGCTAGGGCTAAAATTGGCTGGGTGGGTGGTCCGTAAGGGGTAAATCCTCCATTCCAACGGGTGCAAATCTCCGTACTCTTCTGCAAAGCGAGGTGGCGGGTCGCCGAACTGTCTAGTCTCAGCCCCTGCGGCCGCGACGGCCTGGCTGCTCTGCGCGCGCCCTTTGCGCTGCCCATGGATGCAACAAGAGGCTCGACGAGCTTGTCCTCGACATGTAAAGCTGTCAGGAAGACGGTGCGAGCGGGTTTCGAGGATTAGGAGCGAATGGTGGTGCACGCGGAGTACCTACTCTTGTCTCTCATGTTCCGTGAAGGGAGATAAATGGAGGGCCCGCGTGTTGATACAGCGGGCTGCCTGGCATTGGTTGCTTTTCTATATATTTTTCTAATTTTGTATATCTTCTATCGATGCATTTCCCCCCGAGTCATCTCATCTCATCTAACAAGCATAGTCATTCCTTCGTCCCGTCATAATCACGACTTGGGTCCTTGCGGAGCAGAGGCTTCCTTCCTGGTTCCGGCAAGGTGTTGTTGCATCTCAGGAACGTTCACCATTGCAGATTGACCTTGACAGGCAGCTGGTATTGTATCGACGAGTGCAATTGTCGATGCTTCTAAGTCAGACGTGCGAAGTAGGTCATTTGAGTCCTCGAAGGGGCGATTGGTCCGGCAACAGTCGGGGGTCGGTGTCCGGCAAAGGTAGGCAGGTAAGGCGGCGAGCAGGTTCCGGGCGGTTCAGATTCGTCTCAGTCCGGGCGGAGGTGGTCGTGGGGTGGTCCGGCCTTGGGGGGATGGATTGTCGATATCTGGGGGGGTCCGGGCAAAGTGATTTGGTCACGGCCTTCTCACAATCACACGCAAAGCCAACACTTCATCACAGCAGACTCAGCAAGTCACGTCGGTGGACGTCAATGATCTCGATCGGAGGGAGGGCAGCAGGGCGCTGGAGCGGCCAGGCGAAGAAAAAGAATGTGAAGACGAGTCCCGCCTACGTTGGTGGTCCGGCATAGTTGGCGTGGCCCCAGACGAAGTACCAGAGTGTCGAGACCATGGTGAAGGCGACGAAGACGACAGACGCATAGTTCATGGTGGCAGCCATGACGGGCACGGTGGTCGGCATGCAGAACAGCGGAATGGCTAGAAGTGACCAGGCTTCACGTAGTCATCACCAAGTCAGCACAACAACAACAACAAACACAGCAAGCACACACATATGTCCACACACACGGGGAGCAAACAGACAAGACGGGAGGCGTCAAGGCGGCAGGCAGAATGACAAAGACATACCGAGCGCGACGTAGTTGCAGACATGGCCCAGGGCACCAAGGTGGAAGCTCGCGCCCTTGATGGCCTCCCTCTTGTTGAGGAGGCTGACGGCGATGGGCATGGCGTAACTGGTCGTGAGGCAGATGACGCCAACGCCGGAGAAGGCGTTGAAGGCGGCGGTCGAGCCAAAGTAGATGAGGCCAAGGATGATCTGGACGACCATGGACAGCATCATGGCGTTGAGGGGCACGCCCGTCTTCCTGTCGATGGTCTTCCACAGCTGGGACCCCGGGATGGCGCCGTCCCTGGCAAACGCCCAGATACACCGGGACGAGGCTGTCGTGCACCCGATGCCGCAGATGAGCGCGAGCACCAGCAGGGGGATGAGCAGGCCAAAGGCACCGCCCGACGAGCCGACGGCGGACTTGATGATGGCCGGGACGGGCTGGCCCGAGGCGAGGGCGACAAGGTCGTCAATGTTGGGGAGCACAAACATCATGGGGATGAGGGTCAACAGGCCGGCAAATGTGTTGAGCACGACGGTGAAGACCATGGCCTTGGGGACCTGCGTGGCGGGTGCTCGCACCTCCTCGCACATGCTGTGTTTGTGGGCCGTCTGTTAGCAAAAAGAGGGCGTCAAAGCGTCAAGCCTTGGGGGATTGTTAATTTAAATCACAGCGACGTACGAGATGATCATGCCCGTCGACGAGGTGGCATATGCGGCCTGCAGGAGACCGACACAGAAAGACCAGCCGGGCACCCATCCGGAGCGCGGCTCGAAGGTGGTGAAGACGTATTCAGCCGAGTGGCGGCCGTTCTTTGCGATGGCAAGGATACAGACGACGATGGAGATGAGGCCGGCAAAGGTCCAGAAAATGGCGGCCGTATCGAGGATGGGAAGCCACTTGTCGCCCAGGGCCGAGACGGCGTTGCAGAGCAGGGTGATGGCCAGGAAGATGAGGAAGACCTGGTACGTCTCGCCGGGGAAGATGCTCTCGCCGGCCGCGTCCTCGAAGACGCCAATGCAGGCGACCAGGAACAGGGCGGTGCCGAAGTTGACGGCGAGGGTGATGGTCACGTTGCCCACGACGTACAGCCAGCCGCAGACCCAGCTGGCTATGCGCCTCCACCGCGGCGGCGAGAGCATGAAGGTCTGGTAGTAGACGCCGCCGGCCGTCGGGTAGACGCTGGTGATCTCGCCCAGGGACGCGGCCACGCACAGGATGATGCACGACACGGCAAGCCAGCCCCAGATGACGTTGGTCGGCCCACCGCCGGCCAGCGGGTAGTACATTGTCGTCGAGAGTCCGTAGGGGATGGCAGCCAGCACAAACGACATGAAGGCCACCTGCAGCGTCGACCGGTTGCGCGTCATCTCGGGGGCGTATCCGAGCGATTCGAGGAGCTGGTCGGCCGAGGTCACCTCGCCGCTGCCGCTGTGGCCGTCGAGGCTGCTCTTGGTCGCGATGCCCACCTTGGCCTCATGGTCGCCACCGTCGTGGCGGGCGCCATGGTCCTGGGGCACGACACCAGCCATGATGGATGATTGGTGTTTTGTCGTCGTCAGATGCAGAGAGGGCAAGGGCGAGGGCGAGGGTCAGTGACGGCGAGTCAACGGTCCGGAGAAGGGTCAACAGGGAAGGGTGTAAGAGGGAACGAGGAGAAGAGGAGGAGGAGGAGGAGGAGGACAAGATGGATGGAGCGAAGGGGTGAGTAAAGAGAGAGGTGAGGAGGAGGAGGACAAGTTCGCCAAGGGCCTATTTCTGGGGAGACGAGGAACTAAAGAAAGACTGAAGACATGTGCATGCAGTGCGAATCCAGAAGCCGGATATGAAATGAGCATGGCATGGGCATGGGCATGCAGGAAGTGGTGGCCGGCCCTGCTTGCCACTCCTGACCAAGTAAGTAGACAAGATAAGTACGTACAAACTTGTATACTTTCGACACGGTAGATGGCAAGTACTGTACACGACAGATCGGGAGCGAGGGTCTCAAAAACCCACACTGGAGACCAGGGAAGGGGGGGTGAACAGGGCAGGGCGAAAACAGAAAGAGAAGAAAAAATCTCAAAAAAACTCAATGGCTCCAGGGATGGTCGCGTGCACCAATGAGCAAGAAGACTCTTCGGTACATAGTCGTACCCTGTTCTTCTTCTACATATATTATCCGACTATACTCTCCTTGCTCCTACCTCGTTCCCCAAACACGAACACAGTCATGGATGTACAGTACTCACTCGTCTTGCTCCAGCTGCGCATCGATCCGAGGAGTCGGGACAATAGATACTTGGCTTGGTCGTGCCTTGGTTGTCACTGGCGAAATCTGGCGAGTCAGATGCTGGGCATAGACGGGGAGGATCTCTGGGGGGCGCCTCATGAGGACCACTTTTGCGCATCCAATGCCACCTCAGGTGCAGTGCCAGTGACATCAGAAGACCCATGCGAGGCCCACACAGGCTCTCCGCCAAGAGCTGGAGCCCCCGCCGGGCGTGGGCGGACCTGGCAAGGAGGGCCCATGGAGCAACGGCCAAAGGCTCGGCCAAGCGGTTGGGATGCCCACGCCGAGACTCCGGCGTAACCGACGGCGCCGTGCTAGGCTTTGTGTCGCAGAGGCTCGGGGGACAGAAAAGGGCGACCTGGGGCGACTTGAGGTCACTGCGAGGCGATTGGGGAAGCCAGACCCGGCGCCAACCGACCCCAGCTTCGGTCCGGCTCCCTTGGCTGGCAGGCTGACCACACATACCACAGTAATAGTACCTTGTATCCGTCATGCATATTGACTTGCATGCATGCAAGTTCGCGAGCCCCGGCTGCATGTTTTGCCTGACCTGTTGGTAGGAATGTGGTCTGTTTCTGCGCAGGACACGGACCATTTGTCTTTTTACTGTAGATACGAGTTTTTCTTTTTCTTTTTGGTCACAGGTATGTACGTTGACAGGACATTGGGCTACCCGTGCAGAGAGAGAGAGAGAGACAGAGAGTAGACTTCACGATGCAGATGATTTATAAGAGAATGGCAACACCAGTTTCTATCTGATCGATCCGGCACGGGGGCCAGTATAACGGCTCCATGCGCTGCCATCCCATGCCATGCCATCCTGTCCTGTAAATGTTGAAATTTGAAACACAGCAGCCAGCAGCCAGCCAGCCAGCGGGACGGGACTACTTCGGGGCTCCGCCTCATCGCCAAACGCGCACAATGTTTCGTAAAGAATACAACTTCCTGCGCTGTGAGGCGGCCATTATGGATCGGCAGGCCCACCTGCAGAAACGGGATGACGTCTCAGGGGCCCACGCGGCAACTTCTTAGCTGCAGTATCTATTGTAGTGTTCTATCTTGTGTGTGGTGGGCCTGGCCGTGCTGGTGTAGATAGCCGTGTGTGTGCATGCAGTCCAGGCAGTCTAGTCGGCAGTGCAGTGCAGTCAGTCAGTCAGTGCCATTCCGACGTGTGATTTCGTTTAAACGATAACACACATGGCAGAGCAAGGAACACAGACCATGAACCCACAATGCGTGCATGTATGCGTGCCTGATAGGCAGATAGATACTGATACAGCAGCCGGCAGAGCAGATAGCCTCTGTAGATCTATCTACATGCGGCAGCGGGTGCCGAGTGTGGCCTGTGGCATGCCGGCGTCCAATTTCTTGGAAGTGCAAGGAAGAAGAACCCAAGCAAGCTCTTGATCGACCACGCACGGCTTGCAGACTGCTGTACTGTACATCGAGTACCACAGTAAAATGCTTGGTAGACTAGGACGAGGACCTGTCATTTACATTGTCGGCTACCGCAGCCGTGTGTACCCGTTGGCTGAGAGATGGGCATGCGAAGTTGCAGGAACGCATTCCCACGCGGTGGAGCACTCATGCAGCACCGCAGGAGCCACGGAGAGGCTCCCGGGAATGTTCCGCCAGCACAATTACTGTACCGTATCCTGCCATGGAAGCCAGCCATCCCGCAGCACAGTGTTGCTCTCCCACTCACTCACTGCCAACCGCGACTGGCGGCGGCCTGGGCCCTTGGGTCTGGCGGACATTGACCTGCAAAGAGACTGTGCGACCGACAACCGAGAATCCTCCACGATAGGAAACTCACCGGCGGGTCTCTTCTCCTGCTGCAGATGGGAAAGATGCCATGGCGCCATGTGGTCGATATCTGCGCTGCGCTGCACGCATATGGGTGTTGTTTCTTCAGCTTACAGCCAGTCCCGTACATTCATTCGCCTGTCTTCCAGAGGTGCGGAAGTGCTCATGCTCGCCGCGCCAGCGTCTTCTTGGCATGATAGCCCTCGGTCTGCACATGCCGAGCAACGTCCGGTCCTCTCCGTGCTGGCAGATCTAGATACAGACTGCAGTGGGTCAGCTTTGTCGGTGTAATCCTCGAGCATGGTCCTCACCGTTGACCGGCGGATTCAGTCCTGGTTGGCACTGTCTAAACAATCATCCAGACGCCATGCATGCAAGTAGACTACACGATCCGATTTCTGTCGATCTCTCGCCAACTCCATCGCGAACTCTGTTGATGTTGCGGTTGAAGACTAGCTTTATTATATCATAACCTGGAACCTCCAAGGGGCGCTGAGACAAGAGTGGATGGAATACCAAAACTGCGTGGAGGTACAGAATTGATGCACTTATGTATGCAACGTCACCCCGGGAATGATTTGCCCTTGAGAAAATGCGAGGACTAGAAGACCCTTGTACTACACGCAAGGTGCTGTCCTATGGCACAAGTTCTCCAATATCAAGGTCTCATACTTGGGCTTAATCGCGTCGCCCAAATAATCAACACCTGACGTTCATTCACTTTGAACCCTGAGCACTTGAGCAGTGTACCTAAACAAACAAGGACTCCTCAATCCCCATAATGCGCTCACAAGTACAGTTTAACATGGATACATAGTTCGCCGATGTGAAAGTTATCGCGGCCCACAGCTGTCGGGAGATGTCAACGACGTGTGTTGAGACAATACTAATTAATTGTCTAGGTAGGCCGGGAACATGCTATGAGAATTGAAGCCCCATCGCTGGCTTAGATGCGTTGCTAAGTACGCAGTAGCACGGGTTCACACATATATAATGCAGCAATGCAATACGCAAGCCGCTGTTGTGGTAAAGTGCATGTAATTGTCAATCAGCATGGTAGTAACAGTCTGATCAGAAGCCAAGCAAGGAACAACCATTTGCGCCACACAACATCACAACAACTGATCCGTTGCACCGTTTGAGAGCAGCAGTGAATATTGCATCCATCAAAGAAAAATATTCACCAAGTTCCCAAATGACACATGCCACATGCGGCCCATCTCACACGGTCCTCTTGGAAAAGATGGCAGCGGCATCGCCCACCCCGTCCCAGCCCAGTATCGAGGCGCCAGTCACAATCAGCGCCCACAGCTCACCGATCGTGGCCCCTTCTGGCCCTGCAGCACCCAGGGGTGCCCAGGACGTCGTCTTGGTAGCACCCGCCACGAGGGCCAACACCAGGGTGATCCAGCCTTTGGCGTCCTCGGCAGACCGGCTCCCCGGAGGCTGACGGAATTCCACCGTGCCCTGGGCCACGCTCATGGCGCTGCTGCTCTTGGACGAGGATGACCGGGGCAGCATCCTCGAGAAGTCCCACTTGTACACCTTGCCTCGGACAAAGTCGTGCTTCTTGCCGTGTGCCCTCCCGTACGTCGACGTCGCGGGGAAGAGGTTCATGCTCCCCACCAGGCCGGGCAGGTCCAACGTGGCGTCCACCATGAGCAGGCAGTCCGGCAGGCTCAGCGACCGCAGGGCCACGCTGGCCCGGTTGCTCTGGCACCAGTATGCCGTCGACGCCCGCCTGTCGGCTGGGACGAGCTGGTCGAGGGCCGGCTCGAAATAAAGGGCGGCCTTGGCCAGCGCAGAAAGCTCGACGGGCGACAGGGACACGGGCGTCGCCGAGATGTGGATGTGTGTGCTGCAGTGCGGGCTGGGCGCCATGACAAAGTAGTGCCTGATGGTCGAGAAGATCAGCTCCATATCGGCTGCCCAGTGCCATGTGGCTGGATAGACCGGTGACACGAGCTCTATGCCCCCTAATCATGCGTGTAAGTACTCCCGGTCAGCAATCTCCCGTTGAAAGTGTGGGCCAGCGATGGGCAGAGAGGAAGACATCGTACACAGGCACTTTGCGAGCTGATTCGGTATAGTGACCTCGCGCACGATCGAGTACTCGCGATAGTGCTCAACGGCCTTGTCACCCCCATCGTTGATGTGGTTGGCAATCCCAGCGGCTGCAAGGCGTCTGCTCAGCTCGTTGGCGAGGCTCTTCCAGGACGAGTGTGCTTTCTTGCGGCCGCCCAGGAGCAGTTCGATCTCTATGCCGAACTGGAGGGAGGCATGGGGCATGGCTGACATACTCATCATGGACACTCGAATAGATCTCGACAGGAGTAGGGCACAAGTACAGGTAAAAGCGATAATGCCACAGGCGGACTGGTGAACTCGTCAAGAGAATGACAGAGACGCCGCTTCTCAGGAGCTATATATACTCGAGAACACTGAAACCCTTTGCTTGATTCATTACCAGAGACGCTCGACCACCCTCGCCGACATCGCGGATCTTCCTCCTAGGTCACAAGCGCTCGCACAGAGTCGAGGGCAGGGGCAGGCTCAACGATATCCTGGGACCAGGCCAGCTCGAGCCGGCCTCCAGAGCGGGCCATCTGCCATGGATGATGCCCTGTCTAGTGGCATGAACTGTGTCGACGAAGGATCGTCACCAGCGTCTCGCCCGAGTGATGGGCAGGACTGACCTCGACATCTCTGCTCGAGCCAACAGTGAGCTTGCTCCCGCCGCGTTGGCCCCTCTCCCAACTGCCGTGGACCTTGTCAGTCAGGGGGAGCCAGCGAGACGCCCGAGTTGGAATCTTGCTGTCGAGCAACATACCCTGTACAGGGTCCTCCCTCAAGGCATATTGACCGACATGGTGCCGTTTAGATGAGTTTAAAAAAGTGGATTAGGCGAGACGCTGGCTCGGTCGTCACTTCATGAGCCCAGCGCGTTCACGTCACTCAGCCCCTGGACAGAGCCGGGCTCGCAGAGGAAGTCAGACAACGGGAGCCCAGAGAGCCATCGAGAGCCAGTATGTCTGGTCCCGTTGACGATGTGTCCGACAGCCTGGTGGATAAGGTGCTCACGGAGCAGCTTGGCTCAGACCATGGCCGATGGAGAGGTGGTCCGACACTGTATTCCGCCCCCAGGAGTTGCGTCACCCAAGGAGGCTTGTGTATGGAATGAACTTTGATCCAGCTGCCTCAGACATGCTGTCTTGATCGAAATCTCCACATCTGGATATGTTCCCGGCCCCCAATGCCCCCGGTAACATCGCCGGCCGTGAGCGCGGGATCCGTGGTCGGGACCCTGGCTACAAGGCGGCCAGGCCGCGGCCCCTGTCGACCCAAGTGCAGAACCACCAGTAGCGCGGGAACGAGACATTGGACAAACAGGTTGCTCGAGCTGAGGTCCCGTTCGTGACGTGTGTGGCCTCTGTTGGGGGCGCCGAAGCAACGATCCAGACATGGGCGTCCTAGCATTCCTGGTGTAGGTCTAGGTTCAGTTAAGCGCCGCGGGCAGCATGGGGGATGGGAAGGCGGGACCTAGTCAGGTAGGAAGACTGCCATGGTACCACTCGTTCCAAGAGGGAGAAGGGCAGGGGCTAGTGTAAGAGAGAGAGAGGGAGGTGAGAAGGGAGGTGTGGGGTGAGGTTTGGGTGGCAAACGAGGGACCAGGCGGACTAGCCGTGATCATGTGTCCCAACTGGACTGAAGTTGGTACCGCCGGCCAAAGTCTTGGTGTTGCAGTGGCTGCGAAGGCAGATGTGACTGGCGGAATAGTGACTCCAAGAATGTTTCAGATCCCGCGCTGCAATCCTCGACCTTTCGGCAGACGACGCTTGGGTGCGGAGCGGCCGCCGTCCGGCTCCGGAGCCTCGGGTATGACACGGGCTCGCCAGCCGGGCCGGACAAGGTCGGCCATGTGTCGAATGCGGTGGAACACTGCGGCGGAACACTGCGGCTCTGTCCGCAACTTGGTTGTCTTGGGGCGACCTCGCAGTCTCAACAGCAATCGTTGCCTACTCCTAGCACGTCACACAACGTCAACAATTGATTCTTTGGTATCTCAAAACAAGGCGCCCCCGTCAACATCTGCATGCGAGCGATAATGTCCCGATACACTTGAGCCCAACTCCAATGCTTGTATAGAATGCCGCCCTCCCATGAACAGCTCAGCCCACGAGACCAAACCCAAACCGGGCTAAACAAAACCAAACAAAACCAAAACAATCAAATCCAAAACAGACAAGTGATGACTGCAACAGCCAGGCTGAGATCCAAGAAAGGGTCCAAGACAACCGCCCTTTCTCACTTGCTCTCGTCATACACCACGCTCCCACAACGCCCACAGACGAGTCGCTGACGGCCCTGGACTTTTTTGGGCCTGAACTTCTTCGCCCCACACTTTCGACACGGAACATCATCCCCATCCTCACTGCTCCGACGGCCGGCCTCGCTGTCACTCGTCAGCTCCGAGCTGAGCTTGCTGACGACCGAATCAGCCGGGGCGAGGCGGTTCTCTTCGTGGGTCGTCATGGTGCTCAGATGTGAGCCCCCACGCTGCACGTCAGCCGGCCGCCGCTCGAACCCGGGGGCTGGAGGTCTGTTATCGCCCGCCGGGGAGAGGGGCATCGTTGAGGACCTCGACGCTCGAACGGGTCCCTCAGAGGCGGCCTCGCGATCTTCGGCCGCAGGCGTCACAGCATCACTGGCAGTCCTCTGGTGGCCCTTACCCCCCGCACTGGACTTCCCATCCCCATTGGACCCTCTAAGGCTAGCCAGCCCCTTCCAGCGGTTCAGATTCCAGAACCCGTAGCTTGCCCCCGCTGGGTCAAGCCGTAGCTCTTCCGGTCCGTCTTCAGCGGACCTAAAGCTGAACGACGGCACCGGCGGAGGCGTCGGGGCATCCTCGGCCTTTTTGGAGCCCTTGCGGTCTCTGGCCGTTGACGGCCGGGGCTTGCCCTGCGTGGGCTCCTCCCGACGTTGGTTGTCATCCGCCTCCGTACCCTCTTCGCTTGTAGGGTGTAAGGGTGAGGAGCCCGAGGTCATCTTTGTGTCGACAGCATTGGCCGTTTTTGGCCGCAGCCGACCGCTTGCCACGCTGTTCGTGGGGCTGCCGGGTGGGTCATTGGCACCCGCAGGGATCCGAGGAGAGGCCATCGCGTACTGCTGTTTCCTGGCATCTGCGGCCAGATTTGCACGGCTTCCGCTTGCCGCTTGCCGCGCGTCCTTCCCAGGGGATATGCTTCTCTCGCTCCGCACGGGCGTTCCTATGCTTCCAGCGACCGACTGGGGCCTGCCGCCGCCGCCCTCGATGTCCTGGCGCCAGCTTAGGATCATGTCCGACGACAGCTTCGGCGTCCCCGGTGCGCCCCACGCGATGCCCGGCGGAAGCGCTCCAGGCTGTCCGGCCCCGGTGCTCAGACTACCGCGCCGTGAGTGCGCAGCGCTACCAGCGCTCGTCCTGGTCCTGATGCTGGATGAGCGGACCACCCCTGGGCCCAGTCCACCGCCAGGTTTCCTGGAGAAGGTGCTTCCGGTCTCCCAGCTCTCGTGACGTCGTTTCGAAAAGGCACAGTCCTGTCGAAAGACCTTGATGATGCCTTGGTCGTCCGATGTCACGATAATGTTGCCGCCGTTGTGAGCCTTGCGTGCGAGGTAAGCAGGTGAGTACTCGATCTTCCTGGCCAAGCCTGGCGTCGACAGCGAATTGTCCGGGTCCTGTGCCTTCTCCTGGCTGTCGGCTTCAGACGGGGCAGCCTGAGATGACGTCGCGGCGGTCTCGTCCGAAGGCATGAGGGTGACCGGTGGCGGATTGCATAGGTCGTAGATCGGGTCCCCAGACTCGCTCAGGAGTTGCCTGGTCTTGACCGGGGCAAAAAGCGCCGTGGTCACGATATCGCCATGGGCATCAAAGCTTTCGCTCGGCTGTTTGTTGGAATCACCGGCCGCTGCTGCGCCCACCTTCCAAATGAACGTCTTCCTGTTCTCGCTCCCGCTGATGACGTATTGTGCATCGTCACTGAAGCTGGCGCTGATCTGCGTGCAGACGTTCTCGTGGCCTTTGAACTTGACATCCAGGCTGCCGTCCTTCAAGTTGTAGATCCGGATTCTCGAGTCGTTTGTCGATATCATGATCTTGACCTCACCAGGTTCCGTACCACCAGACCCGCCCGAGGTGAGGGGCATCGCCATGGTCTGTATCCCGGTGATCTTGCTCCCCTTGGAGTTCTTGCCCCGCGAGCTCTTGGCATGTATCTGGCTGTGGAACTTGAGACCCTCCGTGTCGTAGACCATGCACAGCCCGTTCAAGAGGCCAGCGATGGCCAACTTGCCGTCCGGGGTGAATGCCACGGCGGTGATGAGGTCTGGCAGACGCACGCTGTAGGCGACGGTCTTGTCAGGTATGCTCCACAGGCGCAGCGTCATGTCCAGGCTCCCTGCGAGGAAGAAACGGTCATCTGTGGGGTGGAAGGCCACCTTGGTCACCACGTCCTTGTGCTTGAATGCGCAGAGGCACTCGTCGCGGCTGGTGTGCCAAAGCCTCACCGACTTGTCCATGCTGGTGGAGAGGAGGAAGTTGTTCTTGCTCCAGCTCAGGTCGAGGATCTCGTTCACATGGCCCGAGAGCTCACGGAACGGGCGTTCAACAAAGACAGGCGTCGACAGCCTCTCACCCACGGGACAAGTCGCAGCCTCCTCCTCCTCCTGTGCCCGCCGCTCCTCATGGGTTGATATAACAGCCCACATCCTGACGACCGTGTCCTTGCCGGCGGCAGCCAGGTATTTTCCATCTTTGGAGAACTCGGTAGCCCAAATCGCACCGCCTGTCCGCTCCCTCCTCCTCCCGCCGGCACCAGCCACAGAGACAGTGACGATGGGGACCTTGGAGGCTGCTTGAGCGCCGTCGTCACCATTCAGCGATGGATGGGTCCCAACAAGCTCCTGGGCGAGAAACATGCGGTTGAATTCCCGCTCCTGGTGTTTTTTGTTGTTTGCCCGGATGCGGATGTATCTCGGCGGCTCCTTGTGGCGAGGGATGAAGCCTCCTGCGTCGGCCATATCGGAAAATACTCGGGCATCTGAGCCGTCCATCCGAGACTCGCCATTGAACTCGGACTCGCTGTCGTGTATGGAGTCGACATCGCCCCTTGCCTTTCTCGTGGTACGCATTCCGAGCCGACTGAGAAATGAGGGACCTTTCCTGTAAGAAATCGAAGACGGTCAGCCCGTGGACAATCGTAACCGGGAGCTATGCGGCTCATGTGCTCTGAAGTCCCGCCAACCACACAAGTTTCCGATCCAAAAAAGGATGGTCCGCCGCAGGTAGGGTCGAACCGGGCCACCTACTTTTTGTCCTTCGCAACATCACCAGACGGCGCTGTTTGTCTGCCGTTCAGGTCTGAGCTTTGGCGCGGGAGTGCTTCGAGGGGCTCCGAACTGTCATCTGGCTTTGTAGCAGCCACGCCCCAGGTTCGAGGTTGCCTGGAGGAAGTGGATTCGGTATTGGTGCGCAGGAAGATGTGCTAGAAGCGGACATGTTGTCAGCTCGACAGACCCGCAGGATCGCGTTGCTCCACAAGCGCAGGGCCCGCCATATGTCGGCGAGAGCAGGTTGGAGGACGTACTTGTGACAGCGGATCGACGCCGGGGTTGCTAGAAGGGGAGTGGGCAGGCTGGGCTATGTTCGTAGCAGGTGGCTTTGCAGGGCCGTCGTGAGCATCCTTGTCCCTGGACACAAGTGCCGGCGCCGTGTCTTGCCGAGTGATCTGGTCGGGGCCCTTCCTCGCCGCGACAGCAGAAGCAGGCGTGGGTGGAACTACGGTTGTGGCGGTTGTCGGAGTCGGGGTGGACGACGCAGTCGGTGTGGAACTATTGTGGTTGCCTGCTTCTTGTGGCGCTGTCAGCTTGGCCGAATCCTACGGGGAGAGTATGCGAAGGCGGCGACAGTGAAGCAAATCCGGGGGTGGAAAGGGGGGCGCGGAGGGTATGGGAAGCCAGAGAGTGTGGCGGTGAGTCCGGGAACGGGCACAGGACGGAGACGGGAACGGAGAGGGACTGGGCATCCTGCGCGTCTATGCACCACGCATGCGGCGGTTCTCTTCACATGTGGACCGATGGAGGGATGGAAGGACGGATGAGGGTTTGTGGACCCCGGGGAGCAAGAGAGCGACGGCTTACCTCGCGGGTTGTGCTGGGGCGTGGGCGTGGGTGTGGGTGTGTTCGAAGGTGAGGGTGAGGGCGAGGGCGAGGGCGATCCGGACGACTTGGTGGTGAGAGGCGGGATGAGGGCATGTTGGGCAGTGCGAGAGGCGGACGGGCCGTGTCGAGGGCCCTGGGAGGTCTTTATGGGGGGAGGGTGAGCTGCCATGTTTCCATCATGTATGGCACGCACAGCCGTGTGCCCAGCCAGAGTATCGTGGGCGCGCCTCTGTCGCTTGGTTGGTCCGTCGTTTGATCACTCGGTTGTTCGGCGGGTCGGTCTGCCCGTCGCAGGTGGTAATCTGGAGGTACAATTGGAGGGGTGGAGGTCCAGGAGGAGGAGCAGCGCAAAAGCAGCAAAGCAGCAGTGACGGCAGCAGCAGGAGCAGGAGGAGGAGGAGGAGGAGGAGAACTGCAATGGCCAGCCCAGCCAATACTGTGCAAGCTTGTCCAGAATGGCAGCGACCGGCTCAATCACAAAAGACAGGGCCCACTAGGAGGGGCGAACAGGACGGGGATGGACCAGGGTGCGCTCCAGTCAACTCCAGTGTGCTCCAGGGACAGGCGAGATGCGAGATGGCAGATGGCAGATGGCAGCAGGGAACCCTGGGCAGCGTCTCAACGGGCTGGGCGGGTTGGTGGACTGGTGGGGCGCACGGTGGAGCCTCGAAGGGGAAAGGAACAATGAAGACAAACATTGCCTGCTCCAACCTGTACGGAGTACGTGAGATGGCGTATCTGTACCCAGCCCACCTGCGTACTCGCTTATCGTGTTCTCCGTAAAAATCGTATTAATCGTAATAATCGTATCAATCGTGTTTTGATGCATGCAGACATCACACTTTCCAGGCTAGGCAATTTTGCTTCTCCTTCTCTTTCCCTGTCCCTTTCCCTTCCTTTCCAGTCGATCTGGGAACAGAATGCGTGTGACTGTGAGTGCCTCGTGGTCAGCCCGGCCGAGCACTGTCAGACTATGTCCTCATCAAACCGATGCGCTCGGCATGTCGATTCGTCCGGTACCGAGTAGGTACAACCACTGACTTCCTGCACACAGACACAGAGACACGGACGACTCCACGCAGCAGTATCTGGCTGTTCGTGCAACGAGATCCGTGAAACAGACATGAATTGTCCTCGTTCTGTTTTGTTCTCGGCTCATGAGCCGGTAGGTGGGCACTCACACATGCACAAACAAACCCCAGACCCCACAGCCCTCGGAAGATGGGATGAGACCAAGACCAAACCCGGTCCCCAAATCCAAGACAGGGACACAGGGACAAGAAACATGACAGCATGGGCCCAAACTCAATCGCCCATAGGGCTGCGAACCCCGGCACCCCAATAAGCTCTATTATCAACCTGTTAGTTGGGGGTTTGATCATACATATACAAGAGACCTGCAACAGCCGCCGACCATTCCGGTGGTTCCACCTCTGCATACAGGCATCTGGACACATATATTGGCAGCAGCATAGAGCAAGGACATCCCGAGGATTCCAGGCTTCCGCAGCTCCCGGCTGCTGTGCCCCAGGTCTCCTCCGTTTCGTGCCCTCACGTCACTCATGTAACGCCACCGCACTCCGATTGCAATGCAAACTGTGTCCGCGTTGGGCAAACAAACGCTTTCTTTCCCTTGTGCATTTGGCACGTGGTTCTGCTGTCTAAAACTAAAAACATAGCGCTAGTCTATGTCTACTCGAGTGCGCACAGTGTTGGGCAGGGGCGACGGCCCTGCATGCTGCGTACTTTTGTACGCATGCTCTACCACTGCTCAGGCCGTCACACATGTAGAAACCCGGCTGCGCTGGTCTTTCCGAAACTGCCGCCCGGATGCACTGGTGAGCTGGGCCCACGACCTCCGCCCGCGCGTAGGCCGCTGGGTAGAAAGTCAACGCCCCCCGAACCCCGGCTGGGAAGGTTGTCTTTGGGGATGAAACTTTTCTGATGGTCCTCGTTGCCGACCGTGCCTGGTCTCATATGATCACGTCTCCGTCCCCTGCCCCACCGCCCCCATCCTCGTCATCCGACTCGTCCAGGTCGTGCATTGGATATGTCAGGATGGCAGCGATGCCGCCCAAGCTCGCTAGCCTCTGCCCACTCTCGTGATCGCTGCTCAGCACCCTGGCCTCGCCCCCGTCCTCCTTGACCTTGTCGACCATGGCGACGTAGCGCTTCCTTGTGGCAATGTCCTGGCTCCGGAAGAGGTCGTTGTTAACGAGGAGGACGCCGCCGCCCCGGCCGACGGCCCCCTCCATGACGGCCCTGTCGACGGGTCGGATGCCGTACCACGCCCTGCCGTCGTCCTTGCGCAGCCTCTCGCCGAGCTCGTCCAGGAACTTGGTCTCCGAGGCCGACTTGCGCTCCTTCATCAGCCCCAGCACCTCCTTGCTCTTAAGAATTTCGTTGAGGGAGTAGACGTTGCCACTACTGGCGTGGGTGACGACGGCGTTCCTCGCCAGGGCCAGGAGCTTCTTGTCGGCCAGGCGCGCGCCCTCCTCCAACACGTACTGCCTGAAGTTGTTAGCGACGAAGCCGGGGCTCGCGATCAGCAGCGGGCGGGGCTGGGAGAAGTCGATGGCGCGCAGCAGTGTGGCGAGGGTCTTGTCAAAAAACCTGCGCATGCCCTTGTCGTCCCTGGAGGAGGCGGCGGCCTTATGGGACATGGTGCTCTGGACGCGCGACTTGATCAGGGTCTGGTACTCGGTGATGAGGCAGATGTTGGCCATGCCCTCGTTCATAACAACGGCGGCTATAGCGCCGTCCCTGTCCTGGTTGATGGCATCACGCAGGGTCTGGACGGCGACCGAGTCCCAGCCGTGCTTCTTCCACAGGGTGAAGGGCCGGTTGAGCTCGAGATCGAGGGTGTGGTACTGACCGCGGCTGACAAAGGCGTTGTCGCTGGCCACGCGGCCGCTGACGTGCAGGGAGGAGGCGGCGGGGTCGAAGAAGGTGGAGGTGACGGCGATGGTGAGGTCGGTGTGGACGCGTTCGGTGGCGGAGGAGCCGGTGGCCGACTCCTTTGCGACTTTGCGGATGGCGTGGGCGCGGACGACGTCGTCGGGAGCGATGAGATTGTTGGCGTGCCACATATCCTCGGGGTCCGTGGGGAGTAGCTGAACCGAGTCCTCTCCGAGATCCTCGATCTTGTGGATCTTTTTTGCATTGACGAGCTGCATGGTGGCCTTTGTGTGCGGTTGGCTCTTCGTTCCCTATCTCCTACTCTCTACTTTTCCTCCTCGTCTTTGACTCTGTCTCCCTTTGTCTGTGTGTCTGCTTGTGCTTGTGCTCGTGTCTTTGCTATGAGGCTTGCAAGTGTCGAAGGGTCAGGGTGTTGACGGTTTTCTGCTGCAGTGTGCCCAGGGAGACTTGGAGGGGTGATGGTGAAGTTCCTTGAAGCTTGGAATTAAACTGGAAGTGGGGAAAGTGTGGGTGGATGGAGGGGTTGATGGTTTAAAGCACTTCAAGCACACTGCAAGCAAGCACCAACATTGATGTCACTGCACTAAAGTGTGAAGTGTGGAGAAGTTAGATGCTTGGTACCTGGGTGCACGATGGATGTAGAGGTGGGGCTAATATGGTCCGTGCTTTGCACTACCCACAGATCCCCTCCCAAGCAAGCAGGTTGCCAGGTACCTTCCTCCCAAGTGGAAGTACCTCCTTGCAGTGCTGTGCGGGCAAGCACGAACAGCTTTACCACCAACCCAAGTGGCAGCACATTTTGTCCTTTGACCTCAGGTCGAGGTGAGGGAGGCATGCACTTGACATGTCCCTTCTTTTCCCCAGCCTACCAAGGTATGCCAGCCACTCAGCTGGCCTGGGTCCTGTCTGGGCGGTTCCTCCAGAGTGCCAGGGCAGCATCACCCCCCTGCTTGGAGGTGGCAGCGCTCTGCTTTTGCTGTTGGTCTACCTGTCTACCAATATTTTGATTGCATCTGGCCAGGTTGGCTGTTGGTAGGAGGATCGAGTCCCAGGCCCTGCATCATCATCCTACATGACATCCGTATCAATGAGACAATCCAGCCTACTGCACAATAAATACTAGACTACCTAGGTAGAACCTGTTCAGCTCCTCTCATTGACATGGGAACTCCCAAAGCCCAAGATGAGGAATGCCGTCTTTAGTCTTGCAGCCATCAGCATCACGGCTCTGTTGACACTCTGGCTCATCTTTGATCCCCTCCACGCTGACTGGACCGTCCCAGCCTTTCATTTCTCCGTAACCCACACGGTCCTTTTCCACTTCAAGAAGGATGCAGATCCACAGGCCATCCGAAATGTACGGCCGTCATGGTGTTCTGGAGTCCCGATGCCCTGCTCTGCCATCTCAACATGCCAACAGGCCAACATGCTAACATAATCTGTGGGCCAAGGCCTGTAACGGGATGATGGCTCTGAGGACCGCCTGTGTCAATCCTTCCTCGCTCCAGCCCTACATCAAGTCACTCACGGGTGGCAAGGACAACTCTCCCGAGGGGCTCCAGGTCAGTCTCCAGAACACCGACGTCCGGGCTGCGAGGTAGAGGAGATGCTGACTGACTTCTTGCCTGTCACAGCACGGTGCAACCCATGGTTTCGTGAGTGCCCCTGCTCAAACGACACCCTGAACGCTGGGTCTGCGCTTCCCATCGTAGCCTGAGCTGACTTCGTGACTGGGCAAAGGTGGTCGAGTTTGCCAGCACCCAAGACCGCGACTACTATGTCAGCCAGGACCCTGCCCACCAGAAGCTCAAGAAGAGCATCGACTCGTTGGTCGAGAGTGTCGTGGTGGTGGACTGGGAGAACGGCCAGTTCTGATGCAGGGTCGGTTCCAAGGCGAGGTCGAGAGAAGAGAAAGAGCGGCAGAGGAACATCCAGAATTCCTTGGGTGCCTCGTGTCGCCGATGTCGTGACATCTTGACCGCTTTACAGTGGGCACAGCACAATGAACCCCCACCAGAGCCAATTATGAATTATGCCCGGGCCTAAATAGATGCTAGGTTAGATTCTGTACATACACATATGCTCCCAGCAGAGTGGCCGACTGCTCAACGGCATGGCTAGGACTGGGGCGGATGATTTAAGCCCACAACAATTGCCCTCCCCCAAAAGAAAAAGATTGGACTAATGTTGCCATGATACATGTTTCCTTATGCATGAAGCCAACTCCCCCGGACCGGCCATCATCTTATCAGATCGGGGGCGGGCCGGAAGCCCCAAAGCGCGCACCCCCACCCCATCACCGTGCCGATGTTCGGAAGCCTAAAGCTTGCCTCAGGGCCACCGGCCCATTACCGCTAAGTTATGGAATCAACTGCGTCCAGGCTCTAGACTACCCGTTTCGTTCCTGGGTCCAGGGTCTTGTTTTCCCGGCTACCTATGTGACATGGCGTGACATGGAACGGAGCTTGTTCGAGGGTGTGCCTCTCTATAAAACACGACGCCTCTCCCCGCCAAGCCCAACTCCGTAGATCTCACTCGTTTACTGAGAGCCGCCGCTGCCCGTCATCGACAAATCTCATCCCACCTCTTGAGGCACACAACTACTTCACAAAAAATTCGCCTCCCCTCCCCATTTACACACCATGGCTTCCCAGTTGACCCTCCAGACCAAGGTCAAGCTGCCCAGCGGCCACCAGATCCCCCAGCTGGGATACGGCGTGAGTGCTGTCTAGCTGTGCTTTTGTGAACCCGCCCGCCACTCTTGCTGTGTACTGAAAACCGGCCCGCTAACACGACACGCCCCTACATGCAGCTCTGGCAGACGTGAGAACCCTCCACGGCTCTCGTCCTCGTGCCTGAATCTTGGAGCCTCACCCGCCCCTTGCTGACACTCTGCTAGCCCTGAAGATGTTGCCGAGGGCGTCTGCATAGAAGCCGTCAACGCCGGCTACCGACACGTACGTTGGCCCCTCACCAGGCTGTCCCTCGCGCGGGGCTCGCTAACACCCTGTTTGCCCGGTCCCAAAAGATCGACTCGGCGGCTGTCTACAAGAATGAGGCCGGCTGTGGTGCCGCCATCCGCAAGATCGCGTCCACAACCCCGCGCGACCAGATCTTCTTCACCTCCAAGGTGCCGGGCCGGACCCTGTCCTACGAGAACGCAAAGGCCCAGGTAGACAAGACCCTCGAGGTCACCGGGCTCGACTACGTCGACCTCATGCTCCTGCACGCCCCCTACGGCGGCTCCAAGGCGCGCAAGGAGGCCTGGCGCGGCCTGGTCGAGTGCGTCGAGGAGGGCAAGGTCCGCAACATCGGCGTCTCCAACTACGGCGTGCACCACCTCGACGAGCTCGAGAAGCACATCAAGGAGCTCGAGGCCGAGAGGGGCGGCCCGGGCAAGGGCGGCGTGCTGAGCGTCGGCCAGTGGGAGATCCACCCCTGGTGCGCCCGCAACGACATCGCCGAGTGGTGCAAGAAGCGGGGCGTCGCCGTCGAGGCCTACAGCCCTCTGGTGCGCGGCGAGCGCTGGGGCGAGCCGGTGCTCAAGAAGCTGGCCGACAAGTACGGCAAGACCGAGGCCCAGGTGCTCATCCGCTGGTCCCTGGACAAGGGCTACATCCCCCTGCCGAAGAGCGTCACGCCCGAGAGGATCAGGCAGAACACCGAGGTCTACGACTTTGCCCTGACCCCGGAGGAGGTCAAGGAGCTTGAGACCACCGAGTACAAGCCTGTCTGCTGGGATCCCAACACCACCCCCTTGGACAACTAGACAGATTTATACCTGACTATCCGTCGGCCAAGAAATTTGACAACTAGGGTGCTGGCCGTGGGAAAATTGACCGGGTGCGGAGCGGAATAAACAAACAAACGAGCACTGTTGCCATATCGCTTGTTGATGCCACAACAGTAGAAATTTCATTACTGAGATGCGTAGCCCCAGAATAAATCGGCAGTATCTTTGACCAACGAGTACCAAGTCATCCCGCATGTTTATCAGATTCTGTGTGCCATTCGTATTGTCGCATCGTAATGGGTACTTAGACATGTGGAAACACTCGAGTATGCGGCCAGGTTGGAGAATCAGTCAAACTTTTGAGAAAAGAAGAGAATAGCCCGGTATAAAGCATTCGCCGCTGAGCTGAGCATCCAGGGCTTTTGGAGGCAGAGAGCTAGTCCACGAGTTTCCTCCTTCAGTGCTCCGTCTTGGAATGAGGCCAGCCTTTTCCACGTAACGAAGGATATCCATATCTGCACAAATCGTCTCGGATGACAACCACATCATGGCCTTTGAGTAGCACAATCTTCAAAAGATGTCCACCACCAGGCCTACTTGGAACTGTCCGTTCATCCGTGTGTTCCTGTCCCAGTCCGCATGCGGAGCTGTTCAACAGCCGACTACCCTCATCCTTCCAAAATGGAAACAGGTAGGCCAAGTGGTGCCTTGAGGACAAATCCCTCAAGCCGAATGAGAAGGTCGAAAATCAAAGATGATGCTGAAATAACGAAAAGAGATTCCTAGTGGACGGTAACAAATCTGGGGAGTCGAAACGAAAGGAAAAGGAAGAGGAAGGGAAAAAACACGTGGATAAAGGGTTTCGGTGAAAGAAAAGTGAAAGTGTGTTGCAATATGTCGAGATAGGCCACACTGCAATCCGCAATGCTTTCTGGTATGTTGAGTAAGCTCAAGTCGTGGCGTGGCCATGTAAATGGCTGTGAAATGAAGTGCGGTCAGACGGTGACGAGTGACGCTGGGATGGGCCGGACAAGTTGCCTCTACAACACAAGGCACATGGCAATCATGGCCCCTCTGTGCTCACTGCTCCTTCTTGGGCTCAGTCTCAACCCACTGATCAGCCTCCCCATGGGGAGTCACGAGAGCCTCGTTGCTCTGCTCATCAATGTGGCTGGGCTTCATGCGGATGCCGTTGGAGAGGCGAAGCTCGCCGGACAGAACAGCGGCTTGCACCTGGCTTGCAGTACGAGCGTGTGCGGTAGTGGATGCCCACGCACCAGCCAAGACCTGACCGGCAGCATCACTAGTAGCCTGAGCAAAGGCCTCGAGTCTTTCGGTTGCCATTTTGGTGATGCCCGGCTGCTTCCTGGCGGTGATTCCATCCCCGTGAACCCAGCTGTCAGTGTTGATGGTGAGGATGCCCCATAAACCGATGGGAATGGGGGAGAAGTCCACGGCCACAGCAGCCAGCAAGTTGCGAAGACTGAACATGTAAGGGTAGGTGGCCCAGAAGGCGCGATAAGTAGGGACCATACTGTGGACATAGAAGGTAAGGAAGCCCAGGGCAACGACTGGGTGGTGCCTGAGAGCAAGAGCCCAGCCAACCAGGTGAATGATGGCGATCGGGACCCGGAGCAGGCGCATGAAAGTGACATAGAGAATGTACGGGTGACGGTAGGTCTGGGGGACCTCGGTGAGAAACCTCAAAAAGTTCTGCAGCGTGTTCCGCTCCTAGCGGATACGCTGGTCAAGCATGGTTGAAGTTGTCTTGACGGTCCGCCAGACGGTGGCATCGTCGGTGTTCTGAAAAGCAATGACATGGTCATTCTGGAGCAGGTAGCGGGTGATTATGTTGTCGGATCCTGCGTTCAGGGAGCGACCGGCCCAGGTCTCGCTGGTGAGAGCATGGATGAAAACGGGGTCCTGGAAAATGGGTGTACGGGCCAGCCAGGTGCAACCTGCCAGGCACCATGTCCACTTGTATGCGACCCAGCTGGCGCTACCACCACCACGACCACCGAAGAGGAACTTGGCACCTGTCAGGAGGGGTGCGTCAGCTTCAGCTGGCTGTCGAGGCAGGCAAGGGGAATACTGAGGGCAGGGGTTCACACGCACCAGCAACCTCCCAGGCCGTGACGATGTTCTTGTCACGGCGCTCCTCGGGGATTTGAACACCGATTGGGCCGCCAGCGGCACCGACGTTAGGGTCCTCGAAACACGGGAGTACTGAGAGGTTCAGAGGTGTCAGCCAGCGAGTACTTGAGCAAGTACGGCCATGAGTATCATATCGCCGTGCTTACAATTCTTCAGCAGGCCGTCAGGCCACAGGATCTGGTCATCGGTGACAGCCATGATCTTTCCAGTGGCCTCTTTGAAGCCCATGGCTTGCTGGAAGCGGTGGCCCTTGACGCGTTCGTCGAGATGGATGACCTTGATGATGGCGCGGTCCGCGGTGGTCAGGTCGTAGGACTCGAGGGCTGAGAGGACAGCCTGGACTGGAAAATGTCAACCTTGTGCAACATGGAGGGAACCAGCCCAGATGTTTCTGTAGGCACCTTGGGAGAGACCTCGGTGCAGGAATGCGGGGGTAGGCGATGCAGCAGATGCGCTGGGGCTGTACTTACAGTAGTCAAAGGTAGTGACAAGAATGACCTCGCGGGGCTGGTTCTTGAGCCAGGACTTGAGGCACAGCTCAAAGATCTTGGGAGGGCTCAGGAGGATGGTGATGACAGAGACGTCCTTGCTGGTGAAGAGAGGGTCATCGGGGATGGGAAAGGGCTTGTACTTGGAGTTGTAGTCAGACGTGACCTTGTTCTCGGCAGCGCCCCAGGCTCTGTGAGGATGGAAGTCAGTTAGAGCTCAAGAGCTTAATACTCAACGGTCTTCTTGGGATGGAAACTGCAGCTGACTGTCGACACATGACTGTGGCTGGAGGGCGGCGGGTGATGGCCTGTGCCTGTGGTGTCGTGTCGGCTTTCCCAGGCCACCTTGGAGCAGAGCAAACCGCACCATGAGCGTCACGGCGCTGTGGTGATAACACCTTTATCTTTCTACTGGAGGTGACTCGCTTGCGATTTCTTCCCCGGCGCGTGGCGCGTTTGGGAGGCAGCCTCGCGTTTTGGAGAGGAAAGGTTTCTGCAGCGTTGACCGGGAGGGAAGACCGTGTGGTGCAGCTTACCGCATGAGGCCAAGAATAGCCACTCCAGTGTATGACATTGTGTGAGAATGTGAGATGCCGGTGGTATTTGAGTATGAGAAGCTGGTCACGATCTCAGGGGGATGTTTGTGGTAGACACGACGTCGAGGACTATCCTTTGCAGGCTGTTTGTGGTTGAGAACGCGGTTGAAGGAAGGCGCGATTGAGGTCCAGTCCGCGAAACACGCGGGGGCATGGGAAATTCCCGTCACAGCACGAGCTTCCAGGAACAGACCCACGTGCTCAGAAACAAGATCGGATAGCCGATAAGAGAGATGGAATGATCGATACAGTTGAACCCCATGGACAGGTGAAGGGATACGGGAGGGCAGCTTTGATCAAATAAGCTCTCATCAGACGAATTTTCTCGCGACCAGCGCCAGCTGTGCCCACTACCTCGCTCCGCCCCATTTGGGAGCTTGCAAAAACCCATGGGGCATCATGGCCTGGTCCTCCCTGTCGTTCGATCTGTAGCTGCGACAGTAAAGTTACTCAAGAGACCATCACACTGACTATCGACACAAGCTGATTTGCAAGTAGGAGCAGTGGATGGTGGAGAAAAGGTAGCCAGCCAACATCTCTCTTTCCCCAGGAAACACGGGGCAACCTGTATACGAATCAGGACTTCTCTCCTCCGCTCGCTCATATTGATTATGAAGGCAGCAATGCAAAGGTCAAGCAAATTGGAATAGGCCAGACGTGGGTAGGTGTCAAATTCTATCGGAACATCACCAATTGAGTCACAATACTCATTCCAAATATCCATGGTGATTGCTGCGGATCTCTTCACCTACAAAGCTAGTACTTATGGTCTGCGTACTGGGAAGCACATCACATTCTCTCTCCAGTGGATGAGTTATAGCTTCATTGTTCATCTTGGAGACGGCGGGGGCAACGAGAAAAAGCAACAGAGTCCCGCCCTGAGGGGATCCGTTCCGTTTCTTTACTGACCCTGAATGGGCCCGGTCTGCATGACTCCCCATGTGGCTTGCTGCTTGCTAATAAGACCAGGCGCCTCCCTGAGCCAGGACGCCCACCAAAATGCCAAATGTCCCGAGTGAGCAATCGGCGAGTGTGTCCACCCACACAGGAGAGAGATAGAGCGCGCTTCATTTTGGATTTCATTCCACCTCTTAAAATTTTTCCTTCCAAGAATGGGAAACATAGCTGAATATCCTGCAGAGGCTTGCGTATGCTAGAGCTGCATTCGCATATGCATAGGCCGTTATTGAAGGCCGCCAGGAAGACGCTGAAAAGGCGGAGAAGTCTTGGAAATTTGATTCCGAAGTAGCACGAGATCTCCACCCGATGTTATACAAGATGATTCATGCTCGCTCATGCTCGCTCATCATGTATATGCCATACTAATAGTGTCCCGTGGGCGTGAAGAAACACTCACGAGAAAGGTATAAGAACAACGTCCTAAGCAACTAGATGAGGACTTCCAAAGCAACCGGTGCAAACACGTCCACCTCGCCGTATTCTGATGCCTTGAAAATCATGCCAAATAATATTTGGGTTGCAACGGTAAGATGCCATATTTCCTCACCCGTCCAAACCCCTCCGCCAAGATGACACACTCGTTCCCTATACCGATCGTGCTTCTCATTTAGGAAGATGAGTCTAGCAAGAAGACTGAGAGACAGTACTGGTCAAGAGCCGACATCGTCTGAGCATCCTGCCCCTGACCATCAATTATCGCCACGATTACAAGTTTACAATCAGCTGACAGACCGAGATATCTAGCTAGACAGTTGGACGAAGCCAGCCAAGAACCTGTACCATAGACGCGCCGTAAGATCGCAGCCAGGCTGATGGATGACCATGGGGTGCTCATGTGAACCTGTAATTAGACATAGACCGCTGTAGGAAGAAATATCCGCGGCAGGAACAGTTGGTCCATGTCATTTCACTTTCTGCGAGAGGATGACGAGAGAAGAATTTCAGTGAGGATCAAAAGACATTCAATTTTCTATCACGGTCTTTGCCCAGAGTTCATCCGCATCATCTCCTTGAGCGCCGCCGTCTCAGCCTCTTGCCTTGCCAGCCGCAGCTTCAAGTCGTCCCTCTCCCGCGTCACACTCTCCAAGGCGTCCTCCAACTCCTGGATCCGGTCGAGGCGCTTCTGCCTGTACTTGCGCGCAGCGATGGTGTTGCGCTGGCGCTTGAGGACGACGTCGGGGTCGTCCTGCGGCTTGGCAGGCTGTCGACCGGCTCCGCTGGCGCCGACAGGCCGCGGGCTGTAGTCGGACAAAGAGGATGCTGGTGATTTGCTTCCGGAAGAAGCAGTGGTGGTGGTAGTAGCGGCAGCAGTGGTGGCAGTGGCAGAAATGGCCGCTGGGGCGGCGGTGGTGGTGATGGGTCCAAGGGTTTGAGTTGATGTCAGCATGTGAGGATGAAGACTGGCGTTGACGTGGCGTGGAGTGTCAATGAAGAAATCTGGAATGTCTGTAGGTTCCGGGAGGGCGTCTATCAGGGCAGGGTCTGCGGTGACATGTCAGCGGTGTGCCACTTATAAATTTGTGTATACACACATGGGGCCAAGCTCACCAAAAGTAAAGTCCAGGTCGAGGGGGGGCACGGCAGAAGTAAAGGTATCTCCCGACGGTTCCCAGGCTTGCCCAAACGACAGAGGGTCTTGGGCAGCATAAGTAGCTCCAGTGGTGTTGCCAGACCACAGCAGTGGCGACAGGAAGTCCGAGCTCGAGGGATCGAGACCGAGCCCTGCCGCCGCCGAGGGATCTTGATGGAGACTGTAGTCGATGAAACTACTGCTGGGAAGGTCGGAAGGCGGCCCTTGCGGTCTGGCGCGCCGCCGCTGCAGATGAGGATGCTGCAGCTGCCATTGTTCGATAGTGTATGACGGCCTCTAGTGTCGAGGCCGGCGTCAAGTCTCCTGAGGAGAAGGGGGGGGTGTGATTCGGTGTGGTTGAGGTTATACCATCAACCGGTGGTTTGACTTGAGAGGCAAGAAATCGTAATCAGGAGAGGCAAGGCGAGGCCGTGGTCGTCATTTATAGGAAGGCCACCGCTCCCGACACCATTGAGCATTGAGCATTGAGCGAGCGAGCGACACACGCCATGCCCACCCAGTCAGCCAGTCCTATCCTTTGTTGCAGTTAGGCTATCCCGAGAGCCCGTAGCATGCCTGCATGCTCACCCGCTTCTGCTCAGCCCCTCCCTTCGCCGCACCTGGATTGGGAATAGCCAAAATGACTCATAGTGACTACCAAGCCGCGGCGCAGACTGAAAACGAGACACAGCCAATGGGAAATTGCATGCAATCTTCATCCCACCCCACAACACCGCCCGGCCCCGTCTCACAAAGACTGCTGCATGTCAGCACCAGCATAGTATAAACCACCACGTAGTAAGCACCGTGCAGCTGGGGAACGCCCGTTCCGAGCCGATGCAGACGATGCAACGATCCCTCCGGCTTGCCGTACACTACCGTAGCAGAACGGTAACATGCCTCGCCTTGGCGCCACCGAGTACGGCAATGGGAACCAGGTGCCCGGGTCATCTGCACGCATCGGTGTACAACACACACAGCAGAGTCCTGCACAACATAGACGATTATTTGATGATCATTGTCAATAGACAGGAAGGAACACAGTTCCCGCGGCCGGGCACCGCCGCCCAAATTTGAACCCTGACAAAGACCTATGCATGACTTAAACCCAATGGCAGCCCACGTCCTCCATCCTGCCGTCCAATGCCTTCGCTATGCTCGAATAATGATCACACGCCCGCACTCACCATCACCTCGCCCGCCGATGGCTGCTTATATGCCGTCATATGTCGCTCAAGTCATCGTCGGCCCACGTAATATCGGCCAGCAAGTCGAGTTCTCCCCCGGCATCAAAGTCAAAGTCTCCGTAGTCTGTCTCCTGCGAAGCCACCGGCTCCGCCTGGGTATCTGATGTCCTGCCTGCGGCATTGGGCCCTGCGTTTGTGCCCATCCCAATGGGACTGCGTTGTCTTGAGGTACCCGGGGACATGTCGCCGCCGGCGAGATCGTCGGGAGGCCTATGGGGGCTTCCTTCTGGAATAGCCCCCGAGTCAATTTCGTCAAAAAGGTCATCCTCGATAATCTCGGAAAGTTCTTGTTCAGCAAGTTCCTCAGCCGAGGTCTTCCTCGCCTGCGCACGGAGCTCTTCCTTGCGCCGCCGCTCCTCGGCCAAATTCTGTCTGTAGCTGCGCTCCATGGCAACGAGGACCTCAGCGCCCGGCCCACTGGAGCCAAACATCCGCTTCTTCGGAGGCGACGCCGGTGGCACGGCATAGCCCTTCTGTGACCGATGCGTGGCACTGCCACCATCCGAGGGTGACTTTGCTTGTGAATGCTTGGCTGGCGAGTGGGAGCAATGCAGGGACGGCGGGTGATTGTCAAAGCCTTCATTCGCCTGACCCCGACCAACATCGTCGTTCTTGCCGCTTCGCTTGTGCGGGGACGATGCGTTCTGCTGTGAGGTTGGTCGAGAGGGCGGAGGCCCGATGCTGGATCCCTGAAGGCGCTGGGATCGTGGACGTATGAGTGCCTGAGTCGGGCATTGTGTAACCTCCTTGACCGTCTGGCCCAGAGGGTTACCACGGGCACTAGATTCGTTTTGAGAAGCCGGAAGACGGCAACAGTCCAAACCAACACCCGCCACTTCTGCAGAGGGGGTTCTTGCCGCGTCTATGGCGTCTTTGGGTGCTTGGACTCCCGAAACGACTCGTGTCTTTTCGTTGGATGGGAGGGCCAATCTTTCCGGAGGCAAAGGTAATGAGTTCCCGTGGCTGGCAACATACAGGGTCCGGGATGCAGGCCCCGTCCGCACTTTGCTCGGCGTGTCCAGTTCTGCTATGTCCTGAGAAGAGAGTATCAGATCTTGTGTCGCAAGGAAGGGAATTTCAGGCCGCGTATTTGCGCCACGCTGGTCCTGAGGGAGCAGCGTGGGTCGTCCAGGGGCCACGGCTGATGGTCTTCCGACCTCATGATCGACGTGCCCGTCAGTGAACAATGAGGGTTTGTAAAGCAGTGATGGCCGTCCAGTTGGTATATTGGCCGTCTTGGCTGGCTGCTGATCCTCGTCAAGCTCCCGTGCTTCCTGGGAGGGAGTTGGGAAGAGTTCGTCCACGTGGTTCATCACCAAAAGCTGGGTGCTTGAGGGGAAAGCGTCCGCTGCTTTAAAGGCGTATCCCCTCGAGCCTGCGTAAGTAGGAGAAGCCTGCACTGGTACTGGTGTGGGTGCAGCCTTGGTCGGCTTTGGGAGGAATCTCGGCCTACCGGATCGGGGAACAACAGCTCCAGCAGGTGGTTTAAATCTGGGAGGAGCTGGTGGCTTGGCAGCCACCGCACATCTCGTTGCAGGGCCTTGTCTACCTCCAGGGACGAATGGTGAAGCCGGTTTCTTGAAGACATCGTCGACTGGTTTAGCTTTAGCACGGAAATGCTCTGTCCGGGGGACTTCTCCCATGGGTATTCGAGTGCCGGTTGGTAGCTGGCGGCCTTGCAATTTCTGGGGTCTAGGAGGCTGAGGTCGCGATTGAGGGCGCGGCGGCGGTGGCGGCGACGGCGATGGAAGTCTGGGATTGGGGGAAGCATGTGATGGAGGTTGGACACGGGACGGAAGGGGCTCTCTGGGTGAGCTCTGTCTATTTGGGCTTGATCTGTTCGCGCTCTTGGAGGAGGCCAGTTCAACATCTGCTATGAGCTGATCCTCCAGCATGGCCTCGGTGGCGGGATCATCGGTGTCGATGCTGCTTGGTCGCGACCAGGACTCCATCTCCATTTCCTGAGCAACCCTTGCGACGGCCCCGACTGATCGCTGGGAAGGAATATGTATCATCCTGTCAAGCAAGTTCCTGCCTGGTTGGCCGAGCTTCCGTCGTTTGGCTGGTCTGGCTGCCGAGTCCCCGAGGGCGTCCGCCGGGTCTTCATTCTCCTTGCCTTGCGCTTTCCTGTCGTGGTCTTGGACGTGACATCCTTTCCGCTCCTCGCACGGCTCGTTCCGGACGTCAGAATCGGATTCGGCCTCCGTTGCGGACTCCGTGTCGGCTTCCTGGACCGGGTCCAAATGGGAGTTGTTCTTTCCCCCGAAGCCCAGCCTGCTGATGAACCTCGAGATTGTGTCCTGACTGGGGTGAACATCGTTTAGCGGCAGACCCTTCTTCCTCTTCTCGTCTCTTTCCTTGTCCTCCTTTGCCTTCTTCTTTTCCCGTGCAGTGCGTGCCCTTGCCTGGGCCTTATCCTTTTCGAATTCCTTGCGTATACGGTCTTGTTCCATGAGGTCGATGCGCCGTTGTTCAGCCTTTGAGAGTTTGGGGCCCTTGCCCTTCTGCCGGTAGAGCTTCTTTGCCTGCTTAGTGGTCATTGGTGGTTTGCTCTGAACAGCGGCGGCAGCATCAGCAGGTCGTTGTTGTTGAGCTTGAGCGAGACCAGGCAGGTCTGGGATCAGCTCGAAGGTCTTCTGTTTGGGTGCCATGGCGGCATGGTGCCCCTCAGACTGGGCCTGCACGGGTCAGTGAGTTTTGATAGATTTATAAAGGCCAATCTCTTTGTATTTGCCTGTCTTGTCGGTTGTGTAATTGTGGATATAAGGTGTTGGAAGAGGAGAGGCAAGACAGGACGCGTGACGATGGCACCCCTCCACAACGCGTTCCGAGCTGGAGCTTCAACCCCTGCTGTCACGCTACCACGTGCAGCCTTTTCGGGTACCTAGGTACCCGGGTACCCAGGTATTTACCCTTGTACTCATGTACGTAGTCAAGTGCTCCCTTCTTGCCCTTGCCATCTTCATCTCGATCTTTTTGTCATTCACTTTCAATATTGTTGCTGGGTATAAGTTTACTCATTCAATCGACAGATCTGGGTACTGTACATTGCCCTGAAAATAAACCCATTTGTTTCCAAGGCCTTGATCCCAGCCTTTCATTGTACCATCCTTTCCTTGAATGGGACTCGGCAGCTCATGATGCCCACATCTCGAGGCTTGATAATGTCTCCTCCTCTTCTGGCCTCTTGTTTGACGAGCAGCAATATCTAGTCCTGCCTCGCCGGATCCAGATCAACCTTACCGACGATGTCGTCAATCTCAGCCATCACCTCTGGCGTCAGCTTGTCCAGTGCCTTCAGGGCTGCACAGTTCTCCACCACCTGCTCTGGTCTCGAAGCGCCGGTGATGACGGCCGACACGTTCTCGTTCTTCAGGCACCATGCCAGAGCCAGCTGTGCCCGTGTGATCCCCAGCTTGTCCGCGATCGGCTGATGATCCCCAGGACTCCCTGTTAGCTATCTTCTTCCCAAGCTGCAGCAGACAGAGAACGGGCCTGCTAGGATCGGCATCGGATCCGAAATGGACCGGAATCATCAACGGAGGGTTGACGCTCACCTTCAGCTGCCTCGCCTTTGCAATCGTGTCCTGCCACTCCGCATTCGCGAACGAGTCCCGGACGGAGCTCACAAACTTGTCGTCGCCCTTGGCAAACCTTGACCCGGCCGGTGGCTTGTCTGGGCTGTCGTCGTACTTACCGCTCAGCAGCCCGAACTTGATCGGGCTGAACGTTGTCAGGCCAATACCGAACCGCTTGTAGAGCCGCTGGAACTCGCCTTCCACCTTCTTCCTCGAAAGCATGTTGTAGAAAGGCTGCTCCACCACCGGCGCAATAAGTCCCAGCTGCTTCGCAATCCCGCACGCCTCTGCGATCTCATCCGCCGACCACTCGCTGGTGCCCCAGTACATCGCCCACCCCTTCTGGTCGATGACGTGGTTGAAGGCCCGGACGGTCTCCTCCATCGGCGTCAAACGGTCTGGCCGGTGGGCGTAGACAATGTCGACATACTCGAGATCCAGACGTTTGAGCGACGCCCTGAGGCCCTCGATGATGTGCTTGCGTGACAAGCCATGGTTGTTGACGAGTACCTCCCCGTTGGCCCCTCCCCAGTTGAGTTTTGTGCTCACGACAATGTCATTGCGGTTCCATCCAAACTTCTTGATCGCCTGGCCCATCGCAACCTCGGACTGGCCCCCGGCGTAGCTACGACGTCGTCAGAATCGCAAACCCGTCTTTGGCAGCAGGCCTCGGGAACCCACCTCTCAGCCGTGTCGAAGAAGTTGATGCCCAGGTCATAAGCCTGCTTCATGCACGCAAAGGTGCCCTCTGGCCCGAACGTCAGCGTTTACTAGCCACAGGGATCTCCCAGGCGGTTCCAGACGCACCATTCTCAAGCTGCCCGCCGAAGCTGATGACGCCGTCAGCACATCCCGGACGCAACCTCCATTTGGGCCATGGCTTGGGGAAACGTACGTGAGCCATCCTCCCAACCCAAGTACGGACACATGCAAACCCGAGTTGCCTGGATCGCGTCAGAACTTGGTGTCTCGCCGGCTACTGGAATACCATGCTTCATACCTAGCCTTCTGTAGGCCATCCCGGTCTTTCGAGGTTCTTCCCAGGCCATCTTGAGAGCTCCAACTGAGGCGGTTTTCGATGGTTCTGAAGGTCTTTTCGGTAAATCAGTGACGAGTTGTCGGGCTCATTCTGAAGATGATGCAGCGAGGAGTTTGGTCGACCTAGAAGGTCATCGATTGATGGGCGGAGAAATTCTCGGCATTGCTGGACCGGTGGACCGGCGGCTCAATGCGGCAGCCCGAACCGGCGCTTTCAACATTTAGCATCGTGAATCCACATTCCGAGGACCAACCCGCGCATACGCATACTTCTCCTCCTGCTCGCCCTCGAATTATGGTACAGCAGGCGAATTTAATCGTCATTCATCTGGCGCCTCCAGAGTATGGCACCTGTCCAATCTCACTACAGTACACAATGACTCAAGTCAGCGAAGCCTACAGGCCATTCATCCCACGACTCATTTGCGGGCTGTGCCATCAACATGGTGGCTATGGTTTCCTCAGTAGCAGCAACATCAAGCACACGCTGGCTCGGCTCTTGCCGGAAATCGGTCCACATTGGTAGTTGCACGCGCAGAGGGTCATTCAGCCTCGCCATTGTCTCCAATCCCAAGTACGCCGAGTTGGGCACTCTCCTCAGAGCCTGTAGGTCCGTCTCGAAGGACCCATCACCAACGTTGCCATCGTCAGCCTCACACGTCTCTATATGTGGGTTCCACATCAGATCGCACGGACCGACGCTCTCCACCTCCGCTATCCTCGCACACAACAAGGTTAGGAGAGTCTTGTTGCCACCGCGGGACGAGGCAAGCAGCCTCTGCAGCTTAACAAGCATCTCCACAGGTCGCGCGTCTGTACTGTTGAGATTCCGTGCCATATCCGCACCCGTCGTGAGCGTGTATATGTATTCGGTGAGCGCACTGGCAATCTCAAAGATCTTGAGCTCTATGGTCGGACCGTGGGCTTCAAGTGCCGTCTTGGAACAGTGGCAGATGTGTGATAGAAAGTCGGCCACGATGCGGTACGGCTGTGAAACATGGCTTTCGCGCTCGAACATGGCCGCCTTGGACCGCCGCAACGACGCCCGCCAGACCAACGCTTGCATCCAGCACTTGGTAACGCATATGTCGGCTCTCTGCACATCGTTGCCTTCATACCCATCTGATGATATCTCTTGTAGGCGGTGCTGGAGGTACTCCAGTCGGCTCTCCTGATATGTCTCGGTGTCATCGTCAGCCTGCGTGAGCAGGTCGAAGGCACCACTCTGATCGAACAGCCAGAAAAGGTCGACAAGCTTCTTGAACGCCGGCAGGATCTGGGCCTCGTCGACCTCGACGTTGGCCCTGTCCACGAGCGGTGGGAAGCTAGCCTGCCACTTCAGAACAATGGGGAGTTTGTGTAGCATGGCTACGCCCCTCTCCGTGACGAAAAGCAACCACAGGATGCGACGTCTCATCTGCTGCTCCTCTGGGGCAAGCAGGGCATATGATGCCTTTCTATGCAGCCCCATGATCTGTGCCATGGTGATGGCCTCCCGAAGAAACATCAGGCTCTTGGTGCCCCCTGGGCTCTGGTTCTCATGGTAAATGTGTTGGAAGAAGGCTATTCGAACCATAGTCAGGCCCGCATCGGGGCCGTCGTCTCCATTTGCGTCCTGCAAGAGCAACTTCGTTCTTTGACATTCGGCAGTCATGGACGCAGCTGTCGCTGGATCATTGTCGTCTGTCCTCCCTTCGAAAGGCAGCTTGAGTTGGACTATCACTGCTGCGCACACAGCGTTGGCAAGTGCGTAGGTCCCAAGATCGGTGGGATCCCTGAGAAGCGACGCTATGACGTCTTCAGCATCGAGGATGGGCCATACTGGGAAGAGGCGCAGGCGATAAATGCACAGTCGAATGATCAGGGACGACACAGGGGTCCTTTGGAGGCCGTTGGATCCGCCGTCTCTGCCTGGCACAAGGGATGGCTCTCCGCCGGGCGGGCTTTGACCCACGGGTGAGGTCCCATTGGTAGACAGACCGTCCGCTAGGCGATCAGTGTTGCTGCTGTGGCCACACGAGCTCTGGCCCTCCTTGAGGTTCTGGGAGTTCTGTATTTCCTGCAGGGTCTTGGCCCTTAGACTGCGGGGCCCCCTCGTTGCCTGGCGCTTGTTGAAGGTACACGCGATTCCGATGGAAGAGCATCGCGTGCAGGGTGGCTCTTCAGTACATCTCACTTTGCGAATCTTGCAGCCGTCACAGGCCCGGCTGCCGATCTTGCGTCGTGGCAGGGCAGACATGCTGTCTTTTTTGAGTCTGCAGCGTGTCGACCCACTTGCTGGGTTCTCTCGAGGGCGGCGAGCCTGTGCAAGCAAACCAGCACGCCAGCACGCCAGCACTGTGCAATGCAGGGACCCGAGGATCTACTGCGTCATGTCTGCGGGCCGTCCCTATGTTTCGTCCGACCTGGCCGTACCAGTCAGTCGGGTCTCGCTGGGAATGTCGTGATCCGGTGCAGCGATGAGATGCCTGGCAATGGTCGGCTCGCTGAGAGGTTGAACAGAGAGACAAAAGAGTGTGCTCACCCAACACCAAGCAAGCAATTGGATGGCTGGACGGGGGTGGCTCCGAGGCCCTTCGAGAACGACCCGCTAGACCCGGTTACCCCAGATTCCAGAGCGGGTCCTGTCCTTGCGCCATTTCACTCCACCATAGAGTCATGCATTAGTGGCGTTCTGTTGTGGGTCGTCCTTGGACCCGCCGTTGTGACATTGGCGAGGTTGTCCCCGATGCCCCATCGACGGAACGCAGTCCCCAGTGCGCCAGTGAGAGGCCATCTGAATGGCTTTGGGGCGGGACACAAAAAAAGGACGCTCCAAATGAGGCTCTTGGCTTATCATATTATTTTGGCTCTTGAGGCATTGCTACACATCCCGAACGCGATTTATCTCGGCCGCAGGAATGTACTGGACGAATAATACGAGTACGTGCTCTCAGTACACGAAACGGAAGTCCAGTCTTTTGTTCCCTTCACTCTCCCTCGCCTCCGTGTTGCTCTGGTACGCAGCCTTCTCCTCAGCGCTCATCGTCTGCCACTGCCTCTCCTTCTTCCTGTTCAAGTAGATCAAGACCTGCCGCTGCACCAAGATCGCGGCCAGTGATAGCACACAGATGGCCAGCAGGACCGCATTGCCGTGCTTGTAGTACGGCGAATCCCAATTCCTATAGATCTGGGACCCGACAAGGCTCCCGATCTGCACGATCACGTTGTAAGTTGCCGCGGTGATAGCACGCTTCTTTACGTCGAAGGTGTTCTCGGAAAGCCAACTTGAGATGATGGGATGGAAATACGGGTATCCCGAGATCAAGGTGACCAGCGAGAAGCGGCCCCAGTCCCGGCCACCGTCCGGAATCGTCAGCATCGCAATGAGCAAGGGCATGATCCAGAACTCGCCGAAGAAGGCATGGAACGCCCGCTCGTTGAAGTAATCGCTGCTGAACGCCAGCGACAACATGGTGATGATCTGGAGGACCGCCGAGGGGATGGTCAACATGTTGGAGTTGAAAGTGGAGAACCCGAGCCTCTTGAGGGTCAAGGTCAGGTATGACTGCACGGGAGTGGCGGGGATATAAGCGACCAGGCCAACGAAGTACAGTCCCCACATGGACTTGTCTGTCCACGCCTCGCGCACATCTTTCCAGGCAACGGGCTCCTTGATCGCCGTGAGGCCCTTTGCCGGGTCGTCGCGCAAGATCCGCTGTGTCGGCCTCGTGTTAGTCTAATACCTGGTCCGGGGCGCGATGCAACTTACGTTGACCATGATGACCTCTTCGCGCTCCGTGTACCAGGGTTTCCGCCAGAGGGGCCCCTTGGTTGACACAGGAGAGGTTGGGAGGTAAAGGAACGCCACGACGGCGATGACGCAGGTCAGCAGACCCTCAAGCAAGAAGAGCCAGAACCACCCAGGTTTGCCTCCGATGCCTCGCATCTCAAGGATTCCTGCTGCTAGCAAGGCAGAGATGACCCGCGCAATGTTGAGGGTGGACCAGAAGGCGGCCAGCCGCAGGGACAGCTCTTTTGATTTGTAGAAGTACGTGGCAAAGAGTATTGTGCCCGCTGGTCGGCAACGAGAGAGTCAGCGATTGCCAGGTCAGGAGAGTCAGGAGAAAGCCAGGCGGACGTATGCTATTTTCGAGAGAGAGAGAGAGGACCGTGGCTCACGACACGGAATTGGAGTACGAGGGGCGAGAAACAGCTCCCAAGGTTGACCTACGTATGAAACCACCCTCGCACATTCCGATGAAGGCGCGGGTGATGTAGAAGGAGGTGCGGTCTGTCATCCACGCTTGAGCCCATGAGACTGTGCCCCAGAGGAACATCATGGTGGGCAGGATGTATTTGAAGCCGTAGCGCTTGATGAGGACCTGGGCAGGGAACTCGGCGGCCAGGAAGCACAGGAGCTGGATCGTGGTGCCGTTGTTGTAGTCGTCGGTCGACAGGTTGAGGTCATTCAGCAGGTTGTCCGCCAGGGCGTTGGACAGGTTGCCACGGTCGAGCTGGAGGCCGAAGAACATGACGCACAGGGCCGAGAGCAGGCGTATGTCTGTCTTGCGGACGACCCGGCGCTCTTCCTCGTCGGTCCACTTTGCTGTTGGGTCGAAGCGGTGCCTGCCCTCGTAACTCTCGTGCGGAGGCGTCACGTCGGCGAGGGCATCGCGGCCGACATTGGCCGTCGAGACGGAGCCGGCGGCACTGATTGTCCTGGTCGGGAAGGACTCGACGTCCTTGGTGTCCATCGTGAAAGGCAGACGTGCGGGACAAGAATTGTCTCGTCTCTATGGGCGACGTCTTCTTGGAGTTGGTCGAGGAGTGTTCCTGGAGCGAGGATATCAAAGCCCCGGCCCACAACTTACCCAAGGCCCGGGACGATACTTATGTAGTGGTACGGACGCTGGGGGTGATATAGGATTCCGTCGGAACACCAATTGGCCATGGGCTCGCCCCCGGAGATGCCAGAGCCAGCAACATGGGCAAGGCACATCACGTCGCCTGTCAGAATGTCCAGTTTGACCCACCAGGGCACGATGGACATGTACCTAGCCTGCTGTTACTTGGCCCAGACACGCCGGAGAGAGCCGAGGCATCTGGCCTTTCTCACAGGGAGGGACGCAGACTGGCAGACTGCGGCTTGACGGCGAGAAAGTGTGCTTGATGAGGAGCCCGTCGCGCTCTACTAGGCCGTTTTGGTCAGGCCCATGCCCGACTCGGCGGACCGACATGGGTGTTCCGGAACTTTGAACGAATGCAACGTCGGGGCACTTGGCTTGTTTTGTGGGGTGCCGCCGCATTTACTCACCCCGGAGCCAGATTGCGCGATCGCTCCCACTCTGTGCAACTCCGGTATTTTCTCCGCCCCCTCGCCGCGGGTGTCGCACTCCTGGCGAGTCATCTGCGGCAGAGATTGGCCGCCTGACGCTGGCATACCAGGGTGACTTGTCCGTCTCTTCCCATGGATCACCGCGTGTGCTGTATGGGTACAACTGTTACTTACACCACCACAGCGGCACCGGCCTTGTCCTGGTCGGCCAAGCGGGTATACTCTCATCAGCCGATTATCCCGGCAGTCCAAACTGGCCGGGCACACCTCAGACCACCGTTGGCCATCAACGTGGAATAAGTACTCAGCCAATGCCTGTTGAACTTTCAGCGACTGCTGGTGCCCGGAAACCGTAGTTCAACACACTCCTTCGGATAACTTCCAGCATTGATACCAGTTCTGGTTTGCTGGTTACTGCAGTGCTCTTCCCTACCACTTCCTCAGCTCTTGACGACAAACCGACATCATGCCTTCTGTGGACCTTCCCGCGGGTGAGCAACAGCTTGACGGCCAGTTCTTTGGTGGCAATGCGCAGGCCCGTCCTCGTCTGCTCAAACCACTGAGATACGCCGGCACGTTGGACAACTTCACGCACCAGGATGTGACTCCTGTTATTGGTCGGGAGTACGAAGGCCTTCAAGTGAGAGACCTGCTCAAATGGGGTGATGATTTGATAAGGGACCTTGCCGTCACGAGTGAGCCTCACCAAAGCCTATGGGGTGTCTCAGCATGTTCCGAGCACGGCTGACCCGGTGTCTCTTGTCCCTTCAGTCTCCGAACGGGGCGTGGTTTTCCTTCGCGACCAAGACGTCACGCCAACAGAGATGAAGGATCTCATGTTGAGGATAACAGAGCTGGCTGGTTGTGTGAGTGCTTGGGCCCCCCCCTCCCTTCAGCCTCACACTTGAAGGAATACACATACCACCAACTTAACACCTACCACGTCACTAACACCGAGACCAGCCCGAATCATCTGGCCTCCATGTGCATCCCCTCACAGAAGAGGGCAGCGAACTCGGCGACCAGATCTCCGTCATCAGCAGTGAGAAGCAGAAGAAGGGGGGCGGCCTGACCCATCAGCTCTCGGACGCGAGCAGGTTCGCTTCTGCGGGCTGGCACAGCGACATTACCTTTGAGCCAGTGCCCTCGGACTATGCGATGCTCAAGATCCACACGCTGCCGCCCACGGGAGGTGACACCCTCTGGGCCTCGGGCTACGAGGCTTACGACAGGCTGTCCCCACCAATGCAGAAAATGCTCGAGGGCTTGACGGCCACGCATGATGCCAAATTCTTCCTACAGGAGGCCGAACGGCTAGGCAACCCGTTGAGGAAGAGCATCAGGGGGAATCCCCTGAACCAGGGCGATGGCCTGACGGCGGTGCACCCCGTCATCCGCACAAATCGTAAGTCACCCGCCCAGCCATGCTCGCCCAGTACAAAAAAGCCTGAGGAGAAATATATGAGATGCAATATATTGCACGTGACTGACATGTTCCGTCCCATCTAGCCGTGACGGGCTGGAAGTCCGTCTACGTCAACCGAGGATTCACCAAACGAATCAACGGCGTTACCAAGGACGAGTCCGACGTGATCCTCGGCTACCTCTTCAACTTGGTCACGCAAAATCACGATGCCCAGGTCCGCTTCAAGTGGCGCAAGAACGACCTGGCTATCTGGGACAACAGGAGCATGTGGCACTGCGCCACTTACGATTACGTCGAGGCCCGTGCAGGCGATCGAGTATGTTCCCTGGGAGAGGCCCCATATCTGGACCTGGCTTCAAAGAGCAGGAGAGAGGATCTTGGCGTGTTGTAGGAAAACTGCGTCAACATATGCATGTCGAATACGGGCCTTTGCACGAGTCTAGTCGATCTGACTGTCAGCCTCAATATACAAGTCATTGTCGACGTCGATGTTCACTCAGAATTCACCAACGTTTGCTAAGGCACCCGGGGCCCTCGTGCGTGGCCGCTACAGACAACTGGCGGCAAACCAAACGGCCTTGGACTGACTGAAGTTCAACGGTTTTGTGCAAGTCACTTGATCAAGTGACTTGTGGCCTTACGAGACCGTCGAGATGCACCGAACGTACCAGCGCTTGCTTAGTTCCGCCATAAGTTGGCGAGAATTCACACAAATCCCATTTCTGAATCTTGAGTGCTCCCAACGTCTCTGTTCTCTAATTGAAACCAGATCAAGCAATGTTCAAGTGCAAACAACAAACTGATGCGAATTACCACAATGGTGCATGCAGCACCAATAGACCCAGTCACGGAGGCTGGCCCAACTCCAATGTCTAAACCCGGGGCAACTTCGCCAGAGGTAGACTCCAGACAAACCACCGAGTATCCATCTGATCTTCAAGTTCCCGACTGCCGCCCGCCCCTCGAGACAGGCACTGGAGAAGTGAGTGTACGGCCTGAGGAGCAGGATTGGACCTCAACGCGCACGAAACATACGATTGAGAGCCCAGCAGCTGCCGAGGGAATCCGTCATGATGAGGGGCCTTACAGACCGGTAGAAAGCCCAGAAAAATCATCAGCCGAGCGACCATCAGGCTTGGAGATGAAGACATATGCTCTGTCACACGTATACGCCAGCCCCCCAGCCCAATATGAGCATCGCCTAGCCTGTGGCTCATTCGATCAAGACAGTCGCAGTCTCGACCGACCAGATTTGAGAAGATGCCGATCTTGGCTTGGTACAAAACCCTCATGCCACTCGTCGGCCTCAGGCTACTGGCCACAGTCGCGGCGATGGTCGATGTGCATGTCAGACGGAGGAGAATTGCAATACTCGGCAGGCGAGACCGGAAGGGGGTCTCCCGCACTCGATGTTGCCACCATTGGGCGATGGTGCGATGAGTTCCACGAGGCACGAGTTGCACACTGGCAACGAACAGTAGCAGACTTTGGTCAGATGTGGAAGCGATGGTGCTTTGCACAACGACAGGCCAGGGGCTGGCAAGACAGTCTCGTCAACGAAGCCATCAAGGACTTTTGGCAACCGCTCAGCGACTTCAACTATGTCCTGAGTGTGTATTCGTTTCTCGAAGGAGTGAGAAACCGCAACCTATTGCCGCATTCACGAAGAACATACATGGCCTGGAGGTTGCCGGAGCAAGTCAGGTTTCATGAGGACTGTGGCCTCAGGGATGAAGAGGACGAATCCTCCAACAGGAACACACCGAGCAACGACATGTCCCGAGGCGATGAGTCCAGGACCATGGCAAGCCAATATCCACTCACCATCCAGCAACATTTGGGCGTCGCCAGAATCTGCGATAACATGGATTGGGGGCTAAAGAGCCTCCAGAGCTGGCTTGCTGAGTTCCAGAACCGTCGGCAAGCCTGCGTGAGGACGAGCAAAGACGCTGGCCTCTCCGATGCAGCCATGGCGCAACGCCGAGGGAGTCTCACCGACGCTGCGAGAGAGTTCTCGAGCCTTGCAAAAATCCTGACCAAACAGCTCAGAGACTCACGAGCCCGCCTGTGTGAGGCACACGGCCTGGATCCCAAGCAGGTCCCCGGCGGACACACGGCTTCGGTTCCAACCATGACTGCCATGAAGTATCAAAGGGCGCGCGACACTCCGAGCCCCTGCCCTGGCGGACTGATACTTCACCGACGCTTCTGGCTGAAGCAGGCATCCCTCCAAGCCAGCCGCATCGCACTCAAGGCCAACCTCTACATAACCGTCATGCCTCGCAAGATAGCGCTGAGGGTTCTTGAGCGGATGGCGGCCAGAACGACAGAGATGGCCACCACGGCCAGGGAGGCTGGTGACTACAGTGCAGAGGCCAGGATGTACCGCTTGCACAACAAGATCAGGAAGGTTTCCGAGAGGGCGAGCCAAGAATTCCCCGACGTGAAGCCCAAAATGACACTGCTGGACTCGGAGACGTGGCCGGCAGTCCTTCACCCACGAAAGGACATGCAGGTGGAAGTCCATGGCCACATATCAATACCTGTCGAGACTCTAATAGACATGCTTCTTTCTCCCCAGGTCCCAGGGAGCTTCCCGGGCGATAACCAGGGTGGAAGCGGCGACCGCCCGCCAGCTAACACCACCACAACGACTTCCGAGCATTCCTCTCCGGAGCGAGCGAGCGGGGACTGCCAGCCTCTGGCCACATCGAGCTCAACAGTGGCAGTTCCCGAGGCCGAGGCGGACAAGACTTGAGCGGGCCGAACATGTCTCCACGTCAATCTCCGAGATACGTATGTTAATTACAGAGCTTATACGGTTGAGAGAAGCTGCGAATTAGGGGCATGTGCATTGTCACCTTTGCAAAGTGTCACCGCCCTTGATGTAGACTTGATGTGCCTATAACTTTATGTTTGGCCTCTCGTGCATGTGATGTGACTCAACAAAATCATGCTCAAAGTCCTCAATCTGGACTGTAAAATCCAGAAGGCACAGGCAGTTGCATACGTGTGCAAAGCCTGCGTGGAATTCCTGAGAGACCAAGCAGTGGTCAAGCGTCCCTTGGGGAGATCAAGGGACAGGTCACCGATGGCTCACCGTGTCAGGTGCTGCTGAGCTTGGTAGGTGTGGAGGAATGATAATGACAAGTAAAGCTAAGTGAGGGCACATTTGACCGGTTGAGAGTTGTGGATACGGAGGCAGCACCTTCATGATCTACGCGAGCTGGATATCTATGGCCATTGGCAGAGAGCCCAGAAAGCACTCACACACACGAGATAACTGATGCACTGGCACATGGTCACTTTTCTGAGGTCATCAAATATTAGGGACACATTCAAATTCCTTGACTCTGAAGGCCATGTATCCTCAGAGACCCACCCACCGACTGCCGGGACTAGAGAGCAATGGTGATGCGGGACAAAGCTGGTTGCCCATGTTTGTCATTGCAATTGGTCCAAACCAGCCTAGACCAGCGGATCGAGGGCTTGAGGCCATGGACTTGTCTTTTTTTGGCTACTGCTTGGTGCAAATTGACGCATGGGGGTTGCAACTGAACCCAGGGATAGCCACCAGTTCTCCATTGCTTCTCGTGGACACATGATGCACCAATTCCTACCACTGGGGTCGGTAACAGGCAATAGACTGCTGTGGCTGTACCTTTCGACATACAGCACAGCATGAACGAGGGTGTGCTCACTCCTTGGTCACAAAGACCTCACGGGCGGTGATGATAGATGCCCAGCCGTGGCCGGTGTGGGGATATGAGCATGAAGGACGTATTGGATGCAAACTTGAGAGCAAGGGCTGTGAGTGCAATCAAAAGAAGAAACGGGGACGGCAGCTATGTCGTTGTAGACCATGTGGACGTCATGAGCACCTCGTTACAAAGAAGATCGGGTCTGGCTATTCAGGAAAAGGGGGTTCAAGGCCCCATACTCCCGTATGGACGGCCTGAGCCAGGTTCCGAGAACAACATCACGTAGACATATGGCTTTGTCATAGTCCCAGCTTGCAAGCAGATTCACCTTGCATGAGACGACGGATGCTGACCCGTGGAGAAGCACTGCACGTGAATTAAGCTTAGTGACTTGCGGATACGGAAAGCCCTATTAAAGCCTTCCAATGATGCAGCACGCATGACCTTTAGCCCATGCAAATATGTAGAGGCGCAGGCTGGGCCATGTTCTTTTCATCGTCCGTCTCATCTGTCATGGACACCCGCCCTTTTGCGAAAATGTGGCATGTGTACCTCCCTCCTTGCCGCCTGTAAGAGCCTGAAAGAGCTCCTCAAATGCAAAGTTTCTGTTCCCCAACGCCGTGCAGGTGGATGAGTCAGGGTAGTCTGTGGATATACAGATAGTCAAACAAAACATGAAAGCCAGGGTTGTGGCTGTTGGTGCAGTGTCCCGCCGTGGGCACAGCCCCAAGCATGCCATGCCAAGCCAGGCCGCCCTCGGGTGGCTGCTCAAGAGCCAGCTGCTCACATGAAGATGCCAACCCAGGCAGCGTTGGGGGACACCTCGGACTCGCAGTCGTCCACGGCGCAAAAGATCTTGATCGACTTGGATGTCTCGCTGGGCTGGAAGCGGAAGCCCGTCTTGGCAGCCGCCGAGTCCTTGCCCTTGCTGTGCTTCTTGCGATTGTCGTAGCAATTCTTGCAGTAGACCTAGTAGAGGGGAGGGGCCTCCCAGTTAGCAAGCGCCCAGTAGTGGTGGTGGGAATGGTGGGGTCCGGGAAAGATGGGACGGAAATCAACAAGGCACAAACGTACATGGCCACAGTTCTTCACAGCCCAGAAGTGGTGCTCCTCCTGGCTCTTCTTGCCCCGAGGTTTCTTTGCAGGCCGTGGGCTGTCGTCCTCGTCATCGGGTGAGTACTTTAGCTCGTTGTCACAGCTGGGGCAGACGACGACCAGCTCCTCGTCGGCGCTGGCATCGCCTCCGTCAGGGCGTGTGTCGCGGGTGAAGCCAGGTCTCGAAGGCGGTGGGGCCTGAAAGTCGGGCTTGGGGGTGGGCTGCCGCCCGCCGTAACCACCAAAGCCATTAGCCTGGTAGTTAAACTCGGGCGGGTTGCCTGCGAGGGGGTTCGGGTTCATTGGAAAGGCGGGCACAGCTCCAACAAACTGGACGTCGGCGGCTTCTCGGGGGTTGTTGACGGCCTGGGCGAGGAGGCCTGGGAGTAAACCACGGATCGATCCTATTAGGTGGCGGCCAAAGTCGTGGTACTGGACGCGATGTGCGGGAGCAGCGCCGGCGGCAGCAGGAGCGGGAGAAGCAGGGGCTGGCAGGCGGCGGTGGTTGCGGTTTGCAGGCTGGTTTAGTTGTGCAGCCGCCTGAGGGGGAGGCAACCGGCGGTCTGCGGGGATGTTGTCGTCTGGTGAATCTAGCGTGAGGTCGATGACGGCGGCAGCAGCATTCCCATTCAGGATGCTGCCGTCGCTGCGGTTGAGGGAGGGCATGCGTCCATTCTGCGACATGTGCCTTCGTGGGTTTCTGGGGAGTTGGTACAGCGCGATGCCGCCGTCTTCCTCCTCCTCGTCGTCGTCAAAGATGTGAATGTGGTTATGGCTGTGGTTATGGGCGTGATTATGGTTGTGATTGTGGCTGTTGTGACGGAGGATGTTGATAGGTCGGTGTCGTTGCAATTCAGGGCTGTCGGGCTCTTCTGTCAGATCGATCACAGGGACGTGCTGGTCCATGTCCAAGTCCAGGTCGAGATCTAGGCCGACTTCCATCAGGTTCTGGCCCTGATGGTTGTGGCTGTGGTGGTGGTGACGCTGCTGTCTCTGCGGCCTGGAATGTCTTTGTTGTCGTCGCGGGGGAGTTGGAGGGGCAGCAACTGGGCCCTGGTACACCACCTCGATGAGCTCATCGTCGTGATCCATACTGTCGCTATGGTCCAAGTCCTCCTGGCCTGACTCGTGGAAGTCTTCTGCAGCTGTCCTCCTTGCTGGCCTGAATGGCCCCCAGTTGCCTCTCGCTGGGCGCGGTCGTCCAGCCTCCCTGGCGACCCGTGCAGCCCTGCGAGCCCTCCGAAGGCGTAGGTGTTCCAGCAGCGGGAAATCGTCCTGTTCCTCGTTGTTGTGGTGGGGAGCGTCCTCGTGGGCCTCTTCGTGCTGGTCTCGGAGGTTTTGGAATTCCACCAAGGCCGCCTGCTGTCGTGAGTGACTGTAGCGATGTGGACGCTGAGACGGTCGATTGTGGCCGGCGGGGTTGGCTCGTGGGCCGACGACGTTTGGGTTTCGAGACGGAGGCTGATGGCGCGGTTGAGAAACAGGGTGGTGTTCGGAACGAGGGCGAGATTGGCGGCGGTTGACGAGTGGAGAAGTAGGGTGATTGTCGAGGTGGGCGGGGTGGCGAAGAGGGCGAGGAGAGGGGCGGTCGTTCAAGGCGAAGGCGTGGTGGTGGTGATGATGATGGTGGTGGTGGGCAGGAGGCGCAGGCAGTCGGCGGTTCGGGTGGATGTCTGGTGTCAGGCTCGCACGGGCGGGCCGGGCAGGACGGGGTGGCAAGCCGTGCCAGTAGAGCCCAAAGTTGTTGTTAATGTCGTTAGACTGCAAGTGGTGACGGGGCCGATCGAGAAGTGGGTCTGGGTTGGGTGAAGAGGGACTCGAGCCTGGGCCCGCTGTTTCTGTGTCTTGGCCCGAGTCGAGGTCGAAATCAGAATCGGAATCAAATCCAGGGCCAGCGGGACTAGGATCAGGACCAGAGTCAGAAGCAGAAGCCAGCCTTGGGTCTGCATCCACTTCCAGGTCTGATGCCGAGTCAGGGTCGAGGAGGGGATCGGGCGAGGGCGAGGCAGACGCGGACAACAACGGCGAGGCGGAGAGGGAGAGGGCGAATGGGACAGAGCGGGAAGGGGATGGCGGCGAGGCAGCTGATGGCCGCTGGCTGTCGCTGTCGCCGTCGCTATCGTAGCCGTAGCCGTGATCAAAGTCGTGGCCAGGACGCACGTCGCTACCACTCGAGACCGAAACTGGGAGATCAACGTCGTCAGAGGACAAGGCAGAGCCCGCGGAGCCGGCAGAGGGCGACTGCGACGAGCCAAGGGAAAGGTCCGGAAGCTGGAGGTCATTCGCAAACTCGCCCCCGAAATGGTCCTCAAAATGGTTTTCGTGCACGTCGCCGCCGTCGCCGCCGCGCTGCTGCAGGAAGTAGTCGCGTCTCAGAACGGGGCGATACGGCGGCGGGCCCCCAAGGTCCAAGGCTAACGGAGATCTACTCATACTGGGAGGCCCAGGTCAAAGCATCCTTTTTCAGTTGCTGTTTCTGCTCCGTTTCCTTTGTCTGCGTGTCCGCCTTTCTTGATTTATTGAGGAGGCAGGAAAAGCAGCTGCTGCAAGAAAGGAAAAGGAGAGGAGGAAAAAAAGGAAAATTCGAGCCCGATGACAAGTCACTGGAAAACGGAGAGCAGGTCAGGGCGAAGGGCAGATGAATACAAACACAAATGGCCCACCGTTTGCAGGAACCTGGAGTTTCGAGTCTGGAGCTGGAGCTAGAGCCGGGAGCTTGGGAGGTGAGTGATGGGGAAGGAGCAGAGAACGGTAAGCACACCATTCCACACCAGACCACACAGAGCATGGAAGCAAATCTTTTCTCCCATGACTCTGTAACACAGAAGGCACAGTAATACAGCTGATTGACCTCCGTATGGGAAAAGAGTTTGAGCCGGACCAAGATTGGATGTGCTCTGTGTGACACTGTGTCTGCCACCCTGCGCCCAGCTGTGAGCAGCTCAAACCCATCCTCCCAAGTACTTTCTCTGTTGTTACTGCTCGCTATTCTCCTCCTTCAATTCTTCAATTCCTTTTTCCTTTTTCCTTATCCCTTCCTTTTCAATTTTCTATGTTCTATTTCAACCCAAAGAAAGCATTAGCACGGATCGCATGCTATCTCTCCAGGAAAAGGGAGCAGCCCAAGGGGACCTGTCAAGTGGGTCTATTTCCCAGAAGTTTGCCTGAGGCTAGAGGTCATGTACATCGGTTCTTTCTCTCCCATATACATCAGGACAGCCCTGGAAGCCTTATCCTCATTTCCATCTCGCAGTAGCATCACAGTGGGACATATGTATCCCTCATATGAGAAAATGTCCATAACTCAAATCTACACCCGATGAAAGCTCCAGCAAGTAGTGTGATGAGCTCTTGTTCTGGTACTGTCCTTGGAATTCCACCCATCCAGCCCAGATATCATGTGAACTGTGGGCGCCTGTCTCTCTCTTTCTTTTTGATATAAAGTACACTCTGGCCCTGCCCGTAGCCCTCACACCACAACCTCCTCAGATACACTCCTCCTTGATATGTGCAGGCCCCTCCTCCCGCTCGGGGGCTGAGGATGACCCTCCCTAAGCCTCATCAGGAGCCCCCAAGACCGAGATGACGCCGTCTCCGTTCACCGTGACCAGCGCCTTCGCCTGCTCACCCCACCCCAGCCCGACCGCCGGCGTTGCGCTCTGCAGGAGCTCGCTCCACTTCTTGCTGCCCTTGGCGTACTGCTGCACCGTCACCCCGGACGGCCCCGCCGTGGCAAGGAACTGGCCCGTGTAGTCCCACGCCAGCCTCTGCACCGAGCTGCCCACCTCCAGCACCTTGGCCGTCGCCGCCGCCCCCTCCTTGCGCAGGTCAAACACCGTCACTGTCGTCTGTCCCTTGGCCGTCGCCGCGATCCAGTACCCGTTCTCCGAGAACGCGAGGCCCTCCACCGGCGCCCCCAGCGAGAACGTCGCCGCCTCCTCGCCCGTCTTGGTCAGCAGCATCTTGATCTCCCCCGTGCTCGTGCCTGCTGCGAACAGGTGCCCGTCCGGATGGAACGCGCACCTCGTCAGCGGCGCGTCCGTGTACACCCGGCTAACCCGCCGCAGCGCCGACAGGTCGTACAGCACGAAGCTCTTGTCCGTGCCCACCGACGCCAGGATGTTGCCGCCTGGGTGCAGCGACAGCGCCGTGGCCGCGCCCGCGTGTTCCGAGAACGACGCCACCTCGCTGCCCTTCTCATACACCTTGACCGACCCCTTGGCGGTGGCCAGCATGACCTTGGACCCGCTCCACAGCGTGTCCGTCACGGGCTCATCCACCTTGAGCGACCGCTCCAACGTGCCTGCCGTGGTCGAGAAGATGGCCACGTCCCCCTTCAGGCCGCCCACGGCCGCGTAACCTGCTTCCAGCCCGATTGACGACGCCTGGGGGGCCGGCAGCGACTCGGACAGCCGTGGCGCAAAGGTCGCAATCTCGTCGGAGCTGGCCCAGCCGCTGGGCACCGGCCTCTTCTTGCGGCTCTTGGATAACCTGTAATTTCCATCTGGTCAGAATCGGGGGAGGCGCGTAGTAATCATTCCAACACGAGGTGACATACTTGGCTTGGGTTTCGTCCACGTGCGCGGCCAACTCCTCGGGCAGTGTCTCGTTGTCTACAGCCATCGCGTCGCCGTTTGCGCCAGAGGCAGAGCCGGAGCCAGCGGACACGGTCACCCTGGACAGCGCCGCCCTGGCCTCGTCGCGCTCCCTGGTCACGCGGGCGATGACCCTGACTGCTGCATCGTGCTGGTAGAGGGCGTTTGCCAACTCGTCGCGGGTTTGTGACAGTTGTTGCTTCAGCTTGAAGGTCTCGAGGGCGAGGGCATCCCACTCGTTCTGGAAGGTGGACAGGAGCGCGGGGATCGAGGTCAGGTTGGGGGCTCGGGGCCGCACGACGCGGGCGGATTGGATGGGCAGCAGGTCTTCGGGGTCGAGCTCGTCGCCGGTGATGGGGTCCTTGCCGTTCTCTTCGATGTACTTCTCGATCAGCCGCTTCTCGAAGACAGTACCGGTCTTCTTGGAAACGACAGGCTCCTCGGGAGCCTCCCCCGAGACTGTTGTTCTGTCAGCTTGTGTTGATGGAGTTCGACCAGGACGCGTGTAGATTGTAAGAGACAGGCTGGTTGGATGCTGCAGGGTTGAACAGTACGTACTGGCACAAAGCATCTTGTCTTTTCCTGGATGCGCTGGTGAGTCAGGGCCAGCGGTGGGCTCTGGGTGGACGATGCAATGCGATGGGTGTTCGTTTTCTGGAGCTCGAGGCTGGAACTTATTAAGGCTGGCACGGTTTTGCAGCCGCGTTTGCAGCAAGGTCGGCCACAGGTAGACCAGCGACGGCACTTGGAGGAAGGTACCTTGATCAATGTACCCGCACCCAAGCAGGCTTGGGATCAAACTGCTCCAGCCAGCTGTCGCCAGATGTTCGGGGCCGGTCAGTGCGTACCTGAGTGGCTGGCTCGTCCTGACTCGCGCGCCTGTATCCTATCATCCGCATTTGGGCTCCGTATCGGGCGGGTCCGTGGGCAGGTGGTGAAGTACCGAAGTACCTGCCATGACGACATTGGATGGATGCGCGAGATGCTATAGATTCAAGGTACCTAGGTAGCTACAGCTTTGCTTCCAAGGCCAAGGCTGTTGGGTATAAGAGGCAACAGACAACTTGGGAGCTGAACACGGAAGTGAGTACTGACTTGCAAATAATTTACACCCCAACGGAGGAGCAGAGCACACCAGGACACCATGGCACCAACACTCCCAGATGTCACCAGCCTCGCGACCCTGCCCGATGCAGAACTGATAGCCATCCTCGACCTCCTCTTCGAGCCCAGCGACGACCTGCACACCCTAGCGCTTCCAACCCTTCGCGCCATCACCTTCGCCTCCTACCCCGAACTTGTAGACACGCTCCGTGATCAGCTTCTTGTCATCGCGCAGAGCGTCCACGCTGATCCCAATGCCCGGAAGCCCCTCCACTCCATCCTGGGATCTCATCCTCGGCTGGGCGAGAAGAAGGTGCACAGCAGCCAGAGCGCCGCCGAGCAGGCCCAGCTGCAGGCCGCCGCCGAGGAAGAGGCAGAGAGATTGGCAGCCCTCAACAGAGAGTACGAAGCAAGGTTCCCAGGCCTGCGCTACGTGGTCTTCGTCAACGGGCGCGGCAGGGACGTCATCATGGAGGACATGCGGAGGCGCATAGATCGGGCTGACCTGGCAGAGGAGGAGAAGGAGGCTATTTCCGTGAGTCAAAGAACAGCTGCTACCATGTGAAGTCAGGCACTAACGGCTTCGCACAGGCGATGGCGGACATCGCCAAGGACAGGGCCAGCAAGCTCAACAAAGAGTCTGACGAGTCCACTGTTGGACGATCTGCTCTCCCGGCGGAGAGCTGAGCGCACCTCAAACCCCAACGACTTTGTATTCGCGTCCCGTCTGATCTCAGGAAGGTCTCAGCCGAGCAGTATGATACTACCAGGCGCTATCGAAGGCTCCAGGTCTCTGGGTCCCCTCGACCCCGTCCTGTCACGTCGAGCCCTGCCCTATTCATTACACCGGCGACTCCTGTTGCTGGGGCAGCACCAGGACCTGTGTCCCTCGCAAGCGGGGAAAACTCGACACATTTCTGCTGAGCGGATTCGCACAGCGGCACAGGGATTACGGGCACCTGAGACTCCTAGCGAGCAGTAGAGTTGCCCAGCCGAGGACAACCTGGAGGGCTCATTGTAATTGCCTGCGAGCATTCGACGCTTTGTTTCCAAGCCGTGATACAACCTGTCCCGAAATATCCCATATCTAAGTACCATCAGACTCCCTGACGAGAGGCTACGGCGTCATCTGTCGCTGAGGCCTGTGTCACCTGGTAGAGCCAGCAAGAGTGAGCTCTCAACTGGTCGCTTAGATCGACGCATTATGGAGAACATGCATATACGGCTGATTAGCTTCCGATCTAACACTCATGGGCCCAAGATACGACCGATAAAAAAGCTGCAAGTTGACCAACATCGGAATAGTAATCTGCACAGGGGAATTGGACGTGACCGAACCGAATTACCTCCTTCCGGACAGGCCTTGTCTTTTCGCTATTGCACAAAGACCCGGTGCTGCTCGGAAGCTTGAATCGTAGGCCCTTGGAACTTGTGGCGCCCTGCCGATTGGCGACATAGCAGCACCGTCGAGGTCACTCAGCCCGTGTGGTCACGGCGAGGTTGTGGCCCGCTGTGTCGGGAGCATCACCAGCACATGTAGTCCAATACGAACCAAAGAGCGATGGCTTCAAGCCAGAGCTCAATGCTATAACTACCTGCCCGGTTCGATTGTCGAGCTTTGCCGAGCTTCCTCACAGGTGCGATTCAGGCAGCTGCAGGTCCCACCCAGCCTCCAGGTCTGTAGGGTACTCAGTTACGGTGGGGCGAGCGGCTCCAGGCGCCAACAGAGCCTCACTATGGCCGTGTTAGTGATGATCCGCGTCTTGATTTCTGTCACAAGCGCCACTGGGCCCTCTTGTGTCTTCCCTGAAGCATGAATCAGTGGTTCAGCTGAAGTAGGTCTCGTCAACTGGCAGAGCCGCGGATATCCGGCCTCTGGTTGTGGGATTAGAGACGGGCACACATAAGGACGGTGTCTATCTAGTAGTTGCAGTCCGCTACCTGGGTATGTAAGCCTGCAGCATGCTTGGTCAGGCACCGGAGAAGTGATTGATCGTACACGCTATAACTCAATGACAATGTCACCTTACGGTTCAGGCTTTGGCAACCGCGTGGTAGACTATCTGCTCTTGGATCATGTCGACTCATGTCAGCTCAGCAGGGCGAGTTGCGAGCGCGAATATATTGCTTGTCAATTTGGCTGGCCTCTCATCGTCACCCCCTCTGCCATTCTCCCCTCTCTTGATGTGCATGTCGACTGGACGTACTGCACTTTGTGTACTACAGTAGATGCACATATAACACCAGGCTGCATTAAACGGCTACTTGTAGGTGTCAAGCACGTCCCACGGGGATCTGCCTACGGGAAAGCATGGCCTGGTGTGTATCCAAAGTACATGCGCGGTATTAAATATCGGCCATGCAGCACAGGCTGGTAGGTGGGCAAAAGCGAGGCTGCCCGATTTCTTGATCTGCATGGAAGCGGCCCAAGGACGCATGGATTCTTCCATACATGGACTCTACGCATGGGCTAATGCACGCCTGCAGTCAGACTTGTCCAGGCCCGGCCGCGCAAAAAGCCAGCCCCGGCCAAACCGGGTCGACACCGAGAACCTTGCCTGGGATAGCTCTCTTCCCCCCCGAGTGCCGCGTGACCGAGCCTCTATCGAATTGGAAGACATCGTTTGGACTGGCCGAGCAAGGGCGCAGTTTCTTGTGCCAGCTCCTGCTGTTGACTGCTTTATTGTTGTCGACTGCTACCTACCTAGGCATGCTGGGCAGGGTACGGGAGACCACCAGTCGCCAGCCCCCCCTCCCCCCAACCCTGTCAATAAATCTGCTTGGTACTTATTCTTCCTCCTCACTACCCCAGACAGACACCTGGAAGACCTTGCTCCAGGGCCCGTGGGCACAATCTCCCAAGAGCGATGCACGAACCAGCCAACTTGGGCTCGGATGAACTTGGACTGGTTGCCCCGATGTGGTGGCAGCAAATCATGTCTCGTCTACCTCGTGTGCATGCGCATACCTAGACTGCGCACACATATTACCCCGTCAGCACCAGTCAGCTCGACCGTCAAGCGAGCTGAGTGAGGACAGGACAGTCCCAATCACAGGCGGGCACCTGGCACGGCGGGGGGCACATGTGGTCTGGCCTACACGTCTCAAACCGCGTGGCCTCACGTTCGCTCTTTGGTGCATCTGTGCGCCCGCATACAGTAACAGCAACGTAGACTAATACCTAGGTAATTAATACGGCATCAAGACTCCCAGGTGCCAGGTTGGAAGTACCACCCGTCCGTCCATCCATCCATCCTTCCTGCATGCCTAGCTTGTGTTCTCCTGGTCCGGACCACTCACGTCCTCCTTTTCACTACCCCGACTTTTGGTCATGTCGCACTCCCTTCCCGTACATTGCCCACCCCCTTCCTTTCTTGTCCCCCTGCGGTGGGGGACGCACACTGACATGCAGCCTCCCCGGATCATCGCATGATCAATTCTTATTAGTTGGCAGCAATGGTACCTGTGCTTTGGACACCCTTGCAACCTCCCATCCCGTCCCATCTCCTCCTGTCCTCAACGCTTGCAGGAGGGACAGATCCAGAGCTTGGGCAAGCGCCGCCTTCCACCCCCCCCCCACCCCCTTCCATGGCCGAGTCCTGGGTCGTGTTGTGTAGTGCTGAGTTGGTTGTGCCGAGTTGGGTTGCGCTGTGCTGAGCTGAGCCTTCTGCTTTTGCCACTCGCTCCCTCAGCCCTTGGGACTGGGCTTGACTTCACCTCGACTACTCCATCTCCGGCACGAGGCATATTATCTTAGCGCATCCTCCCCAGATTTCGTCTCTCACACCTCCTCGGAGGGGGCCGATCGATGCTGGAAGGAAAAGAGGGTGACCTTTGGCGCCTCTTTCGTGCACCTGACCCACGTGCCGAACTCAGCTACCATTTGGGATTCTCTTTCCTAAGCAATCTATTGTCTCGCTTGGACGGACCAGAACGTCCTGCTTGCCTGTCGCCTTGGACCTTGGACGACGGCGACGCCATCTTACGAACATGTCCCGCCGTCGTTGATGAACCCGGGCACTTCCTGGACCACATTGACCGTACGGCCCTAATACATCACCCACACGCTATATCCTCCAACCTCTAGGTCCACATGCCAGCTACGCGCCAAGGGCTGAGTACACTGATGAAGCTTGCAGAAGCGTGTGCTTTTCTGTCGCGTCTGGAAAGAATTGTATATTGCGGCATTGGCGGTGGGCTTCCAGTGCCCAAGTCCAGCTATATCCTACGTGTCTGCGCAAGTTGCATGCGAGGAACCAAGACATGGCTGTCTCCATCCATGGCTTGATTCAGGCAACCTTCTATCGAGGCCATCATCGTCAGAGACAGGTCGGGACCCGTGCGAGGGCAGTCTCGCCCCTCCGTTGCGACAGCGAATTCACGAGGGACCATCAACCATCACAGCCAGCCCCGTCAATGGCCATACAAGCCGACCTCCAAGGTCTCCAAGATCCTGCTTCTGCCCTCAAGACGTCCTCATCAGGGCACTCACACCCCCCTTCACCAGAGAGTGCCTCGCCTCTGTTCTTGTCAGCGCTCTCGTCTCCTTTGCCATCATGTCAACCGCAGGGACGCCATGCATTTACATCGCCGGAGCGACCACCAGACTTGACTCGTTCCGCTCCCAAGAGACGAAGAGCCCTCCACGATGTTGACGGCCCACACACGGGTTCCCTTGGCTGCAAGAAGCGCCGCCTACGTCGCCATCTCATCACCTCGAGGCTGTCGCGGCCGTACTCGTCGCCAGCCACCCACATCCTGAACCGGGAGGCGGCAGCCGGGGCCAAACGCTTCCTCAAGATGGCGGCGGCGGCGGCGGCCAAGAAGCTCACGACTGTCGTTGTGCCGACCCCGCCGCTTGCTGACTGGAGCTCGGGCCGGGCGGTGGCAGCCGCCCAGGTCGCCACCGTCGTCCCTGCGAACAGCATCCACCATCTTGCACCGGCAGAGATGGTACGGCGGGCGGCCATTATGAACAGTTTCAGGATCCGGGTATGCGACGAGGCCCGTCAACGAGGGGACAGAACCGACCTTCAGATGACGGCCAGCGCTGCGCTGCTCAGGGCCGGGCCTGGTTTGCATGGTGTAGGTTTTGTGACGAAGCCGAATGCCGTGGAGCAACACACGCCTCTTAGCCCGTCAGCACAGGGCCAAACCAGGTATACTGGCTTCGCCTCAAACAGGTCGGCCGTGGCGTCCGCCCCGAGTTCTGCTCAGCCGCCGGTCACGACCAGCCCCCTGAGCTTTTCCTCGCCGACGAAAGCCACTGGAGCGGCTGCCCGCTGGTCGCCGCCGAGCAGCACCCCCAAGCACGCAGGTCCGCGGGGGGCTGGGCGGACATCGCCAGGGCTGAGGCCTCTGAGATCACCCGAGCTTTCGGCACTGCGCGGTCAAGCCGATGGCGACGGGCTGGACGATGACGAGCTCAGCTTCCCGGCGACGGACTACTCGGATGATTTCCTGGAGAACGAGTCTGACGAGGTGTATACTGACTTCGGCGCCATCTTCGGTGGAGGCGATTGCGTTGACGAGGCGGACGAGAGCGAAGGCACCGGCGACACTCAAGGGTCTGCTGGCGAGGGAGACGGAGGGCATGGTGGCGATCACTTTGAGGACTACATGGATGACTTGGATGGTATCCCATGGGGTGCGAGGTGAGACGGGCTCCGGCCACTGTAGCAGTAGCATTTATCCTCAGACCAAGGTTGCCGTTGGCAGGTGGAATCTCGAGGACCAGACGTGGATGAAGCCAAACTCTTCGTCTCAGCTCCGTCGCAAGGCCTGCCATCTGGTTGTATCTCAGTTGTAAGCATTATTTCATATCCAGCATAAGCGGGTTTCAAAAGGAAGCGTCAAAAATGCAACAAGATTCACTCAACACATTCAACCATCTGAGCTGGACAAGTATGAGGTGCGCATCGGGACTGCCCCGGTGGTGTGTTGGATATGGCTGTTTGTATGTCTTCCTCGTTGCCCCGTCTCCTGTCTCCTCGCGCAACCAGCCAGGGTCAAAACCAGGGTGATTCGGCACGACGGGATGCAGGTGCCACACTTGAACCCACCGTTAAATAGTTCGTCAAGGAAACAGACAACATGGTGGTGGGTGTTGAGAAGAGCTGTTCCAAACGAAACCATGGGAGGGAAAAGCGGCTGATGATGTCGAGACTGATCTTGGAGTCCATCCATGAAGTACATGATCAAGTGATCAAGTACCTTGCCCCGTACCTGCCCAGCAGTAGGGACCCGGCCACCGCCTTCCTTCCATCTTGACTTTCACCTCCACCCGGGTACCTGGGTAATTCCAGCTTTCGTCCCAGAAGGGCCATCACGTTCGGACCTTCTACCTTCTGCCTTGACTTCGACCTGACCCCTAACCCGACCTCGACTGAGCTCAGCCGTCTCCCTTCCTCAAGGAAAACACACACTTACCAATCTTGGGGTCATTCTTCGCGAATCCGCTCTCGGCCTTGACTGGCCATAAACTGCCTGGACACTTGACCACAAGAACGGCCACTCACTCAGTCGCACCGACCCCAACCAAGCCCACGCCTTGGACCTGGCCATGATGGTGCCCAACGTCAACTCCAAGCTGTGGGGCAATCAGCCTCGCACCACGCTCAAATCGTGCTCGGTCGACGACCAACCCGGCTTCACCCCTACTGATGAGCCATCCCGAGACAATCGGCACGGTACAGACATGGGAAACATCGTGGTCACCGATGAGATGACGTCTTTCTTCCGCAACATCTTCCTCAAGTACTGCAACGAGCCAGAACAGCCCGGGGACCACGGATCGGCCAAGCAGAAGCAGCAAAATGACAACACGGACGACGACCAAGACAGCGACAGTGGTAGCGACCCCGACCACCTTGAAGGAGATGCCATCCTTCCAGAGTTGATTAAGCTCACCCTCGCTCAGCATCGCATGATCCTGTCCCTGCGCGACGTCAACAAGGAGACCGACCTGCAGCTCCGGATAACAAACGCCCGTCTCGACCTTGTCGAGGAGGAAGTGAGCCTCATGCGCAGCAGCTTGGCTGAGCAGGCCACGCCCAGCTTGTTCTCGGGGGTCCGCATGGGCAGCAGCTTCGGAGGCAGTGAACGCGACACAACCGGCGACTACATCCCCAAGTTTGACCTGGCCGACATTGGCGCCACGCTTGCAGCTGGCCCGGGTCGTGCGAGCGACTTTGGTCATCCCAGATATCACGCCCGTGACGGCAGCCCCAACCCAACGTCTTCCAGCCAGCGCCGCCGCAGTCCGCGGCCCGAACGGTATGTTCTAGTCCTGACTTGGCTGGCCAAATGCCCCTTCCTGACAGCAGGGCTAACAATGACCTAGTGAGGAGCACGTCAAGCGCACCAGAATATCGTACGATGGCCTCGGCGGCCAAGACCCAAAGTTACCTCCGTCGATGTACATCTCCTCCTCCTCAGCAGCATCGCAGTCCACAACCACTGTCACTGATGAGACTTCAGATTCCGAGCTCTTTGGTCTTGACTTCCCAACAGAGTGCAGCTTGTACACCAGATCCGAGACTGATGTCCTGCCTCAAACTTCCTTGCTCGGCAAGCTGTGTGGTAAGATGGCGAGGCTGCTGCTCGGAATGTGAGGGAGGCGTGATGGAGTGAGAAGGTACCCGAAAGCTTGGGAACAGAAGTGAAACACAAAGAATCAATAATTGAGAAGTGGAACCGGCCGACTGGATCCGATCGTCGAACCCGAACTGGGCGTAAAAACATACATGGGAGACTTAATACGAAAGTGAAGGGGCCCTCGATGGAAGCTCGGTCAAGCTGGCCAGCACTCCGATCTCTCAGTGAGCGGAGCAAGACGGTTAGATATGAAGTACTTGGCTCGTCAAGTGGGTTTCCTACTCAAAAAAACATGGACCGATCGCCTTCGACGATATTGGAGAAGAAGGAGTCGACAGTCTGTGGTGGAGGTCTCGACATACATTGATACAGACAAAGGGGTCAAATACGGAGAGATAAGGAGACAGTTCACTTCGGATACAATCAGATAGCTTTCGAAGAACATTGGCGAACACCTCGCTTACACGTGACTGGTGCAGCTCCTTCACTGTCGCCAAACACCTCCCGGCAAATTCCAAGAGATGCTAACCCCAACCCTCTTCCGACCCAACCAAGAGCAGCAAGCAAAGCTGGCTCTGATTTGCCTGACTGGTGATTTGACAGTGCAGCAAGACTGGGGCCCGCCCATCAGGCCATTCGTTGGTTGCCGAAATCCCTCTCCTCCGAGCATTGACGAGCCCTCGACAAAACCATTACCACCACCACCACCAAGCTCGACGAGGCCCTCTCCACTCCACCCACCTCGCCATACCTGCCGATTGACCGACCGACCGCCCGTCCGCCATGTTTCTGCAACGCTCTGCCGCGGCCGTCGCTCGACGGGCTGCCGTCGCACCCGCCCTGCGACGCACCTTTGCGACCTCGATGATCCGCCGTGAGTCCGCCCTGGCCTGCTGCGATCGCAAGGCTAGAGCTCCGCAATTGGCACCTGCGTCATCGCACCCAGCTTGCCGGCTGGCGACAGGATGCTCATGCCTATGCATCGCCTTGCTCTACCCTGCATTGGCCGTCCAGCATCACCGGTTCACACGTTGCTGACATGACATGATTCCGTCTGCAGAAAACGCCCACAACAGCACTCCCGCCAAGTCCGAGAAGCCCTCGCAGACACTGTCCGGTACGCTGCCACAATTTTTCCTGCTGCCTCCCTGTCACAAGTAGCTATTACTTTCCAATTGGCTTGAGCACTGCTCGCGGGCCGTCGTGGCGGCACAGGAGGCGGGTGGAAGCAGCCACGAGCACCCCAGCTGATTGATGTGCAACTGCAGACGTCAAGACCATCGACGACCTTGTGGGACCCGGTGCCCAGCCCGGCACCGTCCCCACCGACCTGGAGCAGTCCACTGGTGTTGAGCGTCTGGAGATTCTGGGCAAGATGGAGGGTGTTGACATCTTCGACATGAAGCCCCTGGATGCCTCGCGGAAAGGAACCCTGAAGGAGCCTATCCTGGTCCGCTCCGCCGGCGAGGAGCAGTACGCCGGCTGCACCGGCTACCCTGTCGACTCTCACGGAGTCATCTGGCTGACCGTACGTCCACCACAAACCACCATCTCCACTACTAGCCCTACTTTTACTATAGCAATGCTGGAGAATGCGCCGGGCAGACGTGCGCAGTCGGGAACGAACGAGTGCTAACGCGCAATTGCCACCATCTAGATCACCCGCGACCGCCCCATCGAGCGTTGCCCCGAGTGCGGCAGCGTCTACAAGATGGAGTACGTCGGCGCCACGGACGACCACCACGGCCACGGCCACGACCACCACGGCTACGAGGAGCCCAAGAACTTCTCCGACTTCGTCAAGCCCGACTACTACTAGGCGTAGCCTGGCGTGGCCTGGCCTGAGCCGGTCTGGCGGTACCGCCGTTGATCCGATGGACAGCAGGCGACACATACCATTTCAAGAGACGACATGCACTAGAGAATGGAGGCGAGCGATTCAGGGGATATTCAGCAGGCCGGCAATGTTGGGGACGGGGCCTTGTAGAATACATAGTCTTTGCGGGAGGTGTATAGAAGTCTTTTTTTCTGCCGATGTCGACAGCCGCGCATGCGGTCCCCCCGTTCAATCCGATGAACTTTGCTCTGAACTACCCAGTATTGATGGGCCGCAAGGGAACCCGGATGGCTGTCGGCTCCGTTCAAGGCAGTGTGGGTACATCCTTCTGCAGACCGAGCGACGGGGCAGAGTAGGTCAATGGCCGGGGCTAAGGGCGAGAGGCAGATGTCAGAGCTCAGAAGCTGCCTCGGGCCTGCCTTCAACGGGCCCATGAGCCTGGGTATCATCCCGCGGCGATGCCTTGGCTGGCTTGTTGCAAAGTGATGTGACGTGAAGCTCACTCGCTGGCAGGGGCTTCTCAGTCGCCGTCGTCGTCGCCGAAGCTCAGCTTGATCTTCTTTGCCTTCTTCTTCGCCTTGACCGGCCCCATGACCTTGTCCCCTGTGGCAGCTCTGTTGTTGATCGTGGGACGTGGATACTCCCCCTGGCTGGCCTTCTCTCGTTTGGCGAGGTCATGGTTCTCCTGCTTGTCGTCTTCGGCATCAGCGCCGACCACCTTGCCGAGCTTCCTCTTCTTGGCGCCCCCGATCGTGGCAACCTTGTCCTCCCGCCTGGCACCGGCGCCCGTGCCCTCTAAGCTGCCATCCTTGCCTCCATCTGCCCCCCCGCTGTCCCCGTCCCCATTCCCCCCTGCGCCTGGCCCCGCCTCCTGATTGGCGGTGACGGTGCCATCGGCAGAGACCTCTACGCCGGCGAGGACGTTACCGTCGTCATCGACGATGAGGGGCGCGTCCTCGGCGTCCTGGCTGGCGGAGCGCGGCTTGGCCTGTCGGCGGCGCGAGGCCAGGATCGGGTCGGGCGAGTCGGCGTCGGCGGCTTGCTGGCCCTTGAGCCGGGCGAGGAAGGGCGGCAGCGACTGGTCGTAGTGCAGGTTCTTGCCCGTGATCTTGGTGGACATGGTCAACGGCGGTGGAGGACCTGGGTGGGAAAAGGTCAGGCCTAGCATGTGGTTGTTCTGGCAGCCGGTAGTTGTTTATGGAGTAGAGGGGACTTCCAGGAAGCCGAATACTCCCAGTACCTGAATATATCATTACCCCCTTTTTTCTCCTAACCACCCAACTTCTCTTATTTATTTCTTTATAAAAAAATTATCTTTCCTTATTAAATTTATTATAATAAATAGCTAAGATAATTATAAATTAAAGCTATAAGCTATCTTAAAAGAAATTTATAATAATAATTTATTATATATTTAAGCTTTTAAGAAATATAAAATTAAATTAAATATTCTTTATAATTATATAAAAAATATTAAACCTTAATAAAAAGCCTATAAATATAAAAAAAAGTTATTATTATATTTAAAGTTATTAATTTAATAATAAATTCTTTTTAAAAAAATTATTAATTATTTTTTTATAAAAAGATAAATATATAATTTTATAAAATATCTTTATAAACTTTTTAATAATAATATAAAGATTAATTAATATTAAATTAATTATTTTATATTATAATATTTTTAACTTTATATAAAAATTAAAGTTTTTTTAAATATTATTTATATTAAAGCTAATATAAAAGAATATTTAAAAAAATTCCTATATATTATAAATAATTAAATAAAAAAGAAATATATTAAAATTATAAATATTATTAATATAAATAAAAATAAAGTTAATATATATAAAATTATTAAATATAAAATAATTAATAGCTTTAATTTAATAATATTAATAATAAATATATTAAAAAAAGGCTTATAAATTATTATTTTTAAAAATATTATTATTAAAGGCTATTAATTAACCCTTATAATAATTTTATAAGGAGAAATATTATAATTATAATATATTCTTTATATTATATTTCTTTATAAATAGATATATAATTAAAATAAATAATTTATAATAAATATTTATTATAAATAATTAATAAATATATTTCTTTTTAAAATTATTACTTAAAGTATAAGGGAATAATAGCTTTTATTAATTAATAATTCTTTAATATATTTATTATTTTCTTTAATAATAAAGATATAATATAAAAAGATAATTATATATTATTTATTTATATATATATTATATTTTATTTAATTATATAATAAAGGATTATTTTTTTATTAAAATATTTTTATTAAAAAAAGGTTATTTATTAAATTTATTTTTTTTAAATTATTATTATTTTAAAATAATTAATAATTAAATATTATAAAATAATTATTAAAAAAGCTTTTATAAAAAGGAATATTTTAAATAGTTTTTTATATATTAATATTATTTCTTTTAATTTTTAAAAGCTTTTAAAAATATATTTTTAAATAAAAACCTTTAATTAATAAATCACCTTTTAAAATATATATTAATATTAATTAAATTATTAAAAATATTTATTTATATATTTTAAAAGGTAATAAATTTATTTATAATAATAAATTATATTATATAAAGTTAAAATATTTTAAAATATAATATTTAAAATTTAATTTTTAAAGTTAATAAGAGATTAAATAATTATTTAAATAAGATTATCTTTTTATAATATAAAAATAATTATTTAAATATCCTTATTAAGAAATTATATTTTTATAAGAAATAATATATATAAAAAGATTTAAATTAAATATTTATAAATATAATAAGAATAATAAGGGGTAATAATATATTTAATTAATATTAATAACCTTTTAAATAAGCTAATAAATTAAATCTTTAAGAAATTAGCTATATTACTTTTATATATTATAAAGAGGAATTTTAATATTCTTTTTATATATAAATTAATTATATATTATTAGAATTAAGTATATAATTATTAATTATATTTTTATAATAATAATATAGCCTATATTTAAGTGCCGGGAGCATTTGGCTTCCTAGAAGTCCCCTCTATCTACTTGGTTGCCCTGGTACCTAGGTAGGTAGGGTTGGGGTTTGTTTTGCTTGTGGCGCTGTCTCTCATCCTCGCTCCCTCCCTGCTTGCTTCTTCTACTACCTGGGTAAATACTTCCTACCTCTAACAACTGCCTCCGCACTCCTCAGTGGCCATGCTGCGCGATAAAAATTGTAAAGAAGAACAAAAATATTCGACGCCTCAGAGATTCGAACTCTGGCCCCCGAAGGGAATGGCTTAGCACTGATTGTTGTTAGATGGGTCTTAGCGGGTTGCATTTGTTGGAGGAAACTCACGGCCATCGCGATAACCACTCCGCCAAAGCGCCAATGCTGAAACACCATGCTTTTTTAAAATGTATATACCTTGGACTTTTGGAGTGGGGATAAGCTGTCTTAAAGAGTTGTGTATGAAGAGTACCTCCATCGACATGGGAATAGAGCCAGGATGTCCTGGTAGACCGGGCATAGCAACGATTTTTAGGGAGTAAGTGTACCTTTGCTGCAAGTTAATAAGGATATGCAGCCATGTTTAGATTCAGGATCGGAGAACAGTGATAGTTTGTAATGATGTTATTTGTTTATGTTAATTTAAAATGTTGGGTTGTAATGTGAAAATGAATATGTCTGTTGCAGCTCTTGATGGAAACTGGATGTCCTTAACAACCTGGAATGCTGGAAAACGGCTGGTATTTATATCTGCACTGGCAGGTCTGTCTCTGTCTTGGTCTCACTTGTTACTGGCAAAAGGAGTCCTTGTCATTCGCTCCAAGGGCATCCTCTGAAATTTGCGCCGTATGTACCGGATGTTTGTCGTTGAATGTCCAGTCATTGCAAATTGGACACGCTGGTGCCTCAGGGTTACTTTAAATATGCCAGTTAAGTTAACTAATTGCTGATTTTATAATATTACTTGAACTTATCATATTATAAACTATGTTTTCTATATATTCGATATTGTGTTTCACATTAGTAATCTTTTAAGCACAAGTGCGTATATTTTAAAAATATGATTTCCTCTGAATCACTGAAATGCATAGATATATTTCTGTTGCATTCAGCTAATCACATTGGTTGGTTGCTGGTAGGTTTGGCATCAAGTCTGCCGTTGAGTCGATCACCAGGGCGAATTGCTCCAATGCTCAAATTGCTCGAGTGCCCGAATCGCTTGAGTACCCAAATCACTTAAATGCCCAAGTCACTCAAATGCAGCACTCTGATGAGTCAGAAGCCAAATCATCATTCTGAATAGTTTCTTTATTATGATTAACATACTAGCATGATTGAGTGACGTTTAAATTAAATGTTCCAATGAGGGTATTAAGAACGGTCCTAGTGACTGGCCTTGCAACGCCTATTTAAAGAGACAGCTACCTGCTAAATAGCCCACTCAGTAGACCGCGCAACTTACAAGATTAAAAATATATAATTCCTCTCCCCTAAGCTGCCTTCTTCAATATATTCACCCCCTTCACGACCCAAGGCCTGTAAGCAGGTGTTTACTACAGCCTCAGGTGCACAAACCACTCCGACAAGTAATTATAGCTGGGGCTGCAGGCCATCCTGTCTCCTCCTGTCTCCTCTTTCAGTCTTTCTGTAGCTGAAATGCACAAGAGATTTTCCAGCCTACCATATTAAGTAAGTCTTCAAATATGAGGCTCAGCACCACATCCAGGCATGGTGCCCTGAAACCAAGTCAGTCATCTGCTAAATTTCACTCATTTAACGACAGATTTCATGTATATGGATGACGAAATCAGCTTTCTTCTCCCAGTGAGGCAGCCCATTATAGCACCCATACGACGGCCAGCAACATGTCTTTCCGAGAACTCGATTACGGTTGCGTCCGGGTAGACGAAACGCGACTGTGGACAGTGCAATAAGGATTCCGGCTGCAGGTACTGCCACCGCAAGAACCATAAAATCGAGGAAAGCCCAAGCATCAACCCGTGCCAATTGTGTAAAATCAAAGGTCACAAACCAATCCACTGCCCTCAATTTAGGGAACACCATCAATACTACGCCAGATCGCTGCCGCGAAACTTACCTGCCCTTCGGTCCTCATACGCGGACTCGGCTAATGGACCAGGGAAGGCGACAACGGGGTCTTTTCCCTGGGGGAGGGGGATTCCAGTTTCTCGTACCAAAGCCTCAGTGTCATCGTCCCAACAGTTCCTCATGACGACCAATGGACAGAATCTCCTCAGGAAATCGAAATGTAAATTCCACACTGTATTGTTCAAGGCATGTCAATCGGTTTTGCTAATGTCACGGTACTCCTAGCATATGGACGTTTTCGAGACCGCTATATTTCCGGACCTCGATGAATTATGCCAGCAAATGCTAATTTACATTATGAACGATTCAATCGAAGGGCATCATGATTTGGCCTACGATGCAGAGATACAAGAGCGCGGTGGCGGGGACGCTGTTGCAAAGCATCTTTGCACCCTCGTCTCCCTTGATTTAAAAAGCCTTTTCGGCAGAGAAGTGACTATTCAGATGCTCCAGGAAGTGCGAAAAGAACAGGTGAACACGTCATGAAAAGGAGCAGGTGCCTATCTTGATCGTCACGGATAACCGCAGTAACAAGTGGCTGCGATTCTATGTTGGATAGTTCAACGACCCAGTACGTCGAATCCTTCGGCAGCATTCTGAAAGTATCCTCAAGGGCTCGTGCGAATCATTGCATCATTTCGTGATATGGATAGGCAATTGACATCGGACCGCAAATTTCATCCCGCTTTGGCAATTCCCTGAGTCGGAAGCACTGGATCACTAGTATCAGATCAGGGCCAACATTCTCGAGGCTTTGTTCTGCGAAGCTTTCAGGCCGGTGCGCCGTGTTTTTACCAAGGATGAAAGTGCTGCGAGTTACTATGGACTCGATGTTACAATGATGACTCCACTAATCCAGGGCGATGGTTAGGAACCAAGCTTCTTCAAGTTGAAAGCGTCCAAATTGATCAATGTCTACATCTCCTGGTCGACAAATCTAAGCTTGGCTGGGATTTCGTCAAGCTAGCAAGCAGAAGCACGACGTTCTCTGTACAAACTACTAACCGTTGTTCCGATCTAACCTCACTCCGGCTTTAAACAAGGCAATGGCTGATGATCATTTGCTACAGACGATCACAGCTTCGCTAGCCACTGCAGTCACTGAAGAGGGGCTCATTGAGAACACAGGACACGCTGACTTGAACTCATTGATATGGACTGGGAACATGACAGCAAGGATTGGAATTGTCATATCTCATGAGTCTTGCCTACCGGTGGTTGGACGGCATCATGAAATCACAGAAGGGAAAGACACTTCGCCTGTTGCTGGTCAGCTGCCATGGTCGCTTGCGGGTTGCGGCTTCAACGCATCCAATACACTGCTGTGAACCCCGAACTTCAATGATGTCTCGATTGCTGACGTAGAGGGCCTGAAAGACCGTGGATCATCGATTCTTGAGAAGCACGCTGCGATCATCGGGGCGAGTCAGCTAAGGGCTGTATTCTTGTACGGACTTTGGCTTGAACACAGGATTCGAACTGCCTTGGAGCTCTCTGAGCAGTTTTCGTTGTTTAATTTTTGTTCCACAACTCCATTTCAAAAGAATTAACTTCAAATCTTGGTATTTTAAAATTGAATCAGAATTGACTAGAGCGTGTTCGAGTTTAGTATGTGGAGTGGTATGTGGGCCGGGGACGTTACTTAATGATCGATATCCTGGCTATTTTTGACTCTACCCAGGTCAGAATGCATGCTGCTTAAGAAGCATATGTGTACAGATTGAAACCGAGACCACCACCTACCCAGGTCAACCATCCCGCCTTGCTCTACGACAAGCTTGTGAGCATGCTAGGAAAACTGCGAATGGCAATACAAAAGCACTCCATTACTTCGTCATTGCTCGTGGCTACGGACACATATACGCGCGGTTTCTGCATGGAAGTGCCCTTCGGCCAGTACATCAATCATGACTGTGACCACCAATTCAAAAAGCCATGAACCCTCTAGACCTAAAATATTGCAGAACCTCCTTGAGATTACATTTTGCCGTGCTTTCCAGTCTCTGCCCGCGACCGTCTTGACGGAATATTTCGGAAATGATAACTATTCAAACGTCGGTCTAAGCAATTTGCCACCGGTTCCAAGGGGCCAATCTTCCGGCACATATCCAAGCGAATTAATTAGAATTTGTCACAAAATGTGACGCCACACTCCGTGGCACCCCCTACTACCTTATATCGTCACAGAATTTCACAAGGAATCACCAGTTCTTGACATAGCAGCATTCACAGGAGCACGAAAGACACAAAACACCGAGAACAGAAATGCCAAACCCAGAACCCAGTCCTTTCTGAGAGGAGAATACCGCCAGGCTGTCGAACAACTTTTGGAAAATTTGAACTTCGAACCTGCTTCTCTCACACGCTTCAGTTGCGCAGCTGATAGCACTCGAATGGGTTCGTTCGATGTTCAGGCTGAAACCCAGAAGCTCAGCCTCGAAGCCAAGATTGTTGTTCTCAGGGAACCAGGTCATTCGCAACTCCTATTGGCAATGCACAGGACAGAATAGGCATTTTATTGTGCTCGGAGTCTGCAAACATTAAATACGCTGGGCAAGGACTACAACCGTTACAAAGTCTGAAGCTGAGTGAAGAAAATTCCCTTGTCTGAACTAGCTCTTTCGAAGAGATAAGGTCTGGACCTTCGAGGTACAGGGCTGAACTAAATCACTTGAATCGAATCCTTTCATTGGACCGTTCCGTTATCACGAGCAGTGGTATCACAGAGTTATAGTCTTCTGTGGACTGGAGGCTCAACAAGACATGATCCGGGCATTTATACATCGGATTTTAGAACCGCAACTCGCCGGTCTACATGAGCTTCTCCTATGAAACTACCGCTATAACATATGATTTCTGACATCTGATGAAGAAATTACCAAGTATTCATCAAGGGTCCTGAACCATCAGCCAAGGATACTCTTCGCGATATTACCCAAGCAACACGTTCAAAGGATAGATTTAGTCTTACGTGGGCACTCACTGATCAGAGAATCAAATTCAATGTTTGGGAAATGCCTGTTTCCACGCGGCCTTGATGGCAGAAGTCCGTCGTGAGGCAGGAGACGCTGAGCCCCCTACGACTGAATCATTAGGCATTATATCCCGTGATTGGTTACATTACCGAGGGCTCATTGATGTGGCAAAGATTGAAGAGCTTGAACGCGCCGCGGGCAATTTGATTGTTGCGGTTTTAAAGGTAAGTAGTCTCGTTTTTAATCTATATATATATGCCTTTTTAAGCAGTATATATTAGTCCCTTTATATAGTGATAAACGCTTAAATACTTAGCGTTGAAAAAAATATATAATATTGATAATAATAGGTTTTAAATATAATTATAGCTTATGGCTAAGTAAATAGTAATAGCTATATAGATAAGGTTAGCGAGAATTGCTTTTAACGGCGCTATAAACTATTAATATAAGTAGCTAAAGATTAATAATTAAGTAAATAATTATATAATAAAGATTAAAATAATCTTTATAAAATATAATAATTCTATAAATATAATTTTAATTAAAAACTTAATCTCTTTTTACTTATATTAATATATATCTTCCTAAGGGATTTTTAAAGAAATTATAAGATTATATAAATTCTTAAGAAGATTTTAATTAAGTAAGTTAATATTATAGCTAATATTTAACCTTAAAGCTATTAACTTTAATAAAAGTTAAAATAATAATTTAATTTTCTTATTTAAATTACTTTTATAAATATATTATAAAACTTTTAAATAAAGATAAAGATATTATTTATAATAGGATTAATAATATAAAAGAGTATAATAATATTATATTTTTTTAGATTTATTATTTTATTATTAATAATGAAATATCCCTTTAAAGGATTAAAAGGTAATTAAAAAATAAGAGGAGAAAGAAGGATTTTAATATTCCTCCTTTAGAAAAGGGTGATAAGATATTTAAAGCTATTCGCGCCTTTATAGATAAGTTAAGGGCTAAAGGATAATTGGAAAGCTGAGTAGATAGCAGCCAGATTAATGAATAGTTGATTTAAAAAATAGTATAGCTGAAGCCTTTTAAAGGTAAGAGTCATCTTAAGCCATAAGTGGCGCGGTTTCAACTCTATCCTCGACGAAGGTTATCCTGGATGTTGCGGTAAGTTCGACGAGACAGCTTACAAAAAGACCGCGGCACTCCTCGAGCGCGTATATTAGGAAACCTGGCAGCTATTTACACTTTCAAGAAGCGCGCAAAGACCCTTGTCTCGACGATGGAGAGGTGATCGATATTCAGGATGCTTTCAACAACTGTGATGAAACCATGAGCGGCGATATTGTTCAAAGTCACGGTCTCAATAATATGATCATGGTCGTTGATGAGGGAATCGATGTGAATGATTTGGACGCCGAGCTAGTAGTCGATGAAGAAGAGTCTCACTTAGAGGGTGACGACGAAACAACGCAGCATCATTCTCCGCCCACTCCGAGTGAGTGGCCCGGTCTAGGTATTCGATCGCGGCTTGCAGCCATGCTCTCTGAAACTAGCTTGAAACTCGACGCAAAAGCTCTAAAGACTGCTCAAGATGTCTCAAGGATATTGACTCACCCACGGCCTCATCAGACTCTCAGTCAAGCCGTCGAAGGGCATCACCTTCTGTCCTAACCTGCTCTTTGCAATTCGCGTAGACTTATCAAAGCCTGCAGTCTCCCACCCCAATCAATTTCTGGGCGATATCACGTGGCATAATTCAGAGGACCCCTGCCTCCGAATCAGCATACAGCATCGACACCTGAACAATAATGACAGTAAGGGTGCATCGGTCAACTGGGAATTGGTATCAGCAAGTGCTCATGACGTGGGATGAAGGGAATAGTTGGAAAGATTCTATTAAATAGCGCCGGCGCAAAATGTACCACCCTTATTCTCATTAGCCTTGTCTGTGCGGCTGTCACAAGGCTGTCACTGTTTGCTTAGCCGCAAGCTACAGACAATTGTGTTCGAAACCTACTGTTATCGGCATTTTCTTTTTCAACGCTAGGTGTTTAAGCGTTTATCACTGTATGAAGGGACTCATGCATACTGCTTAAGAGGCACATGTATACAGATTAAAAACGAGACCACTTATTCTCATTAGAGGGCATGTGAGCAGAGTTGTAGAGGCAGCGAGTAATAGACAGCGGTGAGTGACAGACGGTGGCGAGTGGGAAACGGCGGTGAGTAACAGATAGCAGCGAGTAATGAACAGCAGCAAGTCACAGATGGTAACAAGTAATAAACGGCTGTAATTGCGCAAACTATACATGAAGAAGATGAACCATACAACTCCTAATGGCCACTGGTATTGAGGAACTAGCCTGTGATGGGTCCGCTCATTTTCTTCAAGACGCGCTGATCAAGAACAGGTGTATCCAGAGAAGAGAAAGCGACAGGTGACAGGAAAAACAGCATCACACCAAGCAGTGAGCAATGGGAATCAGAGGTGCTTCATCTAGAATGTGGTGTTCGGAAGTAAAGCTATTTTGAATCTCGGAAGTGTCCCCTCTTGGCCATGGCTTCTGCGAAGACACATCACCAGTAAAGCAGTAGCTGAGATACACTCTAACCACAGTATTTCCATTCCATGCTTGCATTCCAAATGAAAGAAATTAGTACCTGTATTACTTGCATGATAAGGATATCTACGATTCTAAGGATTTATAAGATTCTTGATAAATGCTTAGAGTCCCATCATACCATATTAGATTGAAGCTATAGTTCTTCAAATTTTTCGAATTACCAACCGAGGCGCTTTGACGGAGTGGTTAACGTGATGGCCGTAAGTTCTGCCAGTAAATCAAACTCGCCAATCCTTCCTAACAAAATTAAATAGTGCTAAGCCATTCTCTTCGGAGGCCAGGGTTCGAATCCCTGAGGCGTCGAATATTTTTGTTCTTTTTTACAATTTTTATCACACAGCATGGCCACTGAGGAGTGCAGAGGCAGTTGTCGGAGGGAGGAAGTAGGGTCAGGACCGAGGAAAAGAAGGACCAGCGGCTGCAACCACCTTAAGGTTATGATCGAGGCAACAGGCCCAACCCAGCTGGGGGCAGCAGGTTAAGCCAACAACTGCGAGTTTGCGTCTGTTAGTCTACGTTGTGTCACCCACCAACAATGCAGCGTTAACCATTCCTCGTGCTTGGCTGCAGGTCACAGCCTTGAGCAGTCTAGGACTAGCAATGTATTACCAAGGTGCTCATGCACAGGGAGCCAATGATCTGTTCCCACCACCACCCGCTCCAGCATATCAGATTTCAAACTCAAGCAGAGCCTCAAGGCTGCTGAGCCCTCAAAGCTGCTGAGCCCTCATTTCCCAATTGGCCAGTGTTGGAAGGCGTTGTGCGAACTGCATTAGCGCGGTGTCTCTTGTGCGAGTGTGCCTCCCGAGGGCGCCTGCGCCAGACGGACACGTGAGCCACATAAGCATCAGCCAGGCTGCCCATTTGTCTCACGGCTCTGCACTCACTGATGACCGGACCCAAGAGAAAGGAGGCTCTAACATCTGACAGGGATTATCATGAGGATATCCTACAGCACATTATCCCCAGAAAGTTGTCCAGAGGCGGAGAATTTCACATGTGTTTCCCCCACATGAAACGAGGTCATACTCAATTGTTTGGGATCGCTGCAACCCGCGTACAGTCTCCTCAGCCCTGATTGCCTATCATGTCGACTGTCAGTGACTCAGCCTTCCACACGGCGCTAAAACAGTTCAAAGATGGGTTGGACCACGCCGAGAAGGAGAGCTTCAAACTAGTGAAGCTAGAGGACCTGCTCAGAGAAATCAGCGATCTTCAGGCGCGACTGCTCCGGCAGAGGCGTGGCAAGAATCTCGCCCGCCTGAGACCCTTCCTCGAGGCTGTGAGCCAGCTCGGTAAAGTGGTGGAAGTCTTCGCCAATAGCAGCGAGCTTGTTGCTTTCATCTGGGTATGAGACCTTTCATTCAAACTGGACCTGACTGCCGAAGTACTTACATATGTGAATGGTTAAATATAGGGGCCGATGAAGTTCATATTGCAGGTGAGCATCTGAGCCCGGATATCCACAGCAGACATAGCCCGACCTGAGTGGAAGACCCCTCAGACTGATTGAACGCTAACTAAACCGTCTTAGGCCTCAAGTTCGTGGGCGGACGCTTTTAACGACCTTGTCGAGATGTATGAAAAGATTGGTGAGAGTCTGCCTCAGTTGCTCCAGACCGAACGCCTGTTTCGCGAGGACACAGCAGTGCGCAGAGTCCTCGCATTGGTGTACAAGGATATTCTCGAGTTTCACAGATTAGCCATGAAGTACTTCAAGCAGCCGAGTATGTGCAAACCTCTACCCCAGCTGCTGAACGGCTGACTTGTCGCTGAGGATGACGCTGCTAAGTGGGCAAGTAGTGCTGAAACAACTATTCCAAGCCACTTGGAAGACGTACAAGACGCGCTTCGATCCACTGATAGCCAACATCCATGATCACGGGACTCTAGTTCAAAACCAAACTACTCTAGCCCAGATAGAGGAGTTTCGCAGAGACCAGCTAGCTACTTGTCAGCAGCACGAAGCCCAAAGACTTCGCGACCTGTACACGTGGTTGAGATCACCTGACCATGACCAGACCAGCAATGCTGAGAATGACCAATATGAGTTTGCTAGGGTCCGCGAAAACTGTCCTGGCAGCGGAGGCTGGGTCTTGCACAAGCAAGCCTTCAACGAGTGGATGGACCCGGCCTTCCCAGCAATTCCACCGCTGCTGTGGATTAATGGAGTGCCTGGAGCTGGTAAGGTCGTCTTGAGCTATTGTAGTTCATCTTCTCGTCTTGTGTCAATTCTTACTAACATATCGTTCACTAGGCAAGAGTGTGTTAACATCCTTTATAGTCGAGCAAGTAAGGCTCTTATCCCCTGCGCCTACAGTACTGTTCTTCTACTGCAAAAATAGAGACAACAGCCGAAACGATTTCATCTCAATAGCGCGCAGCTTCTTGTCGGAGCTCCTTAGGTGCCATAATGATGTTCTATCGCCGTTCTTCTATGACAAGTTCTCCAATAGCAGCGAGGCAGTCTTGAGCAGGGTGCAAGACATTGAGGAGCTCCTGAGGGTGTCATTGCTGAATTGTGCCAAGGTATACATCGTGATCGACGGCATAGATGAGTGCGGGCGAGACGAGAGAAAGAGAGTCTCCTCATGGTTCAGAGATATCGTTGAGAACCTGGAGCCCCCACATCTGGACCGTATAAGGTGCCTCTTCGTCAGCCAGGATGATGGTGTCGCGCGTAAGGATTTCGATGGGATCACGACTCTCAAAATCAAGCTCGCAGATGTCGAGAACGATATCGAGCGATACAGCATGCATGAAGCCGCCCAGATCCAGTCAATGTTTCAACTTTCTGATGATACGAGAGCAAACATAGCTTCCATGATGAAAAATGCCGCCGGTGGTACGTATATCGCCAGAACTATGTGTACAAATACACCAGAATGACTAAAACAGAATCACAGGGATGATCCTCATTGTGCAATTAATGGCGTCCAACCTAAAGCACCAGACGACAGTGGAGGAGATCGAGAACGAGCTGCAAGATGAGAGATTGCCCAAGCAGCTTGACGACGCGTGAGTTCAAGCCGGGTCCGGTCATGCTCATGCGAGACATCTAACAACTCTTGCCCAGCTACGATCGAATCATGGCGAGACTGTTCGAAAGAGCCTCAAGCAGGGAAAGGGAGGCCTCGAGGGTGGTATTTCGCTGGCTCTGTTATGCAAAGCGGCCGCTGAGATGGCACGAGATTCAAGCTGCCCAGGCCATCAACCTGGACGATCAATGTGTAGACTGGGAACGACGACGCTTTCGGGTGGAACCCAAAGATCTCTGTGGCTCGCTGGTGGCTATATCAAGGGACGGATTGGTAGATTTCGTGCATTCGACTGCAAGGTCGTAAGAAATCATCCCTACAACTCGCCCCTATGTGTCTCATTGTTTGAGATCTACTACTAATACTGACTGCAAGTTATATTGCAACAAGCAAGCACCTCGACCTATCGTCGGCCGAACTCACGCTGGCAAACCTGAGTGTGGACTACCTGAATATGCCAGGGTTTCGTCGTGACACTCCTGATATTGCAGCCTTGCTGCTTGGGGGCTACTATGGCTTTATGGACTACGCAGTGGCTCATTGGGTGCGTCATGTCGAGGAGGCGGCAACCGGTGCCGATGATGGGGACGCCATGATTAAGGACCTGGCTGAATCTTTGACCGCCCTGCTGGACATGCATTTTGCGGCACCAAAGAAGCATTTGCCTGTCTCCCAAGGCAACAAGATGAGACTCCAGGTGTTCAAAAACCTCCCGCGCTTCCATGATCTCGAACAGGTGGTTGTGTGGGCTCGCAAGGAGCTCACTTCCTTCGGAGAGACCAAGGAGTCGGAAAGGGCACTAGATCTTGGTTCCGTGGTCAAAAACGTACGCTCTGAGCTCGAAAGAGCTATTGATAGCGCCAGCGACTGTCCAGCGAAAGAGGCACATGACCTGGAGGCCATGTATGGGCCTAGGCCGTTCAAGTGCAGCAGACTCAGCTGCCGCTACTTCTACGACGGCTTCGCAACGGCACAGCAAAGGGATCAGCACCACGACAGACACCTGCTCCCGTTTCGATGTACGGTTATAGGCTGCCACAGGTATCTCGTTGGCATGGCATCCAGCAGACAGCTGGAGCGGCATGTCAGAGACGCGCACATGCCACCGGGAGATGAAGACTTCCCAAACTTGGACCCGAGTCTAGACGAGCCCATTATCCTAGAGGGCACGGCAAAAGCAGAAAGCCAGATATCCAAGGCGGCACCGAAAACCAAGCGGCCTCGAACAAGTGAGTGGACATGCAATGTGTGCTCCAAGGTGTTCAGGAAGAAGTTCAACCTGCAGTCCCACATGGCTATACACAGTGACGAACGGGAATTCTGTTGTAGCATGTGCGACATCTCGTTTGTCAGGGCCAGTGACCGCAACAGGCACGAGAAGACACACTTGGCGCCAGGCTTTGTCTGTGGGGGTGAGCTCCCGGATGGGCAGCGGTGGGGGTGTGGTCAGGAGTTTGCACGGGCCGACACGCTGCGAAACCACCATAGGACCGCTGTTGGCCAGGTCTGTTTGCGTGCGGCTCCCAGGGCCGAGAGATGAGATCTTGCGGTTGAGGGCTAAGCGGTTGCTGACACCGATGCACTGGTGCCCAACTGGCATTCGAGGGCTCAGCAAGTGTCGACGTTGATGCCCAACGCAGGTGATTTGGATCCCAGAATGTTGAGGAGGTGTTGTCGAGGAAATTTCATTGGCTTTCCATGTGTGTAGCATACACTAGTACTGGCCTGGAACATGCAGCTTCGCCATGATTCTGTGTCTTAGCCTTGGAAGACATGCGTGTGCCCTTCGGTGTGGATGACGGCATGCGTGGCGCTACCTAGGCAGACCCGTGCAACGCACAAGACATTTATCCCACTTGTTCATGGCCATCGCCTGCGTGGGACAAGAGCCTTCTACAGCACGTACCTACACGTTTCCTAACAGCCTTAGATACTTGACCCACCCACCCAGATAAATCTTCATCGACGAGCCACAGATATTTCTGCCGGACTGGATGACCGTCAGGCTTGTTACACATCTCCCGCCTAGGTTGGATGGTGAAGCTATACCTATGTGCGCGGCCACGGAAATTCTTACATACAGCATGATATTCGGAGCTTGAGGTGGTGAAGCATGACAAGATGAATAAATTGTAGAGGAAACAAGATACACCACACCATGTTCTTACGGCGAAACGAGGGCTTGAAAGGACTTGGGAATGCTGAGAATATGATAGGCACTGGCTTATCATTGGTCCCTTATCCCTTGTCCCGAGTGGATAAGAAGCAGCTCTGCAGAAGCGAAGCAGCTCAGCCACCACCTGGTCGGGTCGTACGGTAAAGGCTCAGCCATGCCTCAAAATCCACCACGGCCCGCCGAAGAAACTCATACCCGGATGTTAGAAATACCTCTGAGATTCTAACTGACAGCAGAACACAGCAGAGTTGTGCTATGAAGACACGATGGAACACCCCAACAAATCAATCAAGCGCAAACGGTTGCTGTCAACATCAAGTGAAGATCACCGCGGGAACCCTGTGGAGGACTCTCTGCCGAACACATTGACCGAGACAGCATTTTCCACATGCTATGGGACGGTAAAGCAAACACTAATAACTCACTAAAACCGTCAGCTAATTGGAACAATAGATAGTCGACGTGAAAATCCGGATGCGACAACGACCTCAAACGAGAAACGAGACCGGAGAGCTCCCATCATTTTACCGTTACCCTCTAGATTCCCAAAACCTGGTTTACGGACTATCTGCACACGGTGATATCTTTGCCGTCTTCAACAAGACAGCCTCCCAATACCTGCATCAGCTTGTCGGAGTGCATGGGGTACACCTCGAGGGATTGATTAGTCGAGCACAATTCCTCGCAGCCCCTGACAAGGCCGCGACCACTATATCCGTGGATGTGAACGTTTACGGCAAGAGAGAAGACGCCCACAGGGTCGGGGACATTCTCTCCAGCTTTGGGGCATACTTACAACAGCCGGTCTGTGGCCTGGAACAATCAACATACTACAATCCTCATTTCCTTCACATGGAGGAGTTGCTGGGCCTGGGTTTGGTTCAAGAAACTCCCAAGTTCAAGATCAACATCATCACCGATATGAATACACGTGGAGTGGAATCCAGTAGCCTTGAAACGCCGTCACCGGAGCATGCTGACACCTCTACAGAGATCAGCAATGTTCTCAGCTCTCTATCCCACCATGCTATCTTGAGCAAAAAGGCTGGTGCTGTGGCACTGAAATCGGAGCTCAAAGAGTAAGGTGGTCTTATTCTTTATACGCACATGCATGGGCACAAGCAAGCGAGCTGCGGCTGACTCATGGGTGATTTTGTTTGCAGCTACCAAATGGAAGGACTGGATTTTATTTATAGGCGTGAGATCGGGAACTTGCCGCCTGAACTTAGCCTGTGGGAAGCAGTTGTGGATGAAAATGGAGAGCAAGTGTGAGGGCTTCTTCCCCGCGATCCGAAGATTCTGGCAACCTTTTCAGACTGACCAGTGAGAAACCGTGAAAGTTACCAGCACACCATTATCGGCGCAAGACGACCGCACCCACTAGAAATTAAGGGCGGAATACTTGCCGATGAAATGGGGGTGGGCAAGACGGTTGTCGCGCTGGCAATTATAGCGGCATCACTTGAACGTGCGTCGGACTTCGTATCGAGCAGCCCTCAAGCCGAGGGCACTGACACTGGTCCGCTACGATCAAAGGCTACCTTGGTCATCGCACCTTCATCTCGTAAGTCAGAGTGACCTTAATAATGCTCATTGTGCAAATGTGACCACTACTCTTCTAGAAGACTGACTGCCATTTTACACGACGTCTTGTAGTCCTCATAGACAGCTGGGTCGATGAGATACGGAAGTAAGATATAATTCACGCAGAGCCCACATCAAGTAAGTGGTCAGGGCGCTAAATTTCTAAACATGGTCAACAGGCACATATACCCGGGAAATATGACATTTTACAAGTATCACGGCCGACAGAGACAACAAGACGCAAAGCTGCTCTTTGAGCGGGACGTGGTCTTCTCAACCTACGCCACACTGTCGAGTGAGCCGGACCAAGGCTTAGGTATCTTAAACAGTGTGGAATGGTTCAGAATAGTGTTGGATGAGGGTGAGAAGCATCAGATCCTATGCCTTATCGAGTGTACTCCCTCCCTCAAGTGCTGACCTCTGGGATTACTCCCACCCCCAGCCCACGAAATCCGCAACACCACCACCAAGCAATTTCGTGCAGCCTTCGACCTTGTCGCTGAGCACCGCTGGTGTCTGACCGGTACTCCAATCCAGAACTCAGTGGAGGATCTTGGGGCACTCGTTTCTTTCTTGCGCGTTCCTCTCTTGGGCAAGCCCTCGACCTTCCGCAGATACATCCTTGGCCAGACCAGGCATGGCAGTCGAAACTCATTCAAGAACCTGAGGCTCCTTCTGAACTCGATCTGCCTCAGGCGGACGAAGGATATCGCTGGCATGTCTGACCCCGTTGTCCAGACAAGGATTCTGTCGCTGAACCCAGACGAGAGACGGGACTACGTCGGGTTGCTTGGCCAGCTCCGAACGCACGTTGACATGGATGTCAGTGGGTATACAATCAGAGGAGAGCGCACACGCATGCTACAAGGGATCCTCAAGTTGCGGCTGTTCTGCAACAACGGGTTCATGTGCCGCGATATTTCCAAGATGCCGTTCGACGCGGACGAAGTGCTGAGCTGCCTGCAGCAGACGGGCCAGGCGTCCTGTGTCTTGTGCTCACGTGCCATCTACTCTATAAGCAGCGTCCCCGACACAGATGGAGGCTGCCCGTTGGAGCCGTGTTCGCATCTTGCCTGCATGGACTGCGCGGCGGGTTCCAGCAAAAAGAAACCGTGCCCTCGGTGTGCCGACGGAGACACCGGCTCCAGCATCCGGGGGATACTGCAGAGCATGAAGGAGCTTGAAGCACATGATACAGCTGGCGTTGATCATCCGTCACAGGGCCCACGGTATCCATCCAAGTTGTGTGCATTTGTGGAAGACATACAAGCACAGGTGGCTGTCAAAAGGTGAGTGAACGGGGGCGCTCGAGGCCAAAAATAATACCCAGGCAGACATGCATCCAGCAGGCCTAGCTGACACATGTCCTGGCACCAGTATTGTCTTCTCCTTCTGGAAGTCGACGCTCGATCTCGTCGGCCAGCTTCTTGCAGCCCGTGGTCTGGAATTCTATATGATTCACGGCTCACTCCCACTGAACGAACGGCGTCGCATTTTGGATGGATTTCGATCTGCTGGCAACGCCCACATACTCTTGATGACGCTGGGGACCGGAGCAGTTGGGTGAGTTGCGAGTTGCGCAAATAATTTTTTTCGGCACCGCACAGCCGACGGCGCCAAGAGCAGTCTTGACTGACTTTTGTTGCTATTACCAGACTCAACCTGGCGGTTGCGTCGAGGATCTATCTTCTCGAGCCGCAGTGGAACCCGCAGCTAGAGCAACAGGCCTTCGGACGAGCTCAGAGACTGGGACAGACGGAACAAGTCACTATTATCCGCTACGTCATGAAGGACACTGTAGAAGATGTAATTCAACCCCCGATTCACCCCTCTAGATCACGTGGTGGGGAGAGAGGAGAATCTGACACATCACTGGCAGAGCAACGTCTGGCCGAGACAGGCCAAGAAGCTGCGGGATGCCGCACGGGGCTTCGAGAAGTCGGGTGAAAAGCCCGGATCTGGGAATGAGCAGGACCTCCGCGTGAGTCATATCGAATACTTGCTACGGATCTAGCAGTGATACTGACGAGAAGACTCCAAATAGGATGTCTTCAGTCACGCGAGTCCGGACGTGACGCGCACAGGGGGGATGCCGTCCATCTCAGACCTGTGCAACTAGACAGGTTCTCTACACGCCGGCTAGCCGTACTCGATGAGGAAGAAGACTAGCAAGTACAGCAATGTCTATTTTCATTTGAATTACCGTCGCGCCAAATCGCTGAAGGTTGACAGCGAAGCAGCAGAGCCTCTGGATCCTTGGCGGATGACCTCATTGGCAGTGATTCACTAGGTACGGAAGCGGTGGGATGTCCGCATTCCAGGCAAGCTCATTTTGCGCCGGGGGCGAACAAGACCTGCTTGGGGTCGTAGTGGTACTTGACCTCGCCGTGCCAGTAGGGCACGCTGTCGACCTTTGAGATCTTCCAGGCCTCGTCGAGGGCGTTGACGACGTCGTCGGGCAGGGGCCCCTTCTCGATGTTGTCGAGGTTGTTGGCCAGCTGGTCGATGCTGGAGACGCCGATGATGATGCCGTCGTTGCCGTCCTTAATTTTGAGCTGGGAGTGGTGGACGACCCAGCGCAGGGCGGTCTCGACGAGGGACAGGCCGTGGGGCTCGACGGCCTTCTCGACGAGCTGCAGGGCGTTGAAGGTGGAGTCGCGGAAGTAGCGGCCGCGGTACATCTTGCCGCTGTTTGCGGTGTCGCTGAAGCGGCCCTCGGCCGGGGTGAAGTCCTTGGACTTGATCTTGCCCGAGAAGAGGCCGCCGGCGATGGGGTTGTAGACGACAATGTCGAGGCCGTAGCGGCGGCAGGCGAGGACCAGCTCGGACTCGATGGAGCGGGTGATGGCGTTGTACATGCCCTGGTAGACGGTGGGGCGCACCCAGCCGTTGTACTTTGCCGTCAGGCAGATCTCGGCCACCTCGAAGGCGGTGAAGTTGGAGATGCCCAGCCGCACGAACTTGCCCTGCTTGTGCAGCTTGTCGAGGGCCTCGAGCGTCTCGGCGAAGGGCGTCGCGCGGTCCTGGAAGCATCGTCAGCCGGGAGATGGTCAAGAACTTTAGAAGGGGCAGCAGACATACGGCGGCGTGCAGGTACAGGAGGTCGACACAGTCGGTGCCCAGCTCCTTGAGGCTGGTCTCGACGCTGGCGGCGACCTTGTCGGCGGTGTTGTCGCCCGGGTTGGCGGGATACTTGACCTTTGTGGCGAGGGTGAGGCCCCTCTCCTTCCAGCCGGCCTCGCGCGTGAAGGCCTCCTGCTGACCGCCAATGTACACACGGGCCGTGTCGACCTCGCTGTAGCCGCGCTGCTGGTAGAGGTCGAGGATCTTGGCGAACTCGGGCACCGACGTGATGCGGGCGCCGGTGGCCTCGTCGGCGCCAAAGGTCATGAGACCCAGGATGACGCGCGGGGTGGGGGCTGCTGCGACGAGAGGCATGGTGGGCGGTATCTATTATATACAGGATACAGTCTGGGATGGATGTTCAGATGGATGGATGCTTGTTGACTAGATGGAAGGCAGTATGGCCACGCTGGAGTGAACGGAGTAAAGAGAACTACGCATATTTAAATATGTATAGACAGACCAAAGCAGACGGAGATATGGTCGACGCATTGCTCTTATCGCCTAGCCACCCTCGCGGTAGCAGTGCTAGCTAGGCTACATGGTAGACTATCTGATGGAGATAGCTCCAGTGACCGTCATCGGCATCGTGTAAATGGCGACATTGGGGGGGAATATGGAGCCAGGAAGGGCCCGGGTGGGGTCGTGTTTGAGAGCTTGAGCTTGAGCTGTGTTAAGCTACGGGGGCGGGGGGGGGGGGGGGCACACGGACTGTGTGGAGTAGGGTGTGATGTAATGCCTGATCCATGTTGGCTCTATCCATTTGGGTGTTGGTTTGCCAGTATGGCCAGTATGGGACAGGCCAGACTGATGCATAACAATTGATGTTCTCCTCTCCCACGGTCGACAACTCCTGCGGCGAGGAGTGTTGAGCCCTCACAATTTCAATGACGTTGGTGTGTTGAATGTGGCTTGACCCAGGCTTCGTTGAGCACGTCAAGCTAGCCGGTGAGTCTGAAAGAAACAGCCAGATTAAACAAGCATCAAAATGATGCCCATGATCTATCTCATTTAAGTGTGTCTACTGTCTACCTAGAGTGTATACTGACTGACACTTCTCAGATATAAATCAGTAGTCGCTTGTCTTCTGTCTCGGGGATACCGTTGATCATCATCACACCCTAAACCTGGAGGCAGCCATGGGCATCTTGGGCCTCCCGTCGCTGTCGCGGGGAGACAGCCTCGTGGCCGTGGTGTCGTCGTGGGTTGGCGTGCTGTCCCTCCTCAGCGTGCTCTACAGCGTCGCCAGCTTCGTCTCGCCCTTCGTCCGGCCCTCCAGGCTCGGCCGCTACCTGCACGACACGGACGGGAAACCACCCTGGGCCCTGGTCACGGGCGCCTCGGACGGCATTGGGAAGCAGTTCTGCCACCAGCTGGCCTCCCGCGGCTTCAACGTCGTCTTGCACGGCCGCAACCCCTCCAAGCTGGCAGGCGTGAGGGACGAGCTGGCGAGGGCCTTCCCCCAGCGCCAGTTCCGCACTCTGATCGCCGACGGCTCGGCCATCGCCTGCAACAGCTGCCGCCATGCGACGCCATCGCCTCCCACCGTCGACTTCGACGCCGTCGCCGCCTCGCTGGCAGGCATCAACCTGACCGTGCTCGTCAACAACGCCGGCGGCGGCGTCGTCAACCCCGTCTACCAGTTCCTGCAGCACTGCTCCGAGGCCCGCCTCGTCGGCAACATCAACCTCAACGCCGTCTTCCCCCTGCTCATGCAGGCCCGCCTGCTGCCCCAGCTCCTGCGCAACGCGCCCTCGCTCGTACTCAACGTCGGCTCCATGTCCGACAACGGCCTGCCCATGCTGGCCTCGTACGCCTCGAGCAAGAAGTTTGGCGACACCGCCTCGCGCATCCTCTCGCGCGAGCTGGTCCTGCAGGGCCGCCACGCCGACCTTGAAATACTCTCCGTGCGCGTCGGCGAGGTCACCGCCACCTCGTACAACTCCCACCCCGTCTCCTTCTTTGAGCCCCACGCCGCCACCATGGCCGCCGCCGCCCTCGCCCGCGTCGGCTGTGGCCGCAACGCCGTCGTCGGCTACTTCCCCCACGCCCTGCAGCAGGCCGCCATGGACCTGGCCCCGGAATGGGCCCGCGAGAAGTCCATGCTGGACGTCGTCAGGGACCGCTGGAGGCAGGACCAGGACATGATGGCCAAGAATGCCTGAAGTGGCACCATCTCTCATCCCGGGCGCCCAGGCACAAAATGCCCCTGGTCAGGAACCTCGAATTCTTGTGTGTATGTATATGTGTGGTAATGGTCGATTACTATAGTTCCCACTGTGGGAAGGGTATCTTCTATAAATGTTTCAAAATGCCCCCAAACGCCCCCTCCCTATCAGACATCATCAAAGCAGCCACGGCTACACCACCATTGGGGCCTGCCTTTTTCTGACATGTTTTGCCTCTCCGTCTTTCAAGAGAAGAATGCACGAGATTCCCCTCCAACCAACCAACAAGACGCCGATGACCATGATATGCCGGTCCCTATGGGTGCAGCTCTTATGCTGCGCCCTCCCACTCTCCAACCGACACCGCCGACCAAAATAAAAAGAAAATGTCACCAGGTGACAGGGTGACGACAGCACCATTAGGTACGTCACAGCCGGAGTAAGTGGCTCAGAAGGCAGACAGACCTTGTTGGTTGGTCTGCGTTCCACTGGCCGGCATCGCTTTTTTCCAGCATCCGAACGGAGACCTATGAAGCAGCTTGCGTATGTGCGTGCATCATGCCCTCGACATCGCTGTCCTCGTCCATCTGTGCCGTGTCAGGAGTGGCAGGCTGGTCATCCGAGGAGCTGTCCGTCTCGGCCCAGTCTGCCATGTCCTCCTCGCCCGAGCTGGACGAGCAGGCGTCGTCGTCCTCGTCCAGGCCGCCCTCGCTGCAGCAGCCGGCAGCGTGATGCATCGCCCTGGAGGCCACCAGCCCGCGGTCGCTGTCGGCCACGTGCTGGGGGAACCTATCCCCGAGGAGCCTTCCCGTGGCCGGTGCCGGCGTGTTGCCCATCTTGGCGTAGAGGCCTTGGAGGTTGTTGACGGAGAGCTTGAGCATCTGCTCCCAGTCGGCGGCCGACCTGGCCTTGTCTGCCGGGCTCAGTGGCTTGGTGGTGACGTTGATGGGCCTGTCGACACGCCTGCGTTTGCTGACGCCGGACGGGCCGTTCTCTGGCCGGTGCCTCACATCGCTGCTCGCCCTCCGCTTCAGGGCGACGGCAGACCTCCTCCTCAGTGGCAGGAGCCCAGAGCCCTTGGGGTCGGCCATGTGTAATTGCCCGGCGACATGCTGGCGGGCCCAGTCCTGCTCGGAGCCAGCGTCGGCAATGAAAGGTGTGGATGAGTGGTTTGCGAACTCCATGACCAGATGGAGGGGTTGGTGGTTACCAAAGACGAAGAAACAAACGAGATTGTGTTTATACCGTGGGAATGGACGGAAATGTTTTTCTCTTCTGGCTTTGCAAACAAATGGGAGACGTAGTTAGGAAACAGAAGTGGGAAAAGGGAGACAAACAAGCATGACGGAAGGAGATGAGGGCGGACAGGGGCAGACATATATATAAATCTGGGAAGGATAGAGGGCCCTTGATGGCAGGATGGAAGGAATATCGATCACTGAATAAGAGAGAGTTCGTGCCCCGTGCGCCGAGCACCCACGGCGTCGGTCTGTGGGACCTTGTCTCCTTGTCATGGCTCATACAAGGAGCACAAGGAGCCAAAAGCTTGGATGCGACGTCCCGTTGGTGCCGCCCGCCGTCGATGGCAGGCGAGCAGGGGTGGTCGGGCGCGGCGATGCGGGCCAATCTGGATGTGAAACGTGAGACTCAACGTGCGTCTGCAGGAGCTCACAGGGTGGCTTGTTTCGAGTCGCCTTTTCCTGTCTGTCTCGCCTGTCTGTTGCACGCACCCTGGCCCACCTTGATTGGCCTGGCCTGGCTCTCAGGCTCTCTTTGGGGCGAGGGAATGCACGCACACACACCATACACACCGAGAAAAAAAAAGAGATCAGTTGAGATCATAGTGCGTAGAGAGAGAGGGTGGGACACAAACACACACACACACAGAGAAAGAGACAGTGAGAGAAAGCAGCAAGAGCGGCCGCGGGTCTTCGGGGCTAAGCCACGCATCCAATCTTCGGCCGCTCCGCAATCTCACGCAACACAATCCAGCATTCAGAATCTGACATGGCCGACACTCGTGATCTCCGGAGGGAACCAGAAGAGCGTCTTGCGTACCTGAGCCTACAGTAGGACAGGAACCGTACTGTGACCCCCCGGCGGCCCCCGAGCTCGAGGTTTCCAAATTTAGCAGGGCGGGGAGGCGACGGGAAATTCGGCCGATGGCACAGCAGATCCACACAACAAGCCCCAACCACGCCGCCCTAAACACGCCCACGCCCACGCCCACGCCAAGGCGATGGTGGATAAACGGCCTGACAGTGTGCTGTGTGCCGTGTGCTAGTATCTATCATCAGTCTTTTGCCCTGTCCATATGTCGCTGCCTTGAGCTGTTGCATGACCGAGGATGCAGGTTGGCGGGCCACGGGCACCTCATCTCCTCTGCTCAGTGGACAGGCTCCGTCTGCCTTGTCTAGTGCTGCCCAGCATGTCCAGTGCCAGGGGCAGGACAGAGGAACTGCTTATAATAGCATCATTCCCGTCCCGGTTGGTAGCCAGACTGACAAGGCCGACCGCGATCGTGGCCCTGTCTGTTGGTGGGTTTCGCACCAGACGGCCCGCAGGATGGATGGGGCCTTTCGGTCACCACGCCTGCACTCCCGCAGCTCAAGTTTGGCGCTGACTGTTGGACTGCTTGTTGCCTCTGTTGTTTGGTGGGTGGTGACCACCCATTCCTGCAGGTTGGCTGGTATGGCTCGAGTCAAACACCGAGGCATGCCATGGTCTGCTTGCATGAATCTTGAATTTTGGGGTCCTTGCTTGGATTGGACCCTGACTCTTGACCGAGCCTCGCAAACTAGACGATGCTGGGCGGGAAACCGTCCTTGGTAGTCGAGCAACACGAGGCCGTGCTACTACTTGCAGGTGGGTGACGGCAAGACAGATCGTACTGTACTGTACTGTATAGCACAGTCGCTGGTTCCATAATACATCGTGAATATCACAGGACGGGGGGAAAGACGAGATGAGAACCGGCGTGACGTGACATGACGAGACGAGACAGGACGAGACGAAAGGAGACGAAGGGAGAGCGCCACGGTGGTCCTGATGCCCTGGCCACGTCCAAGTTGCGCGCGAGTAGGTCTCGTGTCTGTGCCTTGCGGGCAGCTCTGAGCAAGGCCAACAGCCAAAAAGCCGGATTACGGAGGCGATAATTGTCGATGCAGACAGTTTGAATACGAGAGGGTGCTCGTGATGGGCATGCGTTCAGGGTTCGGGTTAATGTGACGGTTGAGGATGGGGGGAGAGAGCGGGGGTGCGTCAAGCTGGGCCCAGGTGGGAGGACGGAGAGATGCCCAGTTCGTGACCAGTCTCATCTCCGGCAGCAACAGGTATTGATGCTTGCAAGGCGGCTACTACGTAGTAGTCTAGGATCCAACGGAACCGCACCGACATTTCATTGCCATGTTAAATTACAATAACAGCACGTGTGGTATATGGCGGCAAATTGCCTAGGTTACTAACAACCAGGCGAGTAGAGTCTGTCGACGCTTGGGCAGTTACTCGACTTGCCTGGACGACCTTATAGAAGGGACAGCAGCAGCAGTCATATTTTCATCCGTCCCAACAACCAACACTAGCCCAGGACGGCTTCCAGAGTTTTCGACGCGTGCCCGTTATTAGGGTGTCTTGCTCCGTGTGCCCGCCAGTCCGGTTGTGGCAAAGACGAAAAGGGGCTGCTTGCGTGGAAGGGTGGAAGGCGGCAGGGATGGAGGGATGAAATCGACTGGATGAATTGGCTGGCGGGTAGTAGTCCATGCAGCGTGCAAGATGATTACTGTACGTATTGAGAGAGTAAGGAAAAAGAGACACAGACCATGCACAGAGAGAGACGGAGACGGGGGACAAGATACGTACCCCTTTGCCCCACATTCAAGCCCGCTTATCTCGCCTATCTACCAACCAGCGGCCTCTGTCTTGGACACGCTAGCCCCGTTCCAGCACCCAACCAATGGCCGTCCACGCCTCTCCGTCTCCCGTCTCCCGTCCCCGTCCCCCCGTCTGCCCCCGTCCACCCCCGTCCCCAGACCAAAGCAGCAGCCAGGCAGGCCTAGGCACAGCAGGACCAGACCGGGAACCTGGCCAGATAACGAACGGACACCAACACTTTTCCAACCACGGCTTACCTCTCACCCAAACCAAAACTCGACTCGCCCGCTGCAGAATAACAGCGCGACACAACGCAACACCGCACAACACGGCCTGGATACAATTCGGCTCGACTCGATTCGGATCGACGACCATCCACCGCCCTCCTCGATGCCCCCGACCACGGGCTCTGCACAGGGCACCCTATAACCTGACAAGCAACCAAAACACGTGCAGTGCGTGGCCTTGGTCTAATCCAACCGTGGGAATACATTAACCTGCCTGCGTCGTTCGACCTCACTGCAGTGTCATCCGAACCTCGTGGCTTCCTCCATCGACCGCTCTGCACTGCTCAGCGCTGCTCAGCTCTAACATCCATCCTCTCTGACAGTCAGGACGGTTGGATACCTGCAACTTGCCCGCTACTGCCCCCTCGCGCCGGCTTGTGTCTTGTCTATCTGTCTGTCGAAGCTGCTCGCCTCGACACATTCTTTCCCGCCACGTCCCCCGTTGCAAAAACACATTCTGAGAGGGATCTTTCTTCCCTTGCCGCTCGTTACCACCACGCTTACTCGTCTCGCCGCCGTCCACAGCCTGTATACGCCTCAACCGGTGGGCATTTGCTTCGGCCAGACACGAGCTGGTTGCTCTGGTGGACCGCATCACGCCCCGGGACGGCAACCTGACCAGTGTGCGACACAGATTCCAAGGTCTCAGTACCTTTCTACTTCCGTCTTGGATTTATAGACCCCTCTCTCGACCATCAACCATCAGGGCGCACTCCCCGAGCCACGCGCCGCATCGCATCATAACACGTCGCAGCGCACACGAACGCATACCATCGCAGCGCCCCAAACAAGCACATCGCCCGTCATGGATCTGATCCGCCGGGCTGGGAAGGCCCTCTCTGGCCCTCCGCCACTCCCAACCGCAGACGAAAAGCTCCACAAGTCAAAATCACAACCCGGGAGGTTATGGTCACGCTTGGCCTTCTTCCGGAGACCACTCCGTCTCAAGGGCAATTCCGCCATCTCGATACCTCTGGGCGTCGTGATACTCTTTCCCCTGATCGTTGTCATCCTCATCCTTGTCCTCTTCGTCAGGCACCCCAACTCTGCTGGGAGGATATTGATGCCCGCCGGCGCTCCTCCGGCCATCAGGTACGCATTCCTCTAGACGCCCTCACACTTCTCTCAAGTTACCTAGCGCACTTTCCCTCTGTTGCCGGCCTGCCGCTGACGTGCCGCTTTCACAGAAAAATCAGTGAGAAATACGACAAGGTCTTCGTCGAGGGCTGCTTGGAACCCGACACGTCCAAGCCCAGGGCCAATGGTGCTTTCGTCGTCCTGGCCAGGAACAAGGAGCTGGACGGCGTCATCCAGTCCGTCAAGTCCATCGAGCGCCACTTCAATCGCTGGTATCACTACCCCTACGTCTTCCTCAACGATGGCGACTTCAACCAGACCTTCAAGGACACCATCAAGAACTACACGTCCGCCCCCGTCGAGTTCGGCAAGGTAGGCCCTGACATGTGGGGTTTCCCGGACTGGATCGACCCCAAGGTCGCCAAGGAAGGTATCGCGAAGCAGGGCGACGCCGCCGTCATGTACGGCGGCCTTGAGAGTTACCACGCCATGTGCAGGTTCTACTCTGGGTCAGTTCAGCCCGCAGCACGCAGCTCTGGCGGCCATCGTTGGCTAACATGGCAAACAGCTTCTTCTACAAGCACCCCCTCCTCGCCAAGTACGAGTGGTACTGGCGTCTGGAGCCCGAGATCAGCTACTTCTGTGACATCACCTAGTATGAAGAACCGCCCCACCCCCTTGACCCCCTGTGAGCTGTCCGTCTCCTGACACCATCTTCCCACAGTGATCCCTTCCTGGCCATGATCGAGGCCAACAAGACATATGGCTTCACCATTGCAGTCAAAGAGCTCCGAGAAACCGTGCCCAACATCTGGCGCTACGCCTCCGCCTACAAGCGCATGAACAACCTGACCTCCAAGGGCCTGTGGGAGATGTTCGTCGAGCCCAAGCCGGAGCCTGAGCGCAACGAGCCTCCGCAAGACCCAGAGACGCCGCCCCTGCCCGAGGAGATCCTGCGCTCCGAGCCTGGCCGTAACGGCCTGCCCGAGATAGATCCTGAGGCCATGGAGGGCGAGAGCTACAACATGTGCCACTTCTGGTCCAACTTCGAGATCGCCCGCCTGAGCTTCTTCAGGAGCAAGGAGTACGAGGACTTCTTCGAGATGATGGACCGCAGCGGTGGCTTCTGGATGGAACGTGTAAGTTGTCGAAGCATTCATGCCCTCCTCACCCATTCTCCTCCCCGAGACACCAGACTAACATGTCCCGCAGTGGGGTGATGCGCCCATCCACTCGCTCGCCGCCGGTGCCCTGCTGTCCCCACGCGACATCCACTACTTCCGCGATTTTGGGTACCGACACACGACCATCCAGCATTGCCCTGCCAACGCGCCACTCGGGCGCCAACTGCCTCGGCAGCCGTTCCTCGAGAAGACGACGACGGACGAGCGCAAGCGATTCGAGGAGGACGACTACTGGGAGCACTGGGACCCGCCAAAGGAGAACGGCGTGGGCTGCCGCTGCCGCTGCGATACCGACATCGTCGACGTAGAAGGCAAGGAGGGCAGTTGTATGGCCGAATGGGTCGACGTCGCCGGCGGATGGGCCAGCCCTTAGAAGGGGTGAATCTGCCTGTCAGTCATGGGCCCCGGCAGCCAGTCCCATGGGGTGCGAGAGAAGGGACTGTGTATACAAAATTTACCATCATTGGGCCCGGTTGGCCTGGTCACGACGTGAACGGACACGAGATAGGAGTTGCCATGACTTATAGCTGGGAACGATCGGGGGGAGGGGCTGGGGGGTTGGGGAGCCGGGCTTGGGAAACCTGTGCATCACGATTCATGTCGGATTTTTGTCTATATTCGGTCACAAAAGAGCCACAGAGTAGCGAGCACTATGCGTGGGAGGTTTCAACGGCGTCTTTGCTGGGACGTTTTGCCACACGACAAAAGGGGCGCTCGTGAAATTACAGTCAGTCATACCTGCATCTTGTTCTGCATAGAGTCAGGGGGGAGGGAGGAGAGGGGGCGGGTGGTCGCCGAGAAGCGAGCAGGAATAGAAGAGCACAGAGGTGGCCCCCCTCGTCTGGGCTGGGCCGGGTTGGGCAGCATAGCAGCTGGTGTCTCGCGCATACACACACGTACGGTACGGTCCTTCTGGTGCGCCTCTCCATTCTGCTTGTGTGCGGCTGCTGTGCCTGCCCCTCGCCTTCTGCCGGATATACAACGATACCATATATTTAATGCAAACGGAATGGGTCAGCATCGGCTTAAGAATGGCTCTGGGTGTGTGTGCATGTGTGACAGTGAGAGTGAGAGTGGCCGTGACTATGTGTGTGTGCGCGCTGATACGATGTTTATATTAAAAGACCTCTAGACCTGGACCGCAAGGGAGCAAGGCTGCCTTGGAAGACGGTCTGAACCTACTAGGAGCAGAGATGGAGATGCAAATGCAGACTGGCACGACCGGCACTTCCCATCCCTCTGTTGCCAGCAGACAAGTCTCCTGCACCAAAAGCAATATAAATGCCGCCCAAGGGCGAGGGATCATGGTATTTCTTTTTGGGAAACTGACGGTTGTGATGATCGATTCAAAGGCGGCATTTCTGACTGAACACTTCTTGCCTGCCATTGTCCACGAGTAGAGACTTGTCGGCGAACAATGGAAGAGGTGGGGGCAAAACACCATGAGAGAGCGCTTGAGCGTCTCGTGTCAGATTTCTGGTAACTAGTATCAATGTCCACTCCGAACCGGCCTCGATCCCCTCACCACTCTGCACTGTACAAGGGCTCAGCCGAGTCAGTGACGGCGCCGTGGCTCGCATCGCCCACCAGCCGGGCGTACTTGGCCAAAGTGCCCCTGAGGGGCTTCTGGACCGGCGGCCTCCAGCTCTTCCTCCTCTCCCTCAGCTCCTCGACGGTCGCGTTGAGGATGTCGATGCGGTTCTCCACCGCGTCGATGCGGACCTCGTCGCCGTTCCTCACCATGGCGATCGGCCCTCCCACCGCCGCCTCCGGGCACACGTGGCCCACGATGAAGCCGTGACTGGCCCCGGAGTAGCGCCCGTCGGTGACGAGCGCAACGTTGGTGAGCCCGGCGCCCATGATGGCGGCCGAGGCCGTGAGCTGTTCCGGCATGCCCGGCCCGCCACGCGGCCCCTCATACCGCACGATGAGGACGAGGTTGCCGTCCGTCACCTTGATGTCCCCGTTCCACAGCGCGCTGTTGAGCTCGTGCTCCTTGTCGAAGACCCTCGCCTTTCCCGTGAACGACAGGCCCTCCTTGCCCGTGATCTTGGCCACGGCGCCCTGTGGTGCGAGGTTCCCCTTGAGCACCCGGAGGTGGCCCGTCTTCTTGATGGGGTCGTCGAGCGGCCTTATGATCTTCTGCCCGGGGTCGAGGGAGGGCCATGAGCTGCAGTTCTCGGCGAGCGTCTTGCCGGTGACGGTCATGAGGGAGCCGTCGATGAGGCCGGTCGCGATGAGCATCTTCAGCACCGAGGGCGTGCCGCCGATCCTGTACAGGTCCTCCATGTAGTGCTTGCCGCTGGGCGCCAGGTCGGCCAGGAAGGGCACCCGGTTGCTCGTCCTGTCGATGTCGTCGAGGGTCAGGGGCACGTCGGCAGTGTTTGCCATTGCGAGGAAATGCAGGACGCCGTTGGTGCTGCCTCCCAGGACCATGGTCAGGACCAGGGCGTTCTCGAAGGCGGCGCGGGTGAGCAGGTCCCTGGGGCGGATGTCCTTGGCCATGACGACCTTGATGGCCTCGGCCACGCGCTCGCACTCGCGGGCCTTCTCCGGGGACGTGGCCGGGTACGAGGAGCTCCCCGGCAGGGAGAGGCCCATGACCTCGATGGCGGTGGCGAGCGTGTTGGCGGTGTACATGCCGCCGCAGGCGCCAACGCTGGGGCATGCGTGCTGGGCGATGTCCTCCAGCACGTCCTCGGGGGTGGCGGCGTCGCCGTTGGCCTTGGGGCACTTGGCGTGCAGCCTCCCGTAGGTGTAGGCGCCCGTCGACTCGTAGCACGTCGAGATGTTGATCTCGCGGTCGAGCAGGGACGAGTGGCCCTTGTTGATGGTGCCGCCGTAGACCATGATGAAGGGCCGGTTGTGGCGTGCGGCGGCCATGATGACACCGGGCATGTTCTTGTCGCAGCCGGGGATGGAGATGTTTGCGTCATGGCGCTGGGCACAAGTCACCGTCTCGATCGAGTCGGCTATGATCTCTCTTGACTGGAGAGAGTAGCGCATTCCTGATGTAACGGGGGTTGGTCAGATTCAGATTTTTGACTGAAGTCAGTGAGTGACAGAAAGGGGCGAGGCCATCCCCGGTCTTGGGACGGGGGGGTAGGGGCAAGGGAGCTCTGCGTTGACGTACCCTCGCTCCCCATCGTGATGCCATCCGACACGCCAATGGTGTTGAACTGCCAGGCAAGCATGCCCTGCTTCTCCACCGACCTCTTGACGATCTTGCCCATGTCCATCACTGGCGAGTGTCAGTCATTCCGAACCCGTGGCAGCAGCACCACCACTCCTGGCGGCGAGCCCGTGTCCAGTGCTTACAGTGTGTGCTGGTATTTCATGTCAGAACCTGGTAGTGTCATGTCCGAGGCGAGGAGGACAAGGAGGAGGACTGGCTGGCTCACTTGCAAGGGTTTCCCTCCCACCACACGGTCGAGATGCCAACATGTGGAGCGTTTCTCATGGCCTCGCCGTCAGGGACTCCAGCGGCGTAGAGCATTGCCTTGTGCACGTTGACGACCATCAGTATGACATCTGGTGGGCATGGGTACGGCATCTCGGACTGACCTGAGCCCCAACATAGTCGTGTCCCTTGGTCATGCTGTGACTCCATCGGTTGAGTGCGCCTCCGGGCGGGAGAGAGTCCCACTGGATGTAGTCGCCGTCCCTGGGGACGTTCCTAGCGCCATCGCCATTGCTGACGGTTGTGTCCATTTTTTATTTCTTGTCTCTTGCGAGGTCTCTTCTCGCCGTCAGCCAATCTGAAACTACGTATATCTTGATGGAATGGAGTGGCAGCAACCTGGTACAGTGACCATGTACGGTAAGGACAGGGCAGGAGGATACACACAAGTCTTGTGGAAGACACACAGCCCAGGGCTCTGGGAGTGAGAAAAGATCAAGGCTAGGCTTGGTCAGTACGAAGAAGCTTTATGGTCATGCAATTGGCGACGCAATTGCCTTTAGACGGCCCCCTTTTGAAAGGACCTGATCACAGAGAGAAAGTCGGGCCCAAGACGGAGGCGCGCAACGGCAAGGAAGTAAGAAGGTGGGGATCGGATGTGAGGTGAAGGTTGGGAGGGAGGGTCCGAGAGTATAAAGTCAATGGTATTTAGGTCGTGTCTAAACCGAGCTTGCGAGAGCTTGCGAGAGCAAGAGGCACATGAGAGAGAGACGGAAGTAGGGCGGCTTTGTACATGGAGCGTGCAACCCGTTCATCGGAAGGCAAAGCGACATCTGGCGCCGAGGTGGGCCGGGAAGGACCAACCCAACAACGGCGGCCCACCGCACTGGTCCTGTGCCTGGTGATGGATTACTGTGGTATGCTGTGGTAGTGTGTGCCTGTGCATGTGCCTGCGCAAATGTGTGGGGGAACAGGTTTGGGACAGCGCGGGGGTGGAAGAGGGGAGAGGTACCGTGTGAGGACTCGCGAGGTACTCGGTAGTCTAGTCTACACGTTCCGGAAGCATGATCCATGTTGGGAAGTGCCGGCTAACAAGGGGCAGGTCGATGCTCGATGGTCGATGCTCGGTGCTCGATGGACAGGCGCATCTTTGGTACCAGTACGTACATACAGCACAGTAAGTAGTGTAGTCGATATGCCGTGGTCGGCAGAAAAAGGGCGGGAGGCTAAGGCAGGAAGAGGCATGCCAGATCCTGAGCCGCAGGAACCCTGACAAGACAACAAGATCGACCATCTTGACCCATTCTCTTCCTGTTCCACGTCCCTATCCCTCTTTCAGCCAGCCCGTTTCTTCCATGATCAGCTGCAGTACTAAGGGCAGGACGAGGAGAGGTAGACAGCCGGCGAGGCGGATGGTTGAGATGAGAGGGCAGAGCGGAGAGAGATGGTCTGTCCACACTGCTGGTGTACATACATGCGAGACAGAGAGCGGAGAGAGGGCGGGTCGTGGCGTAACCCACTTGCGTGCATGGCCCAGGTTCTGTCCTTGGTTGATCGAATCATCTGGCTGCCATTGGCAATCGCCCACGCCTTCCTGCGCCGCCGTCAAGCCATGGACACGAACATGGACTGACACGAACTGGACATGGACGTTGACGTTGATAGTGTCGGCGTGGAAGGGTGGCCACAGACATGCTGTCACTCGATGGCATGCTGCGGCTCCATCCTTGACAGCGATCATGAACAGCCGAACAGCCAATTAATTCATTTAGTAGACTGCATAGAGCAGAAAGGTTGCACGACAGAGGATGGGTACCCGATTGACTTTTTCTTTTCCGTTGCAGAGGTTGACTGCCCCCGCATTGCAGTGGGGTTAAAAAGGGTTGGAGGTGGGAGCTGGGAGGTGGAGAGGAGAGGGGGAGGAAGGGAGGAGAAGGTGGGGCAGTACAGTGGTCCACTAGTGCCTACCCTTCTAGCCTTTACGGTACACTGTACTCCAACCTATGTGTTCACGTACCTTTCAATACGACCACCCACCTGGATTATAATATGGATATAGATGTCTATATACGGTACGTGTCTGTGAGGACATGCATCATTAGTCTTCCCCTCCTCCCCATCACACCACATACATGCATGCACACCAATATAGGCAAGCCCAAGTCTACCATACAGATCCCGCCGGATTACCTCTTTCGGTCAATTGTCCAAACTCTGTTGTATGTAGACTACTATGTTCAGTCGTGTTCATGCAGTCTACTCGTATTGACCAGGTACTAGATGCAAGTAATACGATGTGGGTATGTTGGATATATATCTATGTACCGGGGTACTTGGCTATATGTACCGGGTGCAATATAAATATATACTCATGTAGATATGGGTAAGAGTTCCTGCTCTCCCGTCTCTAACATTGAAGAACCACAGACACGCACATCATGATCTGGTCGCTGAACGAAGAAGCACTTGGAACACTCGCTCAAGCTGCACCAACGGCAATGGTCTTCGCACAAGGGGATACAAATCAAATCAAATCAAATCAGAGCAGAGAAAAAAACAATCAATGGTATTGCAACCTCCACACTCCCTTCAGGCCACTCCGCCGCCTTCGCTAGGTACTGGAATCAAGTCAAGTATTGCTGCTGTCCATCCCGTCCCAAAAAGGCGGCCGGCACGTTCCTCTTTGTTGAGCTACCAATGCCAGGCCGCCTGTCATCCTTCCTCCCAACCCCATTTCCCAGTTGCTGATGCATTCCCCCATGAGGCTTCCCAGATCCGCGCGCATGACTCCATGCAATCGTTTCAAGACCAGGCAACCCAAAGGAAAACAAATCCCACCGCGAGCCCGGCCATCGCAAGCCCGGCCATGCCAAGCCAGGCCGGCCCGCCCATACCCATCCTACACAGCAGAGCCGCCAGCTTTTGGCCCCACACCCCCTCCCCTTTTGCGAACGCTCTCATAACCGCTTCATGCCTTTCACCAAGCCGCCAGGTTCTCAAAAAGGTCAGGTATCGGGTCGAAGAGAAGATTTTTGTATTCAAACCACACGTGTCGTGCTCGGATGTCCGATCCCCCCAGGCCGTGAAGGCTATAAGGAGGGATCAGGGAGAGGTCGCGGCAGAGGATGTCATCATGTTGAGGAAAAAAGGCTTCGTGGGTTCCCTCTTCAGAGAACCCCGATCGTCCATCTCGTCGTCTCATGGTTCGTCATCGTACAGGACAAATGGAAAAAGAGACGAGGAAAAAAGAAAATGAGAAGAAAAAGAAAAGAGGAGGTAAACAAAGGAAATGGTTGGTGTATATTCAGTGCCGGGTGCCCAAAGCTCTAACGCCTGAGGGCTCTCATTCCTGATTGATTCTGGTTCATCGTCGATGAGGCTTCAGGCTTTAGGCACCGACACCAACCATGACCCTCTCCTCTTCCATCCTCCTCACCATCTCCCTCTCCTTGGGGCTGCGCGGGTTGGCATCGATCCCCAGGATGGCCGAGATGCGGGTCTTGTCCTGGCACTGCTTGCCGTAGACGTCCCTCTCGTCGGGGCTGCCGATGGGCGTGATGGGTGTCTGAGCCGCGTAGCCGTGGCCCGACGACACTCCGCCCGCCTTCCAGGCCTGCTCCAGGGCGACGGGGTGCGCCCCGTTGCCGTAGTCGGCCGCCACCGCCGACCAGAAGCTGTTGCGGTGCGCGCTGTACACGGCCTGCAGCCGGCCCATGTCGACGGGCTGGGCCGCGCCGGCGGCGGACGAGGGCGCCGGGAGCCCGGAGCAGTCCAGGCGGAGCGGGGCCATGGGCGGCGGGGCGGGGGCGCTGGCCATGGTGGGCGGCGGGGTGGTGCGGGCGTGGGCGGCGGCCGAGAAGCTGGCCGAGGGCAGGAGTGGCGCGCTGTGCTGCTGCTGCTGGGCGTGGTCCTGGAGCGAGTTGTACCTCGAGGTGCTCAGGGCCAGCGTCATGCCGGCGGGCTTGGGCAGGATGGCGGGCAGCCGCGGCGACGAGCCGGAGCCCACGCCGGCGTTCATGATGCTGGGGAGCTGCACGCTGCCGGGGGAACCGGGGTGGCCGTAGCTGATGACGGACCCCGGGGGCGACACACTGCGGCTGGGCGACTCATGGATGGGGCTCGGGATCGAGGCCTGCATGAGCGGCGAGTGCCCGTTGGACGACGAGCTCGACGACATGGACGTCGTCCTCTTGCGGCGGTTGCTGCCGTGGCTCAGCTGGTGGTAGTGCAGGCGGCACGCCAGCTCCGTCTTCTTCAGGTGGGCGGCGATGTGCTTGTACGGCATCTTCTGCAAGCGGGTCTGGAGCAAGTAGACCTCCTGTTGTGGTTCAGACCATGTCAGCAAAGAATATCCTTCACTATTCGGCCATCCATATCACAGCCCAGGTGCGGCCTCCGTCGCCCCCCCCCCCCCCTTCCAACGAAACACCGGGAAATGTCAACACGACTCAAAATCACGTACCTCGTCCTCGCTCCAGGCTCTGCCTCCTCCGGTCGACGAGCTCTTGCGGCTCTTGGTGATGCCATACTCGTGGCGGTCCATAACGTCAGACGTCGGGGCGTACATTGCCGTGGGCATTGTCATGGCCATGGTCGGAGACATGACGTTATAATGTTCGTGTTGGTGTGAGTGTCCAAGAATTGAATACGTTTCCAAAGTTGTTTCGCGACAATAAATGTTTGCAGGCCAAAGCTGCGTTCTGAATCGAAATGAAGGGGGGAGATTATGGTGGCCTTTCCCTGGGTACGCTCGTTTCCGTCCAAAGCAGTAAGCTTCTTGGTCTTGTTCTTCCGAAAGACACACACACAAGGCTGTATGTCGTTCCTGTCGGCAAGGTTGGCGTTGCGTGGAGGAGGTGGTGGTGGTCGTCGTCGAGGAGAGCGAGCCGAGAGAATTGAAGGTGGTGAAACCGACGGGCGATGGGTAAACCAGATTACACCGTTGACTAAAAGTGTGTGTATTTCTAAAGAGGGAGGGGCAGCCAATCCAGTTGGTCTCCTTCGTAGAAGACAAATGAGCGTCAGGGTTCAGCCGCGTTAAAATGAATAAAACTATTAAAGAAAGGGACACACACACGCAACAGCGTCGTGATAAGGTCAGTAATGTGGAATATCAGGATCAACCGTGATGAGAAGAAGGAGTAAACAAGACCAAACGATCTCCGGGAGGGGAGTGGGCATTAATAATAGTTGCTCGAGCGTATTGCCTGCTTGCCCTGCTCGCCTGCTCGCCTGCTTGGCGGCGCCCATGGCAGCAGCCCAGGATCGACCGCACCATGCCAAGGGGGAGACAGCACAGGACAGGACGTTCAATGTTCAGCCTTGGGACGGATGGCAGGGGTGCTCGGTCTGGCAGTCCAGGTAGGCTCTAGCCTTGTTACAGACCTTCTCTTGGAAACCCTGGGCCCCAAAAAAAGGTTGTCTGCCGACTAGGTTGACGGGTCGGAGGTGTGTGGCAGCAGCGTAAAGCATAACAACGTGCGGCTCCACCCAGCCATTCTGGGCCTGGTGTGGCCCTGCCCTTGTCAAGGGCTTTCCAAGGGCTCCCCACACATCAAGCAAGAGCCGCAGAGTTTGAAGTCTCACCCAGACATGACCATCCCGGCAATCCGCAAGGTCCATACGCTTCGAGTCAAGGGTCGCCAGCAGCCAGTTGAAGGCGGGAGCGCCTGGGCATGGCGTCAGTATCCCAGCCAGACCACTTGATCGGTATCGCTCGTCGTCACCAGGCTGGGGGGGGGGGGTGAGAAGGGTAACTTGCTCGACACAGCCCTACCACTCGACAGGGCGGGTGTGAGCGAGCACACACATGCACACACACCCATACAGTAGTATACAACAGTAGTAGTAGTATATGCGTGTTGTCTTGACTCCTGGGCGACTACTGCCGGACACTAAATTCGTCCCAACCGCTCACGAACGCCTCTCTGCATGCCCCGGACCAGAAACAATCCTGCAGCTCTGGTCTGGACGTGGGGCAGACGAAAGACCAATGACGATGGCCATGTCTCCCAGAAAAGAGGAAGAAGCGGGTATTGGGGTGGAGGGTGGCGCTCCCGACTGGGGAGACAGGCACCTGGACACACACACCTTAGACACACAAACACACGGGTCAGACGGAGGAGAAGAGGAGTGTCGTGCATATGGCGGCTGGAAGCTATGGCATCCGGCAGCAAGGCACGCCTAGGCGACCCGGGCAGGAGGTGAAAGGGCGGTAAACACGACAGATCCAAGACACCAGGCAGGCCTGGGCAGGGCGCAAATCTGGGTCCTGCGTTACATCGATCAGATCTGTTCTGTTTGATGTGAATTTCGTTTCGGACAGCGTGACCGAAGGCGAAGGGGAGACGAGGGCCCTTTCTCGGCCGGCCGTCGCAGCAAACACGAAAGGGGACGGCAGGGCAAGGCAAGGGAAGGGAAGGGGAAGGGAAAGGGTAGACAGGGCAGGTTGTGTGGCAATGTGGTACTGTGGTAAGCGAGCCAGGCAAGGCCTTGCTTGGCTCTATGGGGCAGACGGTGGATATGTGTCTCAGGGATGTATGTGTAACCGCAGCTCTGGATATCGCGGCCTACTAGGCTGGATAGTCCAGTGGACAATATAGGGCAGGGAGTGCGGGCAGTGCAGACATTGCAGTCCCCAGTATTCAGTGGCGCACGAAGCGTAGACAAGAGAGGATGAAAGAGAAACCCCATTTTGCAAATCCAACGGGCAACCATAGGCGAACATTTGGCGTCCCGAGCGGTTGCCCATGCTCGCAGCGTCGAAAGGAGGGGCTGATGGGCGGGCGATCAATGACCGTGTTAGGCACAGCATGACCGAGCCCGCATTTAACCATGTCCCATCCGGTGGTTGTGATGTTTGGAGTAGCAGCGGCGGCAGCAGCAGCAGCAGCAGCAGCAGCAGCAGCAGCAGTAGCAGTAGCATTAGCAGCAGCAGCGGTAGCAAGGGACAGGGCCAGCATCTGCGTCAGCGTCAGTCTGCACCACGAGGGGAGGTGAGAGATGGAGAGAAGCGACTTTCAGCCGTTGAGGGTAGAATAGTCGAGGGATCGAAGAATCGAGAGTTGAGGTGAGGTTGAGATGCGGGCTCTAGGTTTCCAGGTTCCAGGTTCCAGGGTCTGGCCACCCTCGTCTCCCCCTCTGACTTGTGGCCCATGTTTGAAAGGGTGTGGGGGCCTGTGACCCGGCTCTCTTGCTTCAGATCGTTACAGAGCCGCGCTGGTCCAGGAGCGGCCGCCCCGTCGTGATTGGACAGCAGCGCCGGTTCCTGTCTCGTGGGCCCCTCCCTCCAGGGACTACCCCAGCTCTGCCCGTCGCCCCGTATAATCTTGGGCAAGGGCCGTGGCTGCGCGTGGGGCCTGTGCCCTGGGCACGCCATGGCTCCCCCCAGGCTCGCCCAGGTTGAGGCTCAGCCGCCAGTCATCCTCGACAGGGCATGTCTTGATTGGTAGGTTTGGGGGGTGGTGACGGCCATGCCTGTTTGGTTTGGCATGGCACCCGAGGGCCCCCCTCGCCCCCGTTGAAACAAGAGGCTGTTTCTATCCTCCAGCCTGATACTGACGATTGGTCAATCATGACGCTCGTCGCTTGGGCGCGCGAGAGCCGAGTACGCTGCCATGCACCATCTGCTCATCCCGAAACTCGACACTCACTGGACGGGTTTCCAAACAAATGCGGCCTTGTCCATCCCATCTGCAGCCCATCTACACCACCCCATGCACCCATGGAAAAGAGGACAAGAACAAAGGGCAAACATCAACACTGCCCTGCCGCCCTCACAAGCCCGGCGTCAACAAGCCTCGCACGGCAGGTTGCCTACGGCCCTGACGGCCCTGGCGGCCTAGCCCCTTGCCAGCGTTGATAAGCGCCCGGCCTTGGCTGGCCTCTTGATGGCGACATGTCAAGAGACCACATACCGCACTGTAGTCCGTACTAGGTCGAGTTGGTCCGGCATGTCTAACAGGCTTGACGTGTAGCTTAGGTCGGCGTGCCGCCGTGTCAGTGCATCTCTCCCGCACGCTTGACCCAGACCTGGGTAGTATCGGGCTCTAGTGCGTGCTCTGGCATTGCTGTAGTATTGTTGCGCTGCTCTGCCTGTTTGGTTTTAATCTCGCATGCTGCAGTCTCCGGTCGTCTTGTGTGGATCTTGGCCTTGTCCCTTGTACTTGGCCCCACGTCGGCTCCGGCCAGCAGGGCTCCGAGGCTGACGGGCAGGATCAATAACACGTCGGGTAACGAGATTGTGAACCAGATGCAGAAGCTCGTATGGCAAAACCACTGCGGGCCCGGCACGGCTTTTTGCCAGCCCATCCTGCAGAGAGGCGACCCAAGAAAGAAGAGCTGTCCGTACGTTTGTCTCTTGGAGCTGGTGAAGCCTGGCGACGACGAAGGGCACCGTCGGGGTGTGGCCGCAAGGCTCCGGTCCCTTGAAACTCGCTAGGTGGTAGCCACAATTTCACCCTTGTGTCAGCCTTCCACCACACCACACCAATTCGGTCCAGTCGAGTACACATACACACATACGCAGGACGTGTACTGTTTGTTCACTTCAGGTCGCCTGCACTTCACCTCACTTCACCTCGTCCCCTTCAGCCAGTCCAGCTGGGCTGCAGCACAGCATCACCATCCGGACCAGCACCCCTGTCGAAACCTCGAGCAGTCCCGACGCTCATGGCCTGCTGGGCCTGGCCTGGCCTGGAGCGGCAAGGCAAGGCAAGGCATGGCAAGGCATGGCATATCCTGGCCTGGCCTGCCACAAGGTAGCCCCGTGACGTCTCCATTCATTCGTCTCTTCCGCCCCTACGGTCAAGGCTCAGAAACAAGATTCTCCTGTGAGAAGTTTGCTTTCCCGTCCCCGCGTCCCACTAATGCAGCCAAACCTTAATGCATCCTATCCTGCCGCCGTTGGCTCCGCAATTTTTGGCAGTCCGTCTTGAGGCTCAACATTCGACGTCCCGCCCAGCATCGTCATACAGCACAAAACCCCCCTGCCTTTCCTGACACGACACGTTGGCGGCGCTTAGCCCAACATCGGCCCCCTTCACTCTGTACCTTCACCACATTTCCCCTCTTCACAATATCCTTTCCTTTTTCAACAAGGCTTGGAGGCTTCTTTCTCACTGGCGGTCGGACCAAAGTGTCGTTGAGAACACTTGAGTCCCCCCCTTCCTTCCCGAGTCACCGGCTATTCTGCGGAGGGACCAGAAACAGAAGACGAGATGAAAACAAGACTGCCTGTGCCTGCGAAAGTGGCGATCACAAACACACCCAGCAGGCACGCCCTTGACCGCCAGTCTGTCCCATGATCGGCCTTGTCTCGTCTCGACTTTGCGCACATCAGTGGGCCCAATCAAGCCACCTCCATGCTCGAGGCCAGTTTCGAGGCCGTTTGGCATGTTTGCAAGAACATTTCCTCTCATCTTTGCCCTCCCCCCCTACCCTGTGGGAAGGAGGCTCGTCGAGCTACTTCACGGCGGCCGAGTCAGTTGGACGCCTGGAATAGATCAGCATTATCCGAAGACGCCGTTCGTGATCGTAAACTAAGGCAGTTGCTCTTCGCGTCGTCAAGGATCCAAGGCCTCCGCGCCGGCCGAAAGCAGTGTCTGCTCTGCATGCCTCAGTGCCGAGTGGCGACTTGGCGCTCGTCCGTTGTGCTCGACAAAGCTGGTGGTGATCATACAGGAGCGCACATTAAAGCATGCACCTTTGAAGTCACTGGTTTGGTGCTTCCTCGCTGTGTTTTTTGCGCTGTACAGGCTTGGTTATTGATCAACTCTGCTTCAGCCGAGTCTGCAGGATCGTGAACAAGCCTGTTGTTGCCTCAGAAGAGCGTGTTGGCAAATACAATGGGCGAAGTTGGGTATCCGAACCACTCCGGATCGTAAATTTGAGCCTCAGGTTGAGCCGCGACCTCGGACGCACGACCGAGTGTGTGGCTGCCACCTGCAGTCGCAGCAACTTCTGCGTGTACTTGAAGGATCGAACGTCACAAAGCCCCAAGCGGCCAGCTTGGCATCCGATCATCTTCAGCAAGAGGGAAACCCAAAGAGCGTGGCACGTGAGCGCTTCGGGATATCTTGTTGATGGATGGGAGAATGTGGACTCCTTCATGAGCGTTATTGGTGCTGTGTCCATTTGGTAAATCCCGCGGCCCTCGAGACTCGAGAGACAAACGCCCCGACGGGCTTGTCTTGTGACCGTCGTCCCATGACCCCCGGGTGTATGATTTCGGACGCTTGCCGGTCACCACTTCTACCACTGAGGATACGCAAGGGGTTCGAAAATCTTGGGACGGTGGTCTTGCGAAATTGCAGGCCCCGGAAGCTTGGTTTGCCGCGGTACGTGGATCGTGGAGGAGGTAGGTTATGCCGAGACCGAAAGCCGGCGGCGAGTCTCTACCCATTTTTGGAAGACTCGACACAGGGGTAGAAACTTGACAGGTGCCCCCATCCCACCAGTCTGAGCCAGACCAGGAAGACTTCGCATGCGCCGGGAGGTGGGCGGTTGAGGCTCAAAACTGGATCAAGGATGATGTCAAGGATGCTGCCATCTGCTGGCGTATGTCCTCTTTTTTTTTTTTTTTTTTTTGGGCTGCACGCCGCGGTGCTCTGCAGCGGGAAGAAGACTGAGAGCAACATACCTGATCGAATGCTACAACGGCTGGAGTTGCGGCGCGTTGACTTGATTTAATTCCACGAGGCTGTCAAGGGCTCCAGGGCTTGGCCATTGTGGAAGGGCCCGTTTCCATGGCCAGCTCTCACCCACATAGTCCACTGGACGTGTGCAGGGGCAGTATAGATAGGACGAAGCGATCACCGCCCCCCAGGCGAAGGGTAGGGGTGGTTGATTCGCAAACGTGGAAAACGACGAGCAGATAGCCATGTTCGTACGTGGTCGAGGTGGTGTGCGCAGTGCTGCGCAGTAAGGTCGGACGGGCCCAGTAGTCGCACTCCCATGCTTCGGGCATTTAACGGAGAAACCCTTGTTAAGGTTATCTTGACCACAGGCCCACTTTGCCAGGCCCCTGGCGGCGCCTGGAACACCCTTGATGCATGAACTAGGGGCCTCTTTTTCTGCAGGGGCTGGGGGTCCCCACCCCCGACGCTTACGAGCTCTTGATCAGTTGTGGCCGGCGGAGCAGCTGTCAGTGAGGGCTTGCCGACCGGCAGAGGCCTTTGTTCCGGCGGTGGTAGACACCGCAGGTCCTCAAACGCCGCTTGTCGAGGAGACTGACAGCTCTGCAACAGGCGCAGTTTCAGCGCCGGGGTCGCCGTTGGATGACGAGGGTGGAGGTCGGTCAAGCACCAGAGACGTCGGCAGACAGGCATCTGCATAACAAGCGCTTAGTCTTGTCGTCTGAGCATCGCCAAGGATGATTGGGACGGTTAGGCTGCTTGGGATGGATGTTCGACCCGGGTCATCCAACGGTCGACCGCGAGGCTGAGGCAACAGGTGTGTACTCCCACGAAACGACGGGCTCCTTGAGAATGGCGAGGCCGTCCAATTGCGGCGAGGGCGGGTGTCGAGCATGTCGAGCATGTCGAGCGTGCCGACGGGCCGAGCGAAGGGAGAGAGCTCAAGTGAGGGATGAGGAGCGCGCGAGGCAGGGTGGGCAACCGTTGAGGTCAGGTTAGCGCAGCACGCGTTGGCGTCTTGCCCATTTCGTCCGAACTCGAGACGGGGATGGCGAGCTGAGGGTTGCATGAAGATGTGCATGATGGACAGTGGTCAGTCCCGTCTCGTTCTATTCGAGTCTGCTGTCGATGTTTCGGTTCAGCCGCGCGTTTCGATTCGATGTTGAGCATGTTTGGGATTTGCGCTTCTGCTGATGATGTCGACGGGCCTCGGACGGGAAGCTTACGTGGGTAGGTTGATCAGCCTCCCCAGTTACGGTGCGTCCTGCCTGAGCCGTCGTTTATGCGAAACAACTGCCCGCTTGGGTTGTGTTTTGAGTCTTCCTTGTCGTGGTTGGATGTCATCCGGTCTGTAGGTCGTGATCGCTCGCTCACCCAGAGATCCTTTCCTACGCCAACACGCTGCAAAGTATACCGATTGACTCGCATTACGGCCGGTCCGACGAACGACGCCCATGGTTAGAAGTGGGAGCTCCATCTTGTGCGGCATACCGATCTCATCACCACGCGCGCTTTCTGCACCACCACAGGGTCTCGGCGACCACCCTCTTTGGCAGGATGAAGCCACGTCGCCACCTCGAGACGGCCAAGCTGATTGATGTCAATGCTGGTCTTCTGTCTCGTGAGAACGCGTTACCTGCTCACAAGGCCGGAGTCGTGGCATGACACTCTGGGGATGTCGAGCGGGCTGATGTTCAAGCGAACATCTCAGGACGATGTCTTCACGACAGTCCGTTAGTCCAGCCAGACAAGCAACGCGCACTGAGTACTTGGTATCTCCGGAATCGGTGTCTCTGTCGTGTCGGGAGACCTTGCCACCGGTGGATGCAAGGTATGGTTGAATTTGTGCAGTCTTGCTCTGCTGTCCCGCCGGTATCGACCAACGTGGAGTTTTGCGCCGACCACTTCTGGTGGGAGGACACGACTTGTATCGTCTCTAGCGCATGGCACTGCCACTGGGAACATGTGGAAGAGAAGAGGTCGGCTTGCCCTAGTCCTTGTGTTGGACAGTGGGCGGAGGACAGGCAGTTTGCTTTGAACGTCGTGGTGAGCAGCCATTCTAAATGGCACAGGATCGGCCATGTCGAAGTCGAACCGGAGTTTCTACGGCGCAACTGCTGAGCCTGACCGCCGGTGGCTGTTGCATTTCGTCCGTTCGCCGTGGTTCCGCAGAGGCCGCGGCCCCATCCTCAACGCTACCTGGTGAGGTGCAAATACCACAGTGTCATGCACACTGTTGGGATCCTCGACTTTCTACCCATTTGCCTTGGGTCGTGGAGGAAAGCACTTCGCGGGCGGTCGATATCTCGCGAGGCCGTGTCCACGCGACAGATTCAGCTAGCTGCGAAGGAGAGTCGTGCCTACGCTGATTCCATTGTACGTGGCAGGCTGGGGGTTGCGTTGGAAAGGATGCAGGTCTAATATGCTGCCGGAATCATGGTCTCTATCATCGAAACGATGGGAACCTCACGACAGAGGAGGCGCCGGTGGTCCACACAAGTGACTGTTCAGGCCCCAGCTCCCCGGGGAGTGGCGGACCCTGCATGGGGATTGGCCAGACAGCAGAGCTGGCTGATCTGGGCCACCACTGAGCTGTCCAGTGGAAGTTTGGACTTCGAGCTGCTAGGGATGAACCGGAGATTGAATACAAGCTGCTTTCGAGGTCTGCCGGCACGAATGAAGTGCTGTCAGTTCTCAACTCCCAGATGACGGCCTCCTCCGTTCCAATCTCCGGACCAAGGAGCTCCACACGGACCGGGAGGCCGGGGCTCTGGCGAAGTTGGGACCGGTCGGTGCTCTCCGCACTGCTTCTTGTTGTGCTTCAAGTCGAGCTCGCCTTCAGGGGCGGTCTGAGATACTTCTACACAAAACATGGTTGCATTGTCTCGTTGCATTATCTCTACATGTCTCCGATCTAGAGACGGAGACAGAGAGAGACTTCGTCGTAGTGAAGCATGTCGGTGTGAAGCTCAACGAATCGATCACTCTCCTGTAGCGGATCAACATTGACCGCAATGTGGACCAGTCTTGGGTCGCAAGCACACATGGTAACATATCTCCAGCCTTGCGTGTCAGTCAGTCCACCAGTTGAGTTTGTATGGCGTCGTAGCTCGAGGCGCGACAAGAGGATTTGAGGCCCGAAATCCGCCCTCGGACATCTACGACAGCCGCCGCCGCACTGGCCTCGGTTTTTGGTCCAACGAGATTGTTCATTTATTGGCTCGTCCGCCAGGGCGGGTTTCGAAATTAGGCCCTGCAGGCAAGATGCAATTCACCGGGTGTTGCTCTGTCCTCAGACTTTTGGGTTTCGCTGATACAAAGTCAATTTCACATCTCGTCTGCAGGGCCCTCCCGTCCGCTCCTTCTGACAGAAAATATCTAGCGTACGGCGGGTGGCACAACCGCAATTATACGCGCAAGGACGATTCGTGGGACGGACATACGCCGTAAGTCTTGAGTGCAATGATTGACTGTCAGACCAAAGTGGGATATCAGGATCTGGCGGTGATGTCGGAGCCTGACTGAAACGAAACAGGTGCGAGGGTGTTGGATTGTGAGACGACAACCCGTGCTAAAGTGGTGGTCCGAATCCTGTTCGTCGGTGTGCGTAGATGCTCAAGATTGCGAGGCGGCACTCTCCTCTGGCAGCATTCAGGCAAAGGATGAGGCCAGTCAATCCGACTCTGAAGGTTCGCCTAGGCTAAACAATAGTGCCATTTCGTAGAGCCTAGGTCGGCAGTCGACATAAGCGTGCTGCGATCCCGGTGCTGCAACTGCTCAGTGGCCCATGTTGGCACCGGGTCCTGCTCAGCTACAACTGTCTTGCATGGCAAGCAAACGAATTGACACCTGGTTGTGAAGCTAGAGGTCGAACGAGGACCCCTATAGATAGTGAGTAGGTCATCTATAGCCGGCTCGAGTGAGCGAGTGAGTGTTTAGGTTGGATTAGTAGTCTCCCTAGGCCAGACTGTACAACGGTTTGGTAGGAACAGGCAGGCAGGCGGCCTGTACACATACATGTACAGTAGACAGTACTTGTGGTCGAAAGTGCTTGCCAGGATACCTCGCCAACGTCAACTGACGTTGTCGGCTGTGGCGTTGAGCTCCACACGGTACATCGGAACGGATTAGGGCCTGACTGTGGTCTGCGTGCTGGACGTGGGACCCTGGTGAGCGACGGGCAACCTGACGGTGACCTCAGGCGGATGTACCGACCCCCTGCGTGCTGTGAGCCGTGCTCAACGGGGAGAGAGGGAGCTAGCAGACTGTTTGGCCCCCACAGCACAAGAAGCCTGCGTCCAATCCTAGCTCTCCCAGAGTAGAGTTTCTGGTCTCCGATCCGAGAAGCTCCGCGGATTGTGCAGACAAGGACGGCGTGAAGACCGTGGATGCCGTAGAGTGCAGTGTTGTCCCACGCCGTGCCGCACAGAGTACAGCGCACAGCTTTGCCCTGCCCTGCCTTGTGGTCGGGAAGAGGGTGGCTGGGCCGGTGGTCGACCTTAATTCAACGTCCACTTCCGGGTGGGCCACGGGCGATGGATGGACACCGTCCAGACAATTCTGTACGTAGCCCAGCCACCACATCATGACCACCACCACCCGACTGATGGCAGCCGTGGTGGCAGGGGCTCCCGTTCCCCGGAGGCTGGGGCGGAAGAGACCAGATTGGAATTGACTGGTTCTTTGGGTGGTCGATTGGTTGGTTGGGTGGTTGGCTGGCTGACTGACGATGAACTTGGTGCTGCAAAATCGAGTCGTTGGAAATAAGCGGCCGGTCCCCAAGGTGCATGACCTGATGTAAATCGGGAGAGAAGCAGAGAAGCGAATATCAGTACTGTGCATGTCTTGCGCATTCCATGACGAGGAAGCTCTCCAAAATGGCGCCTGGCTGAAAATGTAGATGTAGCGGCGAACGGCACAGCACCAACACAAGGTACCTATCTACACAGTAGGGGCACATCGCCTGGAATCCTGCCCGTTGGATTTCCACATCCGGGGCTAGTGGGGACTGAGGTGTGCCTTCCTTTCTAATTGTCCCAGCAGTTCCAACTACTGGTATCTAGGTAGGTATTAAATACAGACCCGAAGAAAGCAAACGGACGAACGCATTTGCGCTAAGGAGTAAGAAACACTGGAATGTCAAAGACGGGGCACAGGGCTGCTGGAGGCAACATGGCAGTATTGTCTAGCTGGCCGGGTGGTACTGGGCACGTACCTGGTAGACATGGTGGGGAAGGTGCTGCATACCTAGGTAGGTACCTACCTAGATGCCCGTACCCAGCTGGGCAGGGCAGGGCAGCTGGAGCGGCTGATTTGACCTGCACTCCAGCTGCAAAGCCCATGGGGAAAAGAAAGAGGCTTCCACATTCAGTAGGCAAATTAACATGATGAAGGCTGTATCATCAAGCCACCTGGGTACCTGGAATGAATTGTACAGGGGTACAGGGGTACGGTTCAATCGAGAATTTCTCCAAAGGTTCAGATACTCGGTACATGCGAGAATGGCCTTGCTGCACATATGCACTCCTGTGTGATTGGCTACCTCCACAACAGCAGGAAGGAGCTGTGCGATTTTATTAGATGACTTGCAACCTGGTGAGGTGACCTCACACTGCGATTTTGACCCTGACCCTGACCCTGACCCTTGGTCCAGTACAGGGTGATGCTCGAGCCACCGTCTGCTCCATGTCCTGTCAGGCTGCCTGTACAAGAGATTTGGAGATTGAGATAGTCTAGAGACTAAGGAAGGAGGAGGAGAAGGAGGAGGAGGAGGAAAAACCATACCTCCCCCGCCTTCTGCAGAAGGGAAAGGAAGCTACCCTGCTTGTTCCTGTCCCTGTCAAGGACCTTGCAGTAACCTACGGAACCCACCCTCTCTTTTCCCCCTCCGTCATCATCAGCCCTTCCGCCCAGTTCGGTCGATTAGTCAGCCGATCTAAAAACGTCTCGGCCGATAGGCTGTCAGCTTAGGTACACGCTGCGGATTGCCCACAAAGTACCTGCGACAAACTCGACCACAGCCTGTCCACCAGACTACACACTACACACTACGAACCACACTCAACCACACCCTACACAGCTGCATCGCGGCAGTCAAGTGCCAGGATTCAGTACCCAGACAACAGAGGATACATGCACGTAAGTACAACAACCATCCACTTGGTCATTTAACCCATTCACCATTCACCATTTCATCCTCAAACGTCATGGCCGTGTCTGGCGTCTGGCGTCTGTGCCATCGTCGGGCGCGTCAACCCGTTGTCTCCCCTTCGCTGCCTACTGCATCCTGCCTTGCACCTGGCACCTGGCATCTGCAGAGCCGCATCTGCCATGTATAGAGTACATCTCTACGAGGCCCAGCAACGACAGCCAGCATCAGCATTGATATTGGCCATCCAACATAACCATGGAGCACAATGCTCCCTGGGCTTGGACCTGGACTTGGACCACGACAATGACCACGATCACGGTCATGCTGTGCCTGATCCAGCTTTTGCGTGGCTCTCCCCGTTGACAGCCGCCCACCAACAAACAACAACACATGGACCTGCTCCTCTTCCCCCATCGGGAGAGAAGAGAGCCTTTGCTGCTCGCCTCAATGGGCGGACACATAGCGAACCCTCCTCTTGGTGCGCCGTGGGGCCAATACCAGCAGCCCAGCAGCAGCCCGGCAGCAGCCAGCAGCAGCCAGCAGCCGCCTACAGCCGCCGTACACCCGCCGTACACCCCGTATCAGGTCATTAGTGCCGTCGAGACAGGCCAGTGCAAACGGCGGCACCTGAGGCCCAGCACCGGTCGTCATCGCCCTTGTCTGATTCGATGCCGAAAACTTTGGGGGCCAACGCCGGCAGAAACGCACTCGAGCTAAGCTCTTGCGACACCACACTGATCTATGGCTGTGCCCTGCCCTGCCCTACCCGCCCTTGTTTTGTTCCTCTCTGTCAAGAAGACCAAAACAAGACAGGAAAAGTTACCACACACCCGTCTAATCAGCACCGGGTCCTGCTTCAAGAGTACTCCAATACAAATAATTCTACACGGCACGGCTCGGCACGTCACATCACATCACGACTCGACGCAGACCTTTTCTCCCTATCGTTTTGCCGATCGGCCTGGCTCTCGCTTTTTTTCTGCCGTCTGCCTTTTCCGCCGCCTCCTCCCCACCCCCCGGTCGTGCCAGAGTCAGCCGGAGCCAACCATCACCGCTTGCTCCCCACAAAAAAGTCTGCTGTCGCCACTTTTTTCTTTTCTCTCGAGGAAATTCTGTCTTCTATTTCCGTTCTGCCCGCCCACTGAACCGAGTCCTGCCGCCCGACCTGCAGCTGCACTCAATCCCAACCCGTATTGGAACAGGGCTATGCAACCGAGCAGGGCGCCCTGTTCCTGTGAGTTGGGGGTGGTGTTTGCGGTGAGACGGAGTGGGCGCGGCCGTTGGGTGAGAGAAGGCAAGGAGAAAAGAGAGAAAACAACAGGCAGGACACGGACAGACATACTGGTACCTGAGGACGACTGAGTGAATCGGATACAACCGACCGTACCGCACCGTACCCCAGCCAGTATTGCCAGATACTACATCACACCTGCAAATTGGATCGTCATCGTCTGCGCCGCATGCAGACCCATGGCGTCCTATGCTAGCTTCCCAATTGCGCCCATGCCGCAGAACCCCCAGCAGCCAGCGGCAGCAGCACAGACTACAGCACAGTGGGGGCAGCAGCAGTATCAGCAGCAGTACTACCAAACCGGGGCCCAGCTGGGCGCAGGCTATGTTGCGCAGCCCGTCGGATTGCCTGGGCCTGGCGGCCATTACCATTCCTATCACTGCCCCGAAGCGGACCTGGCCTACCTGTTTCTTCCGCCACAAGTACTTCGCCCTCTCATCACCCGTCCATCAGCGAATTTGCACACTGCCTCACTCCCTCTGCGCTTGATTGTCCATTCTCTTCTCTTAGCCCGCGACTCGTCTCTTCTCTCCTGTTCTCTCGCTCGCCCACACCTGCGCTCTCGTTGTGCGCGCATCTGGCAATTGGCGGCATCGCGCGCGTGCGTACACTTTGCTGACAGTTTGCGCGACGCGCAACGACAAATTTAGGTGATGCAGCAGTGGCAGATTGGCCCATTGCCGGGTAACTACGCCCAGGCGTACCAACCGGGCAACTCCACCAACCACCCAGATGGTTTCAAGTGAGTGACTACCCGCCTCTCTTGTACCTCGCTCGTATCGAACACACTCCCACCAGCAGAGCACCTCCCAGAATGTCATTTTTCCCCCAGGTCCCAACCACCCCTCCTCCCCTCCCCATCCCCCCCGGTCCCCAGTCGCCTTGAGAGCTCGATTCGCGAGGGAAAGCCAAGCTCCAGCTCCAGCTCTCCAGCTCTCCAGCTCTCTCCAGCTCCATTGCTTGTGCCCGCGCTTGTGCCCCCTACCGCGCCAGCTCGTATTCCACATGTTACTTTTCTTTTCTTTTCCTTCTCATTCGTTGCGCCATGCGCTTGCTTCTTCGCTCAAGGCTGGCTGGCAGTCCGCCATGCAATCCCGGGCACGGACGAGTTTCTCGTTTTCTCTTTTCAGATGGGGTGCCGGCGTCGACCAGGTCAGACCAGGGTCAGCCCAGTCCTGTCAATGGCTCGAGGACCCTCGATCATGTCCGAACAAGGAGCAATTACAGTTTGGCCGTCTGACGGGCTCAGCTCAAAAATTTGCTTGCCCGTTTGCCGGCTGAATTTGGTCCTGTCCAGTCCACAACGGCCGTCCCCTGCCAGTTGGGACTGAGGCTTGCGCAATGGAACCCCGAGGGGGAGCCTGGAGAGGGAACCTGCTTGGTGGCTTGCCCACAGGTCCCGGGTACTTCGGGAGGATCCCTCTGGCTGACCGCCTGCCGTGTCCGCCCTAGTGGGCTGCCCTGCCCCATGCTCCTGCCCTGTCCTGTTGCTGTGTCCTGCTCGCGTCCCGTCTGATCTGAGATATGTACCCCATGTACCCCGTCACATTGATCCCTCCTCTCCTTCCTCTCACTTCCCTTCCTCCCTCCCTCGTTGCCGTCATCAACCTCGACGCCTGGCCTTATTCCTCTCCCTCCCCCCCCTCGCCCATCCCAGAACGCCGTCACCAACAAGCATGGGCATCACACCAGACCCTGGGCGACGTTGGAAAGCACTCATCACTGTATAAAGCCTCGACCAAGGGAGAAAGAAGCTGCTCCTTCCCCGTCGCCCCGCTGCCTGTTGCTGTCGCTGTCGCTGTTGCCGCAGACGGGACATAGTCAGGGTCACCAGGCGCCACGGGCTGTCAGGTATCGATCGGTATTGGGAGTCTCTGTCGGTACCGGGACTGGCTCCAGTTACATACTGCACATACAGTGCTGGAGGCGTTGGGACCACCGGAACCTTCCCATTGTCGGGATAGTCCCCACAGGTCCAAAATCCAGTTCCAGTTCCCAGCTCCAGCCCAGGCCCAGCTCCCCCCCCGCCGGTGAACGAGCCCAGCTCGCGCCCAAGCTCCCTGCTCCCTGCTCCCAGCCTCCCCCCTTCCACCACCACCCCCCAAAATAACCAGCCTAGAGCTGTTTGTTCCCGCGTTCGCGCCTGCTCCACCATTCCACACACACACACGGTCCCGGTCGACCCACGAGTTCCCAAGCTCCAAGGTCGAAGCTGAGGCGGCGGTTGCCCTGCGTGCTGCGTGCTGCGTGCTGCTTGCTTGCTGCTGAGGTCCCACCCCCTTCCACACAACAACCCTGCGTACCGATCCGACCAGGACTCTCCGACTCTTGACTCTGCATCTACATCTACATCCACATCTACTTCCACTACTCTGCCTCTACCTCCACCTCTTGTCTCGCTACTTTCTGCCAAATACATACTGCTCTGAACCCCCCGGGACCCCCTTCTTGATACTTCACCTCGACTAGCAATTGCTGTCGGTCTATTGTTCACGTCATCCTCCACGCCTTCGCGTCTGTCTGTCTTTTGCACACGCACCAGGCACGCAGGCCCACACAACGCACCTAATCTGTTTGCCACCATCCGCGCCTTGCGTTTGCCTGCTTTGTTTCGTGCACTCGACGCGACATCCCCACCCTCGGGGCCCTTCCTCGTCTCGACCTCCCTGACTGCATCTACCCATCCTCGTCTCGTCAAGCCTCCTCAATGAAGAAGCAGCGAGGCGACCTCCAGCCGTCATGGCCACCCCAGCCCCAACAAGCGATGCCGATGCAGACGCAGCAACAGTCGCCTTTTGCTAACACGCCTGCTTGGGGATATAGCGCCCAACATCAGTATGCCCAGCCCGACATGAACCGTCGCAACGACTCCATGGACTACAGGACATATGGGACCCAACCACACGCCCAGGCCGCCCAGGCCCAGGCCCAGGCCCAGGCTCAGGCTCAGGCCCAGCACCACCAGCAGCAGCAACAGCATCACCCGAGCGCGATCCAGCCGCCGATTCCCGTGTCGCAGCACACTGCTCAGCAGCAACAACACGTGCCACAGCACGTCCAGCATCCTCAACACGTCCAGCAACATCCTCAGCAGCAGCAGCAACAGCAGCAGCAGCAGCACGCGCAGCACCTCGCCCAGCAATCCCAGCAGGGGTCACCGGCCCAACAGCACGTCCAGCAACAACATGTCCAGCCACAGCACGTCCAGCCGCAACATGTCCAGCACGCGCCGCAGTCGACTTCCGTACAACCCCAGCAGGTCCACCAGCAGCCCCCGCAGCAGCCGACCCCCCAGCCGGCCCCGGCCCCAGCACCGGCCCCCAGAGGTCGCAAGCGCGCCGCACCATCCGCCGCCGCGCCCGCCCCGACAGCCCCGGTGACGGCCCCTCCACAGCCTGTCCAGACCCCTGTCCAGCAGCCCCCCCAGATCGCGACGCCCGTCCCCGTGCCCACACCTCCAGCCCCGATAGCTGCTCCGACCCAGCCTGCCACCCCTGTCGATAACGCCCAGCCCGCCGTGCAGGCCCCTCCGGCCAAAAAGAGCCGGACGAATACACCATGGACGCCGGCGGAGGAGCTGCGCCTGAAACAGATGAGGGATTCCGGTTCCAGCTGGGCCGAGATTGCTAAGGTATGCCCTTGAATACCGGGCTGGAAAACGCGCGTTAGCCGTGGGAGTCAAAACTGACTGTTTTTGTTCCGCAGACCTTCCCAGCAAGAACCGAAGGCAGTGTCAAGAAACACTGGTACAAGGATATGCATTACGCAGAGTTTGCCGAAGACGAGGTACGCGGCGCGGGCGCTCCGGTGACAGCCTTTTCAGCATACTGACTGTGAACCTTGCAGAGCGCGGCGTTGATGAGTGCGATCAAGGAGTATGAGAACAACAAGTGGAAGGTAATCGGACAGAAGGTTGGCAAGCCCGCAAAGGCATGCGAACAGTATGCCAAGGAACATTTTCCAGGTAAGCATTCCCCGGGCAGAGCCCCACGCAGCTCAGTTTCCCCAACCTGCGACCCCGTTCTGGGCAGTGGCGCGAGATTGACACGACCTGCTCGCAGATCTCTTCAACCCTGCGAAGCGTGGCTAGGAGCCGTCGTCGTCACCATCACCAACCGTGGCGAAGAAGCGCAAGAAGGCTGAAAAGAGATCTACACCCATCAACGCGGACCCGCAGCCGGACCCGAATCCACATCCTCCTCCGTCACATCCGCCTCCTCCACATCCGCCTCCTCCACCCCCTATACCTATCTTTTCAAGTCTGTACAGCCAGGGCCCACCCAGCAGCGTGCCACCGAGCTAGGGTCCCGAGCCTTGACGCCCGGGGTCGGCCAGTCAATATCAATCCCCTTCGACGAGGGATCCGGACCGGGGGCACGTAGCCTCTCTAGTGGTGAGGGCGTTTGTTTCACCAGGCCCCAGAGACCCAGCCGGCAGGCCGGGCGCTCTGTGCATCAACGGGCTCTGGGCCTTCTGACTGTTGGGCGCTTGGGAAAGGTCGACGCAAAACACGTGACGATATGCCCCTCTAATGCCTCGACGACTTGTGTGTGTGTGTTTGTTGTGTGTGCAGGATGGCGCTTTCTTCTTTTTTCTTTCTTCTTCTTTTCTCGGCGTCGGCTCTACGGGCGAGGTTTCCTTGTTACGACTGGTCCTTGGTCTTTGGTCAACATCATAGCCCATCTTTTTGGGGGACAGAATTCATGTGCAGCTATTCTCGAACATATTTGAAGCAATGCGTGGTCGGGACGGCAAGGCGCGTGGATGCAACACACTTACACACCCGCACACTCAACCCACTGCACTTATGATATCCGCACACGACCTATCCACACACGACTTCTTTTTTCATCCTGCGGCGCGCGGGGTCACAGGAACAAGATGGCCTGTGGCGTCATGGGTTTCCCAACGAGCAGGAGGGAGGAGGCAGGGGAGATGATGGCGGATGGATGACTTGGTGCGATTTGCTGGCCCCATGGCAGATGATCTGGAGGGAAGTGGTAATACTTGGTCGGCGACAGATGGCTCCTGTCTGCTGGACGGCGACGAGGGAGGGTGACAAGGACTCATTTTTATGTACTGATGTCGAGGAGGGCACCTAGCTGCGGGGAGATTGTGATGACTGGCTTATTCTTCTGAGGGAGGTCGAGGCGGTGGCCGTTTTGACGAAGGGAATCTATACCCCCCACCAATATACTGCTTTAACTTCCTCTGGCAATGTCTTGTGTTGGAGCATGGTTGCCAGTAAGCTTCTGATGATCGGACGTGGGTCGCACGTGACGAGACGCATCCATCCTCGAGGTGAGTCGGGTCACCTGGATGCAGCAGGCCAGTGGATACTCTCAAGTACGGAAATGGCATGTACATGTGTACTATCTAAGACCCGTTGCATTAACACGGGGGTACATTGCGCGTGGCCCGTCTTTGTACCAGACTGAGTGCACTTTGTATAGGTTCTGCCGGGGTAGTAGGTACAGGTAGGTAGGTGTGTGGGCTGGTGAACTGCCGGAGACGGCCGGGGTTGCCCTCCAGGCTTTTGGTATTGAAATGGGAGGTACATGACTATATATTTTAGTTGTTGCGTTGCCTGCATACACACGCACGCACACACATGTACCTTGTATATAATGTAAACCGAGCATTGACGACAAGTGGTATGTTTACACACTTTTATTCCTTGTCCTTGTTGACCGTGATGATACATGGCTTGGTGTCTCCATGTTGTGGGCAAGCACAGTGAGTAGTCTACAGAACAGCACAGTAGATACATGATCAATCGACTGGCTTGGACCTGGTTGGTGGCCACGGCCCAGCTGTGTGGGACAGGGCTTGGCTGGGAATGGGGGAGCTGTGGCCAGGGCTGGCCAAGCCGGGTGGATGGCCGAGATGCTATGTACAAGCAGGGTGAGGCAGTTGACATTTTTTGTTCGGATGCATTTCTCGACACTGACGAAACCGGCCTCTTGTTAACCTCTTGAGTGAGGTCCAAGTCCAGATCCGGGCAAAGCACACGTTACCTGGTTGCATGCAGACTTTTGTTTCTCTGCATGCAAGTGTTCATCATCTACCTGGTATATCGCTGTGTGCAGCCGTGCTGTGTACTTCAAGTCACGAATATACCGTACCGTCACGTGTATATATGTGAGATACCGTAGTACCTGTGCGGTACGGGTCAGGTCGCGAGGGTCGGTCACTGTGGAGGAGATGATGAGATATAGTGCAGGTGCCGCGTGTATATTGTGGTACGGCGTCGGGCCAAGGGACAAGGGACAGCAGACGAGGATATTGACATGGACATGGATGGCAGAAATTGAGGCGGAAATGAGAGTGATGATGGGTAGACCCCAGGAGACGGTCAAACCAGCAAGACGAGAGCATTTGAGCAGTCAATGTGACGTTGATTGGTCAATTGTTTGTGGGCAGACCAGACTCTTGTGTGTCATGTGTTTTCGGCCGTGGCGTGCCGTGTCGTGTCGTCAAAGCTTCAGGTGCTGGCAAAACAAGCTCAGCAAGGTTTCGGCTGTGGGTGATCTTTGAGGGGGCAGAGAAGGCAATTGAGTTCCCCGACACGACAGTTGACTTTGCCAGAGGACACCTGCAGGCATGCGGTTGAAACGATGATTCCGATTTGAAATGTAAACTATCTGGTGTCAGATATGCTCTCTGAACGCACAGATAAATGTAACTGTTTTTTTTTTTCTTTCCTCCTTCTTTTCTTTAACAAGATGCACGTACAGCAAGTAGTCAGTCAAGTCAGTCGATCGGTCAGTGGCCCACACCACACCACACCCTCCTCCCTTCCCATCCCCTCCCCTTCTCCTTATCCCTACATGGTATGGCCTTGGTGTGCCTTTGCTCGATCGAGTTAAGCTCCCTTTCGTATCGAGCTCTGGGTGTGGGCCGCCAGGGCGTTGGTTTGTCGATCCCCGATCCTCGATTCTCCACCCTCCACCCTCCACCGTCCGTCGCGCTCCACTCCTTTCCTGGGGGAGGCTGCTTGTGATTTGACAGGACTGGCTGTTCGGCCCAGGGGGGCCCCTTTGTGGATGAAAGAATGGGCGCGCATGGATGGGCAGATGGAGTGGATGGCCTGCTTGCCCGGCTTGCTTGCTTGCTGACTGACTGATTGACTGACTTGACCGAGAGAGAAATGCTCTTCTGTTTTTCCATTCCTCGTCCCTCCGTGTGCATTGTGCCGCCTCCCTTCGTTGACACTCGTGCCATCTCGCCCTCGCTCTCAATACTCACCTCACCCTCACCCTCAACTTCGCCTTCTCCCTCACTCTCGTTATTACGGCCAGACCAGACCTTGTACGGTGTGTGTTCATTGGCCTTGTTGGTGATTTTCTCTGGAGCAGTCGGCCAGACCGTTCTCAACCTCAACCCGCCCACTGACCAAAAGCCTCCGGCATCGTCACCCGCACGAGTCGTCTCGCTCGTCTCTCGTCTCTTGTCTCTCGTTCCTCGCCCTTCGTTGTAATCGCGGCGCCTCTCATCGCTCGCTCCCCTGACTCTACGTCTGGATTCTAGCCTGTAGCGGTATCTTGAGCTGGGAGCAGAGTGTGTGTGCCTTCCCAACCCGGTGACACCAACGGGCAGTCGCACCTGCACCTGCACCTGCACCTGCACCTGCAGACCTGCTGTCTCTCCGTATCAACACCACGCCTCGAATTCGACGCGACTTTCCACACGCACACACTCTCTCGCCAATCACCCGCCCGCTGCAGACATATTCCAACCATGCTGCCGTCACTTCTTCTCCCTGTAGGATCCGCAGTCCTCGCTGCCTCCTCGGTCCTCGCGGCCAAGTGTGGCAGGGGCAGTTCCTGCTCCGAGGATGAGCCCTGCTGCTCGCGTGAGTGACACCAACGTCTTCTTGTGTACCCATAGACGCACGCGCTGACACAGGCCCGGCCGCCTGCAGAATATGGCGAGTGTGGAGTCGGCGCATACTGCCTCGGCGGCTGCGACCCTCGCTTCTCCTTCAGTCTCGACAGCTGCGTGCCCGAGCCCGTCTGCCAGTCCCGCTCCCTGTCCATGGACTCGCTCGACCGCGTCCAGTCCATCGAGAAGTACCTCGGCGACCCCTCCGAGGCCGACTGGGTCTCGTCCGGCGACCCCCTCGTCTACAAGGACAACGTCCTCCTGACAATGCCCGCCTACAAGGCCGGCACCGTCCTGGCCTCCACCGTCTACATGTGGTACGGCAACGTCAAGGCCCGCATGAAGTCCTCGCGCGGCAACGGCGTCGTCTCCGCCTTCATCCTGCTGTCCGACGTCAAGGACGAGATCGACTTCGAGTTCATTGGCGCCGACCTCGAGACCGTCCAGACAAACTACTACTACCAGGCCAACCCCGTCTGTAAGTCGCCGTTGCAGTAGCAGTCGCACCAGGAGCAGAAGCAGCCTGCAAGGGCGCCAAATAACAATGCTGACAACTCCTTGCAGGGACAAACTCACAGAACATCACAGACCTCTCCGACACGTACCAGAACTTCCACGACTACGAGATCCAATGGACCCCGGACCAGGTCGTCTGGCTCGTCGACGGCAAGGTCGGCCGCACCCTCAAGAAGTCCGACACCTGGAACGCCACCACCAACCAGTGGGACTTCCCCCAGACCCCCGCCCGTGTCCAGCTCTCCATCTGGCCTGGTGGTAACTCCACCAACTCCGAGTACACCATCGAGTGGGCCGGCGGCGAGATCGACTGGAACTCCGAGGACATCCGCAACTACGGCTACGACTTTGCCACCTTCAGCGAGGTCTCCATCGAGTGCTTCAACGCCACCTCCGCCCCTGGCACCAACAAGGGCAAGGGATACTACTACAACAACGCCGCCGGCACCAACGACACCGTTGTCGACGGCGACAAGCCCACCGTCCTGGCAAGCCTGATGGGCACCGGCACCGACATGGAGGCCGGCGCTAGCTCCGCCTCGGCCAGCAGCTCCGCCTCCTCCGCAAACTCGGTGCCCGGCGGCACCAGCGGCAGCGGCGTCGGCAACGTCGTCGGCGGCGACGGCAGCGGGTCCGGCGACTCCAGCTCGGGCGGGAGCTCCACCTCCAGCAGTGCCGACTGCGCCGCCACCGGCTTCACCGTCGACTGCAATAGCGGCTCTGGCAGCGGCAGCAGCAGCAGCGGAGCCGTGGGTGGCAACGACAAGGTGTTTGGGGCCAGCGCCTTTGCGGCTATTGTCGCCTTTGTCTTCTTGGCCTGGCTGTAGAAGTGCACGTCTCCGTGCAGCGGGGCACGACACGATGCTCACGACTGCCAAGTAATTCTTTTTTTCTCTCATGCCCATCATTCCCGACCATGACGCAACGCAGCCCCCCTCCCAGCCTTATTTTTCTCTTATAATACCTTTTCGTGTACCGGAATTTCCGCTTTCTTCGATATATCGGTTTTTAGTCTTCCAGCATTGCGGCCCGGATACCTCTCATCCGGGGCGCATCCACTTCTCAAAAGACGAATAGGGCGAAGGGGGGCCAAGGACATGGTTCGCCAGCAGTAATGGAGGAGAAGACGTTGATTTCACGCTGCTAAACGTCTGGGAACAGGAGGCACCCAGAAGACAGAACGCGGAAGTAATGGCCCACGAAGGGCCGACCGCTCCTTTTGAACGAGATTGACGGAATGGAGCAGACTATGCTCAAGTAGAGGGAGCCCCTCGAGGGCCGTGCTGTACATAGAGAGGGAGGAGCACGTCGAGAAGGTTGCAAGACCCTTTGTCAATGAGCGGCTTTGACTTGAATACCAGTCTCGGTCACGGCATTTTCCCCCAAGGCATTTTTATGTGGTCTCCGGTCTCGGTAAACCCAGCCGTAAACCTAGTACACGTCTCCCAGAGGGAGGTCAATCCGCGGCTGGACTGATGGTGGGACCTGTGGCCGGACCATCACCTGGATGGCACGGGAGCTGGCTGGGTGTGTCTTCTGTCAATGTCATGCTTGATCCCCTCGCTTTCCCAGGTTGTCATCTGTGCCCGGGTCACCGTGCTCCGGTGCTTTGGATTACTAACACGCCTACGTTTACTTCATGACGGGCATGAGGCGGCAGAGAAGCATGTCTTGCTTCACAGCTAGCCGAGGAGTCGTGGATCGAATCCATGCATGAGGCTGTCCAGGTGAACCGTAAGACCTTGGAGGTCGCTTCAAAGAATGGGCCAAGCCAGGCGCCCGCTGCTCCATGGCCCAGTCTCGGCACGGATGAGCAGTGGAGGCAGGACGAGGCGAAGGCTGCTCGTTGCTTTGCACGGGTCGAGGCACATTGTCCCAAGTGCAACAGCTCGACCCAGTCCACCACATGGTGGCCATTGTAATGTACATCTTCACGTATTACTGTTATTTAGATGGACTTGGATTTTACGGTTTGTCCATTCTTGGGTGCACATAGGCTTGAGATGCGATGTTGAACATACCATAATACGTGTGTGGGATAATACATGCACTGAGAGAAGACTTCTCATGGACGGGGCCGGTCAGATTGTCTCGACTGAGGAGGATTATGGTAACCTGAAACACACGGGTTGACTAGTCATAGCCAATGCGGCAACCATTTCCTAGAAGGCACATACTCGCACAGAATGTAGTTGATCCTCCAGGTTGTACGCGGAAAAAAGTTGCACTTTCGAGATGGCCCCGCTTACAGTCTGAGTGGTTCGTTTCCGGCACGGAATCCTTTTGGTGTGCGTTGGGTGAGGTATATTTATACTGGCTTGTCTGTTGTGCTAGATTTGATATGTCTGTCACCGCTCGAGCGGCTGGTCCATAGTAGCTTTCATATTCCCAGGTCTCTGGTTTCTAGTTGACAAGAACCTTCCAACATGCCCGAGCAGGGCCTTTGAATCGCACTTCAGCCGCTATGACACACCTCCATACTTACCTGGTCCGAGTTATCCAAGCCTGCGTAGCTAGCTGTGAGCCGTCTCTGTCTGGGTCTCTGTCTGGGTCTCTGTCTCCCGGATCCTACCTAGGTAGTGCGTTGCAATGCTTGTTTACGGAGTTGAGCACGGTATGCTCGAGCGACCAAGAGTTTCTCGTGGTACTTGGAGAGGCCAGAGACATCACCACCAAGATCTATTGTCTGATACGGAGCGAGGTTGTCTTCCCCAGCTCTGCCAGTGTGCAAGATTAAGGCGCTGTTACACTTGACACGTTGACAACTAGACCTTGGTTGATACTTCAAAGACCATCTCCCTTTTGATCTACAAATGGCCTTGTCCCTGATTCAACCTTTCCCGGTGTTCATGCCCGGACCTGAGCACTCCTTCCCGCGTCAGCTACATAGAACTGTGAAAACATCTGCCTTTGTATCTACACCGCCCATTCAGAGTTCCAATAGTCTGTCTTAGATGAGATGAGCATTCAATTTATTAAGTTCACAGTCTAGTCATGTGGCTGCAATGTTTGGCCATTTGGCACTCGACCACAATGGCATTGAAAAACACAATAGCGTTAAGCATTTACAGAAGAGAAGCAGTATTACAGAATACGGCCGGCCATCTGAGATGACTGGAAATTACTCGCTGTATAGTTACAAGGCTGATTGACCAAAGCACTGCGCTTGCAAAAGGACAGGGCGATGTCCATTTTCGGGTATCCTTTGCCAATCTGCGTAGGACGGGGTGGTGTCGAGGAACGTTCCTGGAGGCGCAAAGCTTGGGGTTAGATATGGCGCCAAAAAGGCCATCACCGAACGGAGGTTACCCCGTAAAGGATTTCCCTCAAGAGGCTGTCCCATAAATACTTATCCCATAGGAGGCTCATATATCTGCATCATCATCTGTCTTAGACCGTCTTCTCGTTCGTTTATATGAGAGTACTGGTTAGCTATGTTTCAGCAATTCGGGAGTGCTGATCTTATTCCTCTGTAGCTTTGACCTCAAGCCACGGCTTGCAGAGAGGTGTACGCTTGGCCTTGACAGGTTCTGAAACCAAGATGTCCACGACGGACACAGCTGACACACGGTCTGTACCGTATTCTTATATAGACTTTAAGTAATGAGACTATGGCCATAGACTACAGAAGTGGATGGTTATATCTCGTGAAATATCCCGTACTAACTCATGCGATATCACCACTTTGCGCGGAGAGGAAGGTGGAGATGAATGCACCGAAGATTCTGCATATTTGTCAAATGATAAATACCAAAGACGACATGCCTACAGTACTGTACAACGGTGGCCCTGATGATCACAATGAAGATCTCTGATCTTTCTCCCAGGTCACCTGCTAGGTTTATGTAGAATGACAAGCGCTGGGGCATGCGACCCTCCAGGAAAGCCGTAAAACAATGAAGAGGCCTCAGAATAGAAAAGTGTACCCGCTTGAGCAGGTACCAATACCGGTATGTTCCAGGCACGAGGCATGCCCGGGCATCGGTATCTGATGCTGTGTAAGTATGCGACTACAAGGTACCGGTACGCGGCACCACTAGCCCAGAGCCAACCACCCTGCATAGTCATGAACGGCAATGCCGGCAAAGCTCGTGTGGTTGGAGCACTCGACCTTGATGGACTGCAGGCTGGTGGAGAGCGAGGTGACGGTGGCCAGGCCCTTGAAGCTGACCATTGCCTCGGTGCTGGCCACCGTCTCGACCGCCACGTAGACGTGCTTCCCGGCGGCGTCGGCGGCGGCGAGTGGCTTCTCTGCCACCTCAAACAGGTCGCTGACCGAGTTGCGGTAGGTCATGAAGGTGACCGAGTCCAGGGCCCTGAGCATCCACGAGTCCATGGCCTCGCCGGTGGTTGGGTCGGACATGGTGTATGTCCAGAAGGGCAGGTCAGCTGCGGCGGGGATGCCGTGTGACCTTGCGAAGGAGGACACGCTGGTGACTATGTTCTCCCACGCGGGTATATATGTACCAAGCATCGACTGCCAGTCGCCCAGGGACCACAGCTGTACACAGTCTGGTTAGCGCCGTGTGCCCTGGGCCAAAGGTAGGGAGGGATTGGGTACGGGCATGGGCTAAATTACCTCGATGTCCATGTGAATGCCGGAGAATCTGGCGCCGGCAGAGGCGTTGCCCTGGTACTGGTCGATCCACTCCAGGTTGGACTGCAGGCTGGGGGTGCCACCCCCGAGGATCCACTGGGCATTTCCCATGAGTGCTTCGACCGCGATGCCGCTGGCATTGCACTGCTGGATGAAGTTGCCAAAATACGCGTTGTCGATGTCGGCGTCGACATGCAGGTACGCCCTCTGCAGGCCCTGTTCCTGGGCAAACGAGAAGAACTGTGACGTCTGAGAGGCATCTGTGATCATGGTCGTGTTCCAGATCCATGTTGCGAGAGGCGCTCTTGTTTGTGTGTCGGCCTGCCTGGACTCGGTTCCCGACGAGGTGACAACGCGGGACGCGGCCGCTGAAGAGGCAGACGACCTGCGGATGCACCGGCAACTCGAGAGTGACGCCCCCATAGCGAAAAGAGCGAGCGAAAGCGACAGCTTCATCGCAAGGAGAAGGAGAGCTCAAGTGAGGAGCAAAGTGGGCGTGAAGAAGGAAAGGATAGCCCAAAAAGAACTGGGTCGTCTGCACCAGCGACAAGGAGAGTGGATTCGACAGGCTGCCGTTGGAGCCGTATAGATGGAGGAGATCAACCTCGGAATGGTGAAAGAGAATTAATTGGAAAGGAGCGTGGAGGACATTCACTAGACGATCAAAGGACTGTGGCCCATGATGATGATGCTGGGTGGTGTTGACCTATGTATGCGCAACGAATAGTTAGACCCAGGTTGGGTACTCTTGGTGCTTCCGTCAGAACATACAGGCAGAGTGGCACCAGCCGAGACAAGAGGCGCAGGCAGGTGACATACTGGCGCGCGTGCAGTCTGTTTGTACTCGGTCTGCTCAGCCGGTAACTCATCGCTCAATCACAATTTAATATCCGGGGGTTGACTTTGGGATCCGCCGAGGAGTCATGGCACCTCGAACAATACATGGGCACGCTGACCGTGGCCCCGGAGAGCCGGGCTCTGCGCTTGCAACTCGTGCTTCTCCCGGGCTGTGGTTCTGCGCACACTTGCATATCGAGTGTCGTTTTCTTCAGCGGCCGGCCAAGGTTGACAAGTCAAGAGTCCCAAGTGGCCCTGGCGATCCTGGTCTGGGCCCACAGGCGTGCGTGGACCAAATTTCAATCCGCGGCGCAGAGGCTGCCGCTCGCGTTGCACGACCAACCGCTTGCCCGAGGAGAAACTTTTCAGATTCAAGGGTCATGCGGCGCTTGCTGAGACACCCGCATCATCTCCTGGGGGCCAGATGCGCCTCGAAGCCTGTTTCTGCAGGCCTCGAAGCTTCTGGCCCTGGAGGTTTTAGCCGCCTTACACGTGTGCATTCCCGCGTAGGCAAGGGATGTCGAATCGAGTCGACCGGGCCTCATCTGGGCAGCTCTTGTCAGACAGGGCTTAGGGATGACGACATCAGGACACACAACTCAACATGCTGGATATAATTCAAGGCTCTCACTGTACCTAGTTAATTTACATGTCTTTGATCCGTGAGTAACTTGCTGGAATACACTTTTCTGAATCGATCATGTGAACAAGGGAAATGCAATTATTATAAAAATATGCAAAGGTCAATTGATTTTTTATTCCGATGACAAACCATGGGAACCCCCAGAACTGGGACCTTGGTTCAATCTTATTAAGCAGAGGTTGCAATACGCGTAATTGTGAGTCCCCTGAAGGAAAGGTACGATGTGGAATGTGTATTTCTTTGTTAGGCTGCTAGTAAAGAGTTATAATATATATACGTACCTCGGTATTCAAAGCCCCTCAAGTTCTTGGACAATTCAAAATCCAAGACGCCCCCTCAATCCGGCAAGAGACCCCCACGAACTGCCATCTGTTGCCCTTGATTATTAGTTGAGATTCTGCGTTCCCCCCTCCTTACAACGCACCAAATAGCTACCCCACGGGCTTGGCATATGTCGGCCATACCTAGCCGACTGCCATTCTGGTCCAAAACGGTGCGGGGAGTGGGATCGCTGATGTCGATAGAGGCACGATGGTGTCATTGTGAATTATCACCCTGTGTAGCATCCGCGTCGGTTGCCGAAAGCTTTGGACGAGTTCGGAACGGCCACCCGCATTCGTATATACTTGTATATAGGAGTAGGCAGCCCATGGTAGGCAAATTGTGGGACCTGTACCTACAAGGCAAGTAGACCTGCGCACGACTGCCGCTTGATTTTCATCTGGGCGGAAAAAGAAAACACCTTTTCCGGCTGAAGTTAGGTACTGTTCATACTGTAGAGTGCCTGGCCATCAGATTTATCGGCTTCGAGACCGAGCGAAACATTGACTGTGACTCCAGCTTCGAAACATTTCCCTGGACAATTGCGGCAACAACCGGCTGAGAGGGATCGTCCAAATGCCAATAACAATGGCACCAAATATGATGTATGGGTCAATGCCAGGCCTCGGATGCCTCATGGCCATCACCGGTGCTTTCGCCTGCCAGCGAGACTTCGACAATCCCTCTGGGGTCAACCACCTGCGCCATACCCAGCCGATGATCAAAGCCCGTCAGGATAGCCCCCTGCCTGTGCTATCAGAGGCAGAGAGTCTGCTGGTAAACTCGTTCGATAACACGTCGATTGATACCTGGTCGTATTACTACACGCACGGCTACCACGTCGCAGGCAGCAACAAGACCATGGCTCAGTGGACGGCCGACCAGTGGACGTCGTTCGGCATCCCCTCGTCCCTGGCCGAGTACTGGGCATTCCTCAACTACCCAGTCTCCCAGTCCGTCTCACTGCAGCTCCCGGACGGCAGCAGCCATTCGGCCGTCCTGATCGAGGAGGCGTTGAGCCAGGACGAGACGACCTCGTATCCCAACAGTGTCCCGGCATTCCATGGCCTCTCCTGGAGCGGGCAGGAGTCGGCCGAGTACGTCTACGTCGGGCGAGGCCAGCAGGTGGATTTTGAGCGTTTGAAGGCTCTTGGTGTCCCTCTGGAAGGCAAGATTGCCGTGGCCAAGTACGGCGGCCCCTTTCGCGGCCTCAAGGTGAAAAACGCCCAGGAGAACGGTATGAAAGCCGTCGTCATCTTCACAGACCCGGGGGACGATGGCAACGTCACAGAAGCAAACGGGTACGCGCCCTATCCTGAAGGTCCTGCGCGGAACCCAACGAGTATACAGCGTGGCTCGGTCCAGTTCCTCTCGCAACGGCCGGGGGACCCAACCACGCCCGGGTATCCGTCCAAGCAGGACTCGCCTCGGGCTGACACATCCGACGTCACCCCGCGGATCCCGTCGGTGCCCATCTCTTGGAAAGATGCTGTGCCAATTCTTGCTGCGCTGGATGGGTTTGGGGTGCCTGGGGAACAAGTCAACCGGTCGGGATGGGTCGGCGGCCTCAACGTAACGTACAGCACCGGGCCGGCTCCTGGCGCAATCCTGTCTCTGTCTAATGAAATGGAGGACACCATCACTCCGATCTGGAATGCTGTCGGGATCATCAATGGCACCGACCCGGACTATACACTAGTCATTGGCAACCACAGAGACGTAAGTAAAGGGCCTTGTGCTGCCTGTGTACCGTCTCGATGGTGAAACGGCCTGAATCTGTCAAAGGAGTATACTCAGCTGATATTATACACAGGCATGGATTGTTGGGGGAGCAGCCGACCCAAACTCTGGATCCGCAGTCATGGTCGAGCTCTCCAAGGCGTTCGGCAAGCTCTTGTCCACGGGCTGGAAGCCGAGGAGAAACATTGTCCTCTGTAGCTGGGACGCTGAGGAATACGGGCTGTACGGGTCGACCGAGTGGGTCGAGGAATACGCTCCCTGGCTTGCGCAGACCAGCCTGGCCTACCTCAACATCGACGTTGGCACGTCGGGACCCCGGCCCGACTTCTCGGCCACGCCAGAGCTGCACAACATCACCCAGGACGTCATGAAGAAGGTGTTGTGGCCGCACGCCGGCGATGGTGAGCTCAACAGGACCATGTACGAAGCCTGGTTTGACGAGAGCGGGGGCAATGTCGGCGTCTTGGGCAGCGGGTCGGACTACACGGCATTCGTGCACAATGGCATCAGCTCGCTTGATGTCGGGTCGTCCGGAGGCCCCAACGATGCCATCTATCACTACCAGTGGGTTGAAAACCGCAGGGCCTAGAAATGTAAGAGACGGTGTGACTGACACGGACGCAGCTCCAACTACGACAGTTACCACTGGATGACGACCTACGGTGATCCAGGTTTTGTCGTCCACAAGGCCATGGGCCAGTTCCTCACCCTGCTGGCCTACCACCTCGCGGATGATCCCGTTATTCCCCTCGAGGTTCCAAACTACACAACCCAGCTCAGGGCTTATCTTGAAGAACTGCGTGCTACGATCACTGAGGCCGGCATAGAACTCGACGTGGAGCCTTTGGCGGCTGCTATCGACACGTTCGAAGATTCGGCCGACAAAATAGCCGCACTAGCAGCTGAAGCGACCGTTACGGGGGACACGGTCCTCGTAGATCAAGTGAACTCAAAGTATCGTGACTTCCAGCGTGGCTTCACCTCGCAAGGCGGCCTACCAGACCGAGAGTTTTTCAAGCACGTCGTGTTTGCCCCGGGCATAGACACTGGTACGGTTTAAGGAATACGCCGTCTCAGATCAAATCCAACTTCTTGCTGACGGGTGCTACAGGGTATGCACCGGTGATCTACCCAGGGATCACCGAGGCGGTTGACGCCGGGAATGGTTCGCTGGCATCATCGGAGCTGCAGAGGACCATCGCAGCCATTGAAGCGGCCGCAGCTATCTTGACCGCATAAATAATTCATCTGGACGAGATCAGAAGTATGAGAGAAGTCAGGCCGTCTTCCTTCGCTGCGTCCAACCCAGCTTATAGAGTCAGCGTCTCAGCCCCTAGTTGTTGAGATAAATGACTTTGAGACTTCTTCGAACCCGGCAGTCGGGTTGGATTCAAAGTGACCTCGACGTTTGTAAATTATATGATATGTTTTCGAAGTATATTAATATGGGGGCTGACAGCCCCTTAGCTGACTGGGAACACAAGTAAGCTGGATGGAACATTCTTGACAAATGATTTGCAAAATACTTTGGGGTCTGGATCTTGGTAAGAGGTGGCCCGGTGTAAAGATGGCCTCCTTCGTTCAGGCGGATCACAATGGGCAGGCCAGTGGTTGCACCGAGAGCCTATTTGCGTCAGGGTGGAACGTTCCCTGGCCCCGAACCCATGGCCGTGGAGCAGGCAACGTTGGACGGGTGAGCCACACACATGCCTAAAAGAGGCTCAGCCATGACGGTCACTTCGGGCATTATTACTCGGGTTGCACCTCATTTGCCCCATCTTGACGATGAAGAGTCGTGCAACATGTGGGTGTTCTCCCAAATGTCTAATGGCCACAGCTTCTTGCTGCCGCTGCGTCGTCGATGCCGTCCCTCGCCTGATTAGTAGGCGGCCTGTCCACCACCGTTCCGAGGCCATCTATCAATTGATCAGCACTGCATGGATGCTGTACCTGACTGCATTGACAGCAACGGCTAGTGGTTCGCGCGCCCTTGCGCGGCCCACCCACATGCGTACGTCCATGCCGTCTTATTCCCAGGGCCGTTGGTGAGGCTTGTGGACTTATTTTAATGTAAAACCGAGTCATTCAGGGGATCATTGCAGGGGCGGCTGCGGAGGACTGGGGCGGATCGGAGTGGGTAGGGCTTCTTTCACGAAGCTTGTTTCCACTAGTTTCCACCTATCACGGCGCATAAGCAAGGCCCAGGGGTGCAGGCCGTTGTACGACTTGTCCTGCCTGTTTTGTGCATATAAAATACAAGAGAGACAGCCACGATGTTTCAATGTTTCGGTGGGCCATCCTCCGCAGCCAGCGACTTTCCTTCGTTTATACATACTTGCTCACATACGCACACGCACACAGTCATTCTTTGATTCACCAAGAGTCTCTGGCAGACCCTCTCCCATCCTTCTTATACCCCTCCCCCTCGAGCACCGTTGAATATAGACTCCCTCGCCCAACCCATCTCTTACCAAAAAAATGAAGCCGGTCGTCATCCTCAGCGCTCTCTTCGCCGCGGCACTTGCTGCCCCCAGCCCCGACGCTGTGGCACGCTCCCTTGCTCGGCGCAAGGCAGCGAGGGCCCAGCGGGCCCAGCACAGCGCCCCTCGCATTCTCGCCGGCGCTGCCTCGGACGAGTACAACGAGAACTGGGCCGGCGCCGTCCTCACCGGGGACAGCGTCACGGCGGCGTCTGGCAGCTTCCCCGTCCTCAAGGCGGCCGTGCCCACCAAGAAGGAGGCCGGCGAGAAGGAGTACACGGCGTCGGCGTGGGTGGGCCTCGACGGCTACAACTGCAACGGGCTCTGGCAGGCAGGTGTTGACTCCATTGTCGAGTCGTCGGGCGAGACCTCGTTCTATGCGTGGTACGAGTGGTGAGTACTTACAAACAACAACACTATCCGGACATCTGGAATTCCTGGGGCCTGCAAGATGTGAGTTCTGACGGCCACGAATCAGGTATCCCGCCGACACACAGGTTGTCGACCTGGGAGAAATTGCTGCTGGCGATGTAAGTTACTCCTCCTCCTCCTCCTCCTGGCTTCTTCCAAAATGTGCCTGTGCATGAGCGGCACTCGAGACCTCGGGCGCTAATAATTCCTCTCCTAGGTCATCAACGTCGAGCTCACGGCAGCCAGCACCACCGAGGCGTCTGTGGTTCTGGAGAACAAGACGAATGGCAAGAAGTTCACCAAGACCGTCACCTCGTCCGACGCGCTGTGCGGCACCGCTGCCGAGTGGATCCTCGAGGACGTGACCTTCCAGGACTCCAACACCGGCCTGGCCAACTTCGGCTCCGTCACCTTCTCCGACATCAAGGCGACGGTGGGCGGGGCGAGCACCTCGTCCATCAGCGACGCTGTCATCATGGACATCCAGGACACCGACAACAACATCCTCACGTCCTCCAAGGTCTCTGGTTCCACTGTCGTTGTGACTTACGACTAAGCAGTCATCACATGGCGGGCGGAGATGGCATTCAAAGACAAGCCCCATGAGGCGGGACTCTTCATGTCTATATTATTCAAATGTTTTCTCGAATCTTGTAGATATTTAGTGTGCATAGCAAAGCGCGGGTCTATCGCGGTGCACATACAATTTGTCTGATCCCAGAGAATCCCCACCTGCCTCATGTGAAATCCGTTGGAGCTGATGACCGACTACACGCACGGTGACTGACTAAGTAAGCATTGAACGACCGCACGGGCATTTACCGAGATGAGCTCTTGACGGGAATCCTCGAGTCCTCGAACCCTCGAGCCCATGGAGAATAAATATGGGTGGGTCTCAGCAGATATCCGAGTGTCGATACACAGTAGTCTATACACAAATGCATGTGCCAATGTGGTGCACTGTACCATGGACTGTTGCCGGGACGGAGGGCGGCGTGTTACACAACCGGAAGCCAAGACTTAATCGGGCTCGGGATCGGAGGCTTGAACTTTTGAACCCGTAAAAAAAGCATCGTGTTGTATGTGTACAAGGAGGGTGGGGTTGTCATAAGGCGAGATGCCGAGGACGGGTCAGACTAGGAGTAACTCCTTGTCGATGTCGTGACCATGTGCCCCGATTTTCGCAGCTCGGCAGCGCTCTAGACTTGCCAATGGCGGACGCAAGGCGGCTGCAGAGCGGAGTACTCCGCCCATCATTTGCCTGGGTCTTCGGTCTGAGAGTGTGTGAGTGAGCACTTGAGTGTGCACGAGATGCCTACAGGGACTGAGTGTAAATCGGTATGACTCCTTCACCATACGCATGCACTACTAGTCTTTTCGCCTTGTTTGATCAAGATTTTTTCTTCTTCTTTTTTTCATGTCCTCCCCTCAATGTGAGGTATTTCTTACTGCCTCGTGCATCCATCTCGTCGAACATACAATACGATTGGTACATTGGGAAATGCCATTCCCAAGTGCTGCACTTTTTGCATCATCTGTCCGGCTAGAGTAATCAGTCGACCAACCCCAAACCACGCCCCGGCTGTCGGAAACTCACCCTCATCTGTGCGCCAACGGATGGTACTGTGCCAACACAAACCACATCCCCTGCCCACTCAGTCTGCGTGCGAAAGTCTATTTCGACGTCATGAGCGCTGCCAATAGCAACAAGTCCGGGCATGTGCCTGGGCTGGCCTCAACCTCGCGCGTACCGGACGAGCACACGCCCTTGATTGGAAACACCACATCAGGATACCCAGAGCCCTATGGCGGATTGGCAGACGGGGACGAGGACGAGGACGAGGAGATCGACCCGGATGACTTTGACCTGCTGCTTACTCGCTCGTCCTCGTACGCGGCAGGCCCGCTGGGCCCAGAGGCGAACGAGACCCCGCTCCTCAGAGGGGACCGCAAGTACAGCAGTAGCGGCAGGGCAGGCCATCCACCGCACGTCTTCTCCAGCCGGAGGCCGTCTGTGACCAGCGAGGCCCTCGAGGATGAGGTGACCGCCGAGCTTGGCGCAGACAAGGCTCCCTTCCTCGGGGGCATTTCTCACGGCCGGTTCTGGTGGATCTTCGGCAACGTCCTGGCCCTCCACTTCGTCTCGTGCTTCGACGGCACCATCATGGCCTCGTCGCACCCCGTCATCACCTCCTACTTCCAGAGCTCGAACTCGGCCTCGTGGCTGTCGACGGCCTTCCTCCTCACCTCGACCGCCTTCCAGCCGCTGCTGGGCAGGTTGTCCGACTCGGTCGGGCGCAAGGGCCCCTACATCGTCACGGCAACAATCTTCGCACTGGCAACCCTCTGGTGCGCACTCGCCCAGACCATGACGAGCTTCATCGCCGCCCGAGCCGTCTGTGGCCTCGGGGCCGGTGGCGTCATGACTTTGGGAAGCATTATCGTCTCGGACCTGGTGCCTATCGAGAGGAGAGGTGGTGAGTAATTACCCTAGGCTGCCGTGCAGGTCCCATTGGGCTATGTGTTTGTGTGCTTGTATTTGTGTGCATGTTTGTATAGTGTGTTTGCGTGTGCTGATCGATGCCACCGTGTCCAGCATACCAGTCTTATATCAACATGGTGTACGGCGTCGCCTCGACATCCGGTGCGGCTCTAGGTGGCTTCCTTGCGGAGAATCTGGGCTGGCGCGCAGAATTCGGCATTCAGGTTCCCCCGTTGCTTCTCTGTGTTGGCATCTCAGTTGTCACGATCCCAGGTGATCTTGGGTTCCACTCCCAGGCCCACAAGGAGACGGTGCTCCAGGCGATGAGGCAGTTCGACTTCAGAGGCTCCTTCTTACTGACCACATCCATCACCTTCCTGATCCTCGGTCTCAACCTCGGCGGAAATGTCCTCGCCTGGACCCACCCCGTCGTCCTCACATCGCTAGCCGTCTTCGCCCTCAGCTTCCCGGCATTCCTATGGACCGAACGGTCTGCATTACGGCCCATCATGCCTCTTCACCTCATACAACGGTCGCCACATGCCAACATGATATTTTCTAATTTCCTCGCCGCCTTTCTGATGAACGCCATCCTGTTCAACATGCCCTTGTACTTCCAGGCTGTGCTCCTCACCTCTGCCACGACGAGCGGACTGTGTCTTGTAAGCCCATAATGCTCTTGGTGTAACCGCCGCCTTGTTAGGCATTACATATCAAAGTGCTCACTGTTCGGTCACCAGATGGTTCCCACAATTGCCGCTAGCACCTGTGGCACTGCTACAGGCTTCATGGTTACCGTAAGTGAATTCTTCGGGCGCAACAAGACCCTTTCCACCACTGCCTCCAGACAAACATGATCCAAGTGCCTGTTTCGATCAAGTCTACCACGTTTCAAAGCCCTGGGTATTTCTCGCATGTCAACAATTACTAAATGACAAATCTTTCTAGTGGACCAAGCGTTTAAAGTGGCCTCTCGTGCTGGGTGCGGCCTTGTTCCTCGTCGGGACCGTCGTGCTTTCGTCAATGCAGCGGGGTTGGCCACTCTTCGTCTACCTCATACTCCTGGTACCCTCCTCGATGGGACAGGTACGTTACCCCATAGGACATGTTTCCGTTACAAGCGCCAGCTCGGTACCAGAACAAGTGCTGATTTGCATATTAGGGGTTCGCATTCCCCGGCACGTTCATCGCTATCCTCGCAGCAAGCGAGCAGGCGGAGCAGGCCGTCGTCACCAGTACTTTGATTCTTTGGCGCAGCATGGGCACGGTCCTTGGCATAGCAGGGAGCAGTCTCATCGTCCAGAATTCGCTCTGGGTCTACCTTGAGACGTACGTCACGGACGGGGCAGCAGTAGACGCTGGGTTCCTAGGTGGCAAGGCCGAGGTCATTGGGAGGGTCAGGGAAAGCATCGAGGCTATTGGGAAAATGGGAGGTCTCGTACAAGAGCAAGTTGTGAGGAGCTACGAGGCTTCCATCAGGGCGGCTTTCTTATCTTGTATTATCCTCGCCGTAGCCAGCCTTGTATTGTTGTTGCCAATTAGACTGCCGCGCCTAGGCGAGAGGAAGAAGTAGGCAATTAGGCTTTTACAATGTTGAGCGACCCCTGCAACACTGCCCAATGGGGAGAATGAAAATACTGGTGCTGTTGGGGGTCTTTTCTCTCCTTTTTTCTTCTTCTCTCTTAGCTGTGGTCGGGACAGATGGGAAACGGGGATTAGGAAATTTGACATCAAATGGGCAGTTGACACAAAAGATGCTACAAGAAATGCTGGGAGGGGAAGGTACTGCGAACAATATTGAGCGACGTGGACACTCTATATAGCTTGAGATCTTGCGTTAACGCCGAGTCTTCATTGGCGAAATCGGCCCAGCGAATAAGAGCATGCGGCGTGAAGTGGCTCCAAGCCAGCTGGGGCCAATACTCGTCTAATACATGCATTTGAGGACTCAAAACAGACTTCTGTGATGGCCGTTCCTTGGCAAGTTCATTGAAACCCCAACTCAGCCACTGGCTGAACATTGCAGTTTTGTGAAGGTTCATTTTCAAACCGGAGTTGATGCGGCACAGCCAGCCCGGGATTGAACAAGAACTTGATCCCAGGGAATGGCAGTGTCTATGTATACGGAAGCGGGTAGATAAAAAGGAATACATCCCCCGCCTGCTTCTATTTAAATCTTTCCCCTTTTTCTCTATCTATCATCTCCTGCCTATAGGCTATGCTTACACTACATTTAAAGTTATATATTAAAAATATTTATATTACTTTATTATATTTATTTTAATTAAATTTATTTATTTAAAATATAATTTTATAAGGCTTATAAATTTATTTAAATTATATAAATTCCCTATTTATACTTTCTTTTTTTTAATAAATAAATTCTTTATATTTAAATAAAAATAAAAAGATATTTATTATATATTTTATTTTAATTATCTTTATTAAGAGATATAAAAAGAGAAAAATCTTTTTAATTATAATTTATATTATTAATTTTAATTTATCTTTTTAATATTTATAAATAAATATATAAAATAATAAATTTTAATAATAGCTTTAATAAAATATATATATTATATTTTTTTAATAATATAATTTTAATATTTAATAGGTTATTTATAATAAGATTTAATTATTTTTTAAACTTTTTTATATTATTATTAAATTACTTTATAAATAATAAATTTAAAGTAGCTTTTTTTATTTTTTATAATATTTTATTAATAAAATTATTAATATTAATTTTATTTAAAATATTCTTTTTATATAATAAGGATAAGATTTTAATAATATTTAAGATTATTTATTTTTAACTTAATTTAAATTATAAGATAATAATTAATTTACCCTTTAATCTTAAGGTATAAAAATAAGCTATTTATTTTTATAAATTTTATTAAGATTAAGAGGAAATTAAGCTTTATTAAATAAAATTAAATTATTATTATATTTTATTAAATATATTTATATTATTATTATAATTATTAATTAATAATAATAATAATTTATATAAGTATTTAACTATAATTTAAAAATATAATAAAAATTTTTATAAAGCTATTCTTTTTAAATTTATTTATTAAATTTATAAGAATTATTTTAATACTTATTTCTTTATTTAATTAAAGTAAAATAATAATATTTTTAAGGCTTAAAGAATTACTTTAGAAAATAATAATATTACTTTTATTATTTAATATTTTTTTTAAAAGAATTTAAATTTTAAAGTATTTTTATTAAAATATTTATAAATTATTAAATTATTTTTAATATTTTTTTTTAAGGAATATTATAATAATATTATAATAATAATAAATTTATAATTTTTTTAATTTATATAATAAAAAGTTAAGTATTAATTTTAATAAGTTATTAAATTTATATTTTATTATTTAGCTTTTATTTTTATAAAATCTTTTAAATAAAAAGAGTAAATTAATTTTTTAATAAAAATAAAATACTTTAATAAGATTATAATAAAGAAGATTATTTTTTTTTAAAATTAAATTATTAAATAATTTTAAGAGATTTATAATAATTTTAATTATTAAATTTATTTAAAGGTAAATTATAATTATTTATATAAATATATTTTATATAATAATAATTATCCTTTTAATAAGTATTTAAATAAAATATTAAATCTTTTTTAATTTTTATTAAAGAAATTTATATTTATATTATTAATTAATAAGGGCTTTTATTTAAGTATTTTATAATTTTATTTTTATTAAAATTTTTAAATATTTATTTTTTATATAAATTTTATTTTATTATAATAATTAAATAAGAAAATATAATTCCTTATATTTTTAATAAATAAAGAATTATTATAAGATTTATTTAGCTTTTTTATTTTTTAAGCTTAAGTAAAAGCCTTTTAAAATTATTTTAATAAATTTAGAATTATAATTTAGAATATTTTTTATTTTAATATTATAATTAAATATAATAATAAATTTAATTCCTTTATTTTATTAAATAACCTTATTTTTATTTAAAATAATTTTTTAATTCTTTAAAAGGGATTTAATAAAGACTTTTCTTTTAATAAGGTTTCTTTTTATAAATTTATTAAATTATTTATTTACTTTTTTTAAGGTTTAATTTTTAAAAAAGATAATAGCTTTTAATATATTTATTACTTTTTTTATTTAATTAATACTTTAATTAATAATAATATTCCTTAAAAATAAGCTTTTTTAAAATATATAATATTAAATTATATATTTAATATAATATAAAAAGTAAGTTATAATATTTAATTAATTAAAAGGGATTTAATAAATATATTTTATTTTATATTAATAATTTATTTATAATAATAACTTTTAAGCTTTATATAATTTAAGTAATATTATTATAAGAATTATTTACCTTTTAATTTATAAATAATTTTTTTATTATTTAATTTTTTTATTAAAAGCTTATATTAAATCTTTATAATTATTTAAATTCTTAATTTTAATATTTTTATAAAATATTATTTAAATAATTGTATTATTATTTTTTTAATAAATATTTTTTTAATTTTAAAAAGTTTAATTTTTAAATATTAATTAATAATTTTATAATTTTTTAATATAATCTTTAATATTATTAAGAATTAATAAAATATTATAATAAAAATCCTTAATATTAAAATTAATATATTATAAATAAAAGCTTATTTATCTTAAAAGTATATTAATAAAACCTTATTTTAAGTTTAAAAGGTATTAAATTTTAAATTCTTTTTATTATAAAATATTTAAATTTTTAAAAGCTTTTTAAGCTTTTATATAATAATTATTTAATTAAGCTATATATTTTTATATTTTTTTTAATAATTTTTAACTATATTTATTATATAATTATATTAATAAAAGAAAACTTTATTTATAACTTAAATAGATTTATTTTAATAATAAGATTTTTTATTAAATTTTAATAATATTATATTATTAAAAGATATATTTTATTAAATTTATTATTTATTTATAAATATATTTAATATAAATTATAAAGTATTTTAATTTTCTTTTATATTTTTAATAAATATAAATTAATTTTTTTATTTACTTTTTTTTTTAAATATAAGTTATTATTTTAATAAGGTTTAAGGATCTTTTTTTTAATAATAATATTAATATTATAAAAACCTTTTATATATTATTAATATTAAATAAATAGCATTATTATTAGCTTTATAATATATTTATTATTTATATTAATAATAAGATTATTTAAATTATATTTTTTATTAATATAATATAATTATTTATTATTTTATTTATTTTTTAAGCTTTATTTTACTTTATATTAATAATAAATATTAAGATTTATATTATTTAAATTTTTTTTAATAAGAATATTTTTATTAATGCTATTTTTTATTAAAATTAATTTTTAATTATTAATTTATATTTTAATTAATAAAGCCTTTTATTATTATTCTTAATATTATTTTTATAATAAGAATAAGTAATTTTATTATTAATAAAGTTTATATTAAGTTAATTTAAATAAATATTAAGCTTTAAATAAAAAGCTTATATAATATAAGTATTTATTTATATTTAAAGATTTATTAATTATATTAAATTAATTAATTATTTTTAATAATAATTATTAGCTTTATAATCTTTATTATAACCCTTACTTTTAATAAATATTTAATTAAATAAATTAAATATATAATAATTATAAAATACCTTTTAAATATTTATTTTTAATATATAAATATTAATATATTTATAAATATTTTTAAAAATAAATATATTAAATTTTTACTTTAAAAGGTATTTAATTTTTTTTTAATATTATTTATTAATAAATAATAATTAATAAATTTAAATTTCTTATAATAAATACTTAATAATTAAATAATAATAAATAAAATTTAAGAAATTAATTTTAATTTTAATATTATTTTTATTTTAACTTTTATTATCTTTCTTTATATAAATAAATTTATTTAATTAAATAATTATATTTATTTTTAAAACTTTAATTATTTATATTTTATTTAAAAATATATTATATTTTTTATAAATTATCTTTTAATAACTTTATTAATATTTAAAATAAATAAAAATAATAAAAAAATTATTATCTTTATTATTAAAATTAATAGCCCTTTTTACCCTTATATTTATATAAAAACTTTATTTATATTTTATTTATATAACCTTAAAGCCTTTTTATTTATTATATTAAAAAAATATTTATATAATAAGTAATAATTATAATTATATAATATTATATTATTATATTAAATTTATTATTTTATAATTACTTTAATTATAGCTTTTATAAAGGTATTATAAAGGTTATTATAATTATTAATATTTTTAAAAAAGAATATAAAATTTTAAGATAATAAAAAGGCTTTATTATATAATAATATTTTTAGAATTACCTTAATATTATCTTTATATTATAATAATATATATATTATTTTATTAATTATATTTTTATTTTTTAATTAATTAATTTAATTAATAGGTTTAAGTTATTTTTAAGCTATATTTAATATAATTAATATAAATTATTATTATATTATATTTTTATTAAGATAAATAGTTTTTAAGGATTATTTATTATATAATTAATTAAGTTAATTTAAATCTCTTATAAATATAATATAATAATTAATAAATAATAATATTTATATATATAAAAATAAATAAATAAAAAGAAATATATTTTTTATTTATTTTTATTTAAATCTTTTTTTTTCTTTATTTATTATTTTTTATTTATAAATTATATTTATATTATATTTAAAATTATTTATTTATTTATATTTAAAAGGAAAAAAGAAGGAAATTTATTTATTTATTTTATATAAATAAAAGGGCTATCTTTAAGCTATGCTTAATATAATTAATATAAATCATTATTATACTATATCTTTATTAAGGTACATAGCCCCTAGGGATTGCTTACTACGCGGCTAATTAAATTAATTTAAACCCCCTATGAATGTAGTGCAGTGGTCAATAGATGTGCTAGTAGCCTCTAACGCCATCAATTGGAGCTCTGAAAGTATTGGATAAGAGGAGAGCCGCCGCTTTGCTCTGAAATGTGGCCTGCCTGTGGCTCAGGTTGGTCAATACTTACATAGGTCATAGGCATCATTATCAGGCATGATTGAAACGAGTCGAGTCCAGTTCTACACCTTAAAAAAACATTGCAAGGGTTGGTGACTGTTTAATCTATAAAATAGTCACATCATCTCGAGCTTGATCCTTACCATCTCGATGTTGACCCGCCTTGTGCAAAAGCCTGGATGTAGACAGGTTGGTAAGGCCTTGACGAAAGCAAATAATGATAATTCTTGCTTGCACCGTGGCCTTAATGGAGGGCGACGTCTCCTCGTATCAGTATTGTAGAATTATTGTTACTATCCAATGTCTGTGGCTAGGGAGCCCGGGGAATGTGGGAATGCGGCGTTATTTCCGAGCGCTCAGAGGCCGTGCATCAAAGACAAGTGTGGATGCCAGTACGTTGGAACATAGGCGTCATTGTCCAATATTATTCCGCGCCGACAAATGCATGCAGGAAGCGGCCGCCCTGAATGACGTCTGCTGTGTGGAAGCCGCAAGGGACCTAAAATATCTGACACGTTGTCTCAAGGCACTCATGCACCTATCGCCGCCCTGCAGTGATTACACTTGATGCGCACGTGCTTCCCCAAGTAGAAAGGTTATTAGTCTCTGGCCTGCATCTACGTATGCCGAGATCTATATCGCGAATTGTTGCTGTCAGCCCCCGCTTGTGGCACACACACACATGGCATTCTCGCGGGTCGGTATGATATCTAGGATGCGCACTGGATAATTGGGAGATTGCTGCTGTTGGTGTGCGGCACGACGCATGCCAACACGATGTGTTGTTGTCCGGTTGCGTCGAGGCCGGACGGAAGTGACCGCCTACGTTCCTGGCGATTTGGACCTGTTGTTATGTTAGGCAGTCGCAGGCTGCCTTTGGTTAATTCAGGCATCTGCGAATGAAATGGTGGGATTTAATTCAACCCCCTGCAGCACACGACATTTGAATGCCAAACGACACACCTAAGTTGGCTACATGTCATTTGCGACCCATTGCTTCAGCACCAGCTACCACAGTATCCCAGGGCGTGGCATTGATACTACATGCGTACTCAGTCGCCGACGAAGGATATTCAGATTCGCTTCTCACTAAATTCTACTGCGAGAGCATCTCACCCAAGGTAAGTCAAAACAGGCGTTGGCGTGTTAATCAGCACCTTCTTGGCCCTGATAAGGCCCAGTGTTGCTGACCGAGGTGTGCCAGGCCGTCCAAAGCGCGCCCGTGGCCCGCTCGGCACCAAAGTTCCGTGTGAGTGTGGCAGGTGTGCCAGCCGTGCATGTCTTGTTGGCTCGGCGCCGGCAAGACGGCAAAGGTCTTCGAGATCGGCACAGTAACATTCCATCAGGTCTAGCGCAGCGTTGCCCAGCCAGGCAGCTGACAGGGCTACCAAGCAAAGACGGAAGCAGGACAAGCCTAACAAGCAGGACAAGCAGACAGACAAGCTGCAGACTGCGCGCCGGTGACGCTGCCCAAACAGCTTTGAACAGAACAAGCGACATACAACACCACACACCAACAAGCACCAACACGCCATTCAATTGCTGGCCCCCGCGGTACGGATTGCGCCGCTAATACGCAGTGGCCTAGTGTGTGCTCGCTGCATTTTTCCCTTGCCTGCTGCCTGCAGTCAGTTGTGGAGCAAAAAAGGGCGTGCGCCTGGCTTCTGCTTGGTCGAGGCGACTGAAGGAACCTGCCTCTTGTCGGGAATAAAGGCTTGGCTCTCACCTCTCTGTTTCTCCGGCAGCTTGGCATACGATCCTGCGCCGTCAGGCCGTCCAGAAACGGACTCGCTCCAGGACTAAGGCTGGGGCAGACCGCACGCGCTTGGCTTCTTTTTATCTGGCGCCTTCCCGCACCTCTTGGGGGGGCTCTTCTCGAGAGGGTGGCGAAGCGCTGCATTTCCCTACCTATTTATCTATCACCCACCCATCCACCTGTCAAGCAGTTCGTTTGGTCGGACCAGATCGGGAGAGAAGACCTCAGTTGATTGTGTTCAACTGGACAAACAAGTCTGTCTGTCTGTACTTGCCGAGTGCACCTGCTTGCCCTGCTTTGGAAGTGGGACGACACGAGACGGGGCTAGACGAGACGAGACAAGACGCCTCTTGTCGCTGCAGCCAAACTACTTCACTTTTGGACCATCCCCCGAGATTCACGCGCGAATGCGAAAACGCGGTGCCCTTCCTACCAGCACCCGATAAGCAATCCCAGCTAATTAACAACTCCCAAATTGTCGGGGCTATCGGGAGCACCCGCTCCAACTCACGGAGTCGGCCATCGATGGGCCTTTTGACGCCGCTCCTCCAGCCTGTTCACCACCTTGGCCAGCGACTATCCAAATTCGACGAGTGCTATGCCTGTGCTGCGACTCCTGTCGACATCTGGGACTTGTTTTAGCATCTGGGCAGCGCCCACCGTGAGGCAGCGCCCCGTCCATCCCCGGCCGGGTTAACTACACATAGACTCTGCCGTCGCCCCAAGTCGACCGCCGCCATGGCTGCTCACCAGTCCGCAAAGAACGTGAAATGGGTCGAGGGCCTCCGGGGCATTGCCTCGGTCATGGTCATCATGACCCATGTTGCGCGCGCCTTCGACTTCCCGCTCTTCTTCCCCAGGGACAGGCCAGACGTGGCGCCTCGCTTCTGGCAGCTCCCCATCATCCGCGTCCCGGCCCAGGGCAGGATAGGCGTGCCCATCTTCGCCTTCCTCACCGGCTTCGTCTGCGCCCTCAAGCCCCTCAAGCTCGGCCGCAGCCGCCACCAGCAGGGCGACGCCCTCATGGCCGTGGCCAAGAGCGCCTTCCGACGGCCTCCCCGCCTGGTCCTGCCCGCCGCCATCGCCACCTTCATCAGCTTCTGCCTCACTGCCATCGGGGGGTACGAGACGGCCCACTTCTGCGACTCGTTCTGGGTCCGCTTCGACGCCCCCGGCATGGAGGCCACCTTCAGCCGCGAGCTGGCGCGCCTGTTCCGCTCGCTGCTGACCACCTGGACGAGCACCGACAACGCCTACGACCGACACCAGTGGGCCATGCGGCCGCTGCTGGTGGGCGCGTTCCAGGTGTACATCCTGCTGGCTGCCACCATGGGCATGAGGCTGAAGTACCGCATGGTTGTCCACTTGCTGCTCATGGCGTACTGGTGGCTGAACAGACAAGCCAACACCGAGACGTTCGGCTCCTTGATATCCCTCGGAACACTCCTGGCCGACCTGTCTCTTCACCGTCCGACGCAGAACTTCATCGCCTCCAACCACCGAATCTTGTCCCTGGTCGTGGCGCCCCTGCTCATCCTCAGCGGGCTGTTCTTGGGGTCGTATCCCCAGGAGCACGAGGACTGGTCCCGCTGGTCCCTTGGCCTCCAGCAGACTTTTGTCAACATGGACCCACCTCCCGGCGCATCTCGTGGCAGCCTCCTTGTGCCCGAGGGCACAGATGCCCGTCGCCGCTTCTCCTCGATAGCGATACAGTGCTGCGCGGTTGCCATCTTCATCAGCCCATTTCTCCGCGAGCTACTGAGCAACAGGTATTTCCTCTGGCTCGGCCGACACTCCTTCGCCGTGTACCTGGTCCATGGCACCATCCTGAGGACCGTCGCCATGTGGATCGCATACGGGGTGACGCCCAGGTTCGAACAGCACGAAGATGGGTCGTTCGAGGAGTTCCTGCACGTCCGGAGCAAGGCGAGCGTCCACCTGGCGATCCTGGTGTTTGTGGTCTTGACGTACACCGCGGCTTGGGCTTGGATGCGCTGGGTCGACACGGCATGCGCACGGGCGACGCAGTGGCTGGAGAGCAAAGTGTTCCAGGCCGAGGACGACGAGGACGTGGATGAGGCTGAGAAGGGCTTTAGGGGTGGTCTCATCGACAAACACGTCAAAGACCACCAGCGGATGGCCGGAACGACAGACCCGGCGGTCGAGGTCAACACCAACGGGGGCTTCCCATCGGCCGTCGGCATCCAGAACCACCGTCGCTCGATAGGCCAGGCGGCCTTTATAAATCTGAGCGCGCCCCTCAGGACGGGCTCCATGGATGGCGGAGGGCGACCACCGTGAGACACAACAAAACCGGTGATAACGACGCCACGGATCGTGTCGCGGGTTTTCGATGCCTGCAAACAGCCCCTGGAGAGTCGAACGCGGAATGGGTCTTCTTTATGACATTGATACCAATGATTGACTGGCATCGAAGCGCTTGGAATGGATCACCATGCAATACACTTGAATCATGTTTGGCACTTTGCAGGGAGGCTCGAGGCCGATGCAGAGGGGGAATAATTATCTGCAGCCCCGAGCTCTTGCACGTTGCAGGGTGTGCCAAAAGCATCTGCGCTGAGGATGCATTGGACGGCATAGCATCATGTAATTATATACGAGCATTACGAACCAAGATACCAGGATACGATTGTGGAGAGCAACGAGGGGGGAGGGCGAGGGGCGAAGGGGGTTTGTTATACATGCATGCAGACATACATACATACAGGCGTGGCGCAAAGGCGGCCAAAGTACACTATAAGGGGCCCAAAGCCCTTGCCTAGACGGATTTTTACGTTGTGGCTTATATAATAATTTATCGAAACCAGCCATTGAAACCAATCGTGATGTTTCAAAGGGGTTGGCCGCGCGTGGTAAAGTTCAGGGGCTTGGGGCTGACTGGTCGGTGGTCATGTTTCAGAAAAGAGTGTCGGGAAAGGCCAAGGCTATTCACAGACCCGGGGCCGCCCCAACCACGACCACATCGCAGGCAACGCGGTAACTTGGAGCAACGGTTCACTTTGCTCTCCTCCCCTCTTCACCCGGACCGGTCTACGGGCTCACTCCTCGTCACAATTAGACCGCAAGCAGACATGATCTTGGTCCAGATCTCGACACAGCGGCTCGGGAGATGGCTAGCTGCACTGTTGCTGCTGCCCGCCCAACAGGCTTTGTCGCTGTCAGACCAGATCCTCAAGGATGTCGACTACCCTGTGCTGCATCTGCCTGGTCCGTTTTTGACTGTACGTAGCTTCGTGGCTCGCCGTGATCTGCAGACGCTCCGAGATGATCGACGTAACTGACTGCGACATAGTGTCCCGCACACTCACACCAACTGCCTCTGCCAAATGAGAAACAAAGTGAAGGACAGGTATGGGAAATGAAGCCCTCGCCGGGAAAAGGGCGCGGGCTTTTTGCTGCGCAAGAGATTCTGAAAGGAACCCATGTGCTGGTCGAGACGCCTCTCTTGGTTGTGAGTCCTCCAGCCCTGGTTCCAGGCATGGGCTATTCTCTGTCTGCCATGGCTGCGGATGTGGAGCACGAGTACTCGCGGCTCAGCCCAGAGCAGCAAGAAGAATACCTCTCGTGTCACGAGCAGAGACTCGAGGGAGATAGGCAGGACGAGTCGGGCCGGCTCATGGCCATCCTCCGAAGCAACGCCTACAACTTGGACGACGGCAGAGTTGCTATCTACCCAAAAGTGGCACTCATCAACCATTCCTGCCAGCCTAATGTGCTGAACGCGGATAAGGGAGGGACGAGGGTCATCGTAGCCACACGAGACATCCAGGAGGGAGAAGAGGTATGAAGTAGCAGACACCAGCTGGTGGACAACCACACCACTGGTCATACGACTGGTGTCAAAGCAGCTGACTTGTTTCCCACGTGCAGATCTTTACAACATACATCCCACTGCTTTTGGATACGGAAAGCCGCAACCACAGGCTGCACCCATACGGTTTCCGTTGCAACTGCGCGGCCTGTCGGACTGGGGTTTCGGACAAAAGACGTGTCCGAGCCGGTAAGGACCTAAAGGAGTTGGAGGGCGCACTCCAGACTCCCGGGAAAAAGACCAGCTTTGCAAGAAACAAGCTCATGTCGACGGCTCAAGCCCTGGCAGAGTACGTTGAAGAGGAGGGACTCGCCGATTATTACGTCAAGACAAGCCGGCTGGCCTTCGACCACGCCGTTATGGCTCACAATAAGAGCAACGCTAGGAGATGGGGGCAGAGACACCTGGAGCATCATGAGATGGTTGACAGAAACTCACGCGAGTCGCAAAAGGCCCAGGGACTCCTGGACTCGCTGTGAGATGTGTATATTTCTTGCACTCCAATCATATCAGACCGGCCCGCCCAGTCGGTCCTGTGGAGTTAAGCAAGCTGAAAAATATTGAGTCCAAGGTGAACAAGGGCATCATTTGTTTCCGGCAGAAGAAAGACCGAGCAAGGGGACACATGACGCTGGAATCCATGGATGGCATTTGCTATGCTAAATTTGAGCTCCATACTCAGAACACGGAGTAATGCCTGGGTGGGCACATTTCATATTAACCTTTATACCCCTGGGCATCCGGCAGTGGTCGCCATTTTAGTTGAATCTGTATTGTTTTAGTGTTTCACCACGGTAGAGGGACGGAAGATGGACACATCCTCGCATTATCCTGCAGAGAATTGCTCACCGTATGGTGACAAAAGCTAGCGCCGCGAAGGCAGTGTTTATGCCACTATCGCTCATTCAGTTGATCTATCATGACAATGATGAGCCAGGAATAGGCGGAGTAGAGCAGGACGTGAAGGTGCGGATGGTGCGGATCTTCCGAGCTTCCGTTCAGCTTGGACTGCCCAACATTTGTGCCGGCTGAGGTGTCATGTCAGCTCGTCTCATGAGCACTTGGGAGCATCAATACTGGATTCAGACTGCTTCGTGGCATCCAGGTCAACTTCCTATGCCAGCTCTAATGCCGTCAATGTCTATGTGACCCAGAGAATCTATCTCAGCTGTACCTCGGCTTTCATGTAGGAGTGGCGCTGAGTAATGGTATTCGCATAAATACAGCAACAAATTCCGCAACCAAAATAATTGCACAAATACTCCTTACTCCATGTGATCGTGATCGGTGTGGTACTGGGAAGCCTGTGACTGAATAACAAAGATGAACCCCAACGCCTAACAGGTGTATGCACATGCATTCAAGGCACCCCCCCCCCATCCCCGTGGGCAGAGCGCTCGATCATCGCTTCGCCATGGCGGATTCCCGCACCAGGTGCCCAGCCTCGTGAGTGTCGTCCCTGGCCTGTTTCAGGAATGGCAGCAGCGCCGTACCTCCCGTCCCCGTCAGCTCCTTGTCGGCCCCGTTCTTCCCATCGTCCTTCTTCTCGTTCTGCTGGCGAGTCGACAAGGTCGCCAGGTTGACGGCCTTTTTGCCCGCGTCTCCCGTCCACGGCTTCCTGGACGGAATGACAATGTAGGTGGTCACGATGCCAAGGTGTTTGTTCCTGAACTCGGTCAGAGTCTTGGTGGCCGCCGCGTAGGCCTCCTGCATCCTGGCGTGCCTCTCCCCGGCCGTCGGCATCATGGCCAGCGAGCGGATGCTGCCCGACCGCCCGACGTGCTCGAGGAAACGCCGGTGCCCGCCTGGCATGTACTCCCTCACCTCCTGGTGGAAGCTCTTCTCCTCGGGCCTGCCGGCCTTGGCGTGCGGGTTGTTGCTCCCCTCGGACGTGTGCGTCACGCCCAGCACGACGTCCCAGAACTGGATCAGCGACGACTGCCCGTTGCTTCCGCCGCGCCACTGCTGCCACGAGCCCTTCCCGCTGCCCTCGTCGTAGAAGATCCCATTCGGCAGGCCCGCGGCGGCCATGTTCTTGGACCCGGCCAGAAACGGCCTGATCTTGTGGTAGAAGACCATGGGGTCGCACCTCTCGCGCATGCGGTCCAGGAGCACGCCGACCTTCCTGATGCAGACCGAAAGCTCATCCAGGGCGGCGGTGATGGTGTCGTAGTCGCGTGTGTGGATGGCTCGCAGGGCCCTGAGCATCATGGGCATGATATAGGCGCCTTGTGCCTCCATGGCGACGGAGACACAGAGAAACCAAGACTCGTCCTCGGTGCCCGTAAAGGTGTGCGGCGACTTGAGGCTATCGAGGTCGGTGAAGCAGTCCGTGGATGAGGTGAAGTTCCACAGGTTAAGAGCCGCGTATGTTGCTACTGGCGGCACTTCGAGGTGCCGGGAGACGGCGAGAAGAGGTACTGATATTGCGGGAGGCAGGGTCTGTCACAACGCGGTGGTCAGCATGGTCTCCTGTGAGCACAACATCTTTTGGCTTTTTCCGGCAATAGCGATGGAAAAAAAGCCCTAGCTAACCTCTGCAGCCTTATCACCTCCCCAAACATACGAATGTGTCAGGAGGGTCAGGATAACATAAGCCCTCCTCCATTCGGGCTCCGTCCTGAGACGGTCTGTTGACAAGACCGGCAATTGCTCAACTCTTTGCCTCAGTGTTCCATTGGCCAGAAGACCCTGAATATTGTGGATCAAAAGTTCCCAGGGCTCATAATAAGAGTTGGGAAGGAACTTGAGGGGCTCTTCGGAAGGGAGGAAGCCATTGCTTGTGACATTGAACGACGCAAGAAGCTCTTCTTCTTGCAGCTGCTCAGTGAGGGCGTGAGGCGACATGTTGGATCCTGTAAGCAGAGAGAAGAGCGCGGCCAGAAAGTGTGAGATGGGATATAGTGAAGAGTTGTCAGGCGTCTGGCCTGCTGCTATGCGGTAAAGAAGGAGGAAGGGAATGGGTTAGAAGAATGTCTATACAACTCTTGGGCACAGCAATAACAGTTCTTTTTGATATGGAACCGTCGAGTCACTATGAAGGATTGGAATGTCTATAAGAATAAGAGACACCTTTTTCGTGATTGAATTAAAACCTCGAGCAACACCGCAGGCGTGAGAGCTACGGTCCCGGGCACACATGGAGGGAGAGGGATGCCCAGGGGTGGGGCACAAACGCCCTACATTTCTTCCGCAATCGAACCATGTTGTCTCTTCCGTGCATCACTGGAGCTTCCGTGAGCGCAAGCAAGGCCTTGCTCGGTTGCACGAGACGAATGCTGGGCCAGAAATGTCGGACCCGGAGGTCTTGGGTAGGGCATCGGAGGGTTCGAGACAAGACATGACATCCGGTCGGCGGTTAAACGCGGAAGAGACACAAGACGATTTCGGAAAGGCGGATGTTCGGATGTCATGCCCCGCCACACAAACCCTCTGGCCTTGAGTGACCCCAAAACTGATGTGTAATGCCGCTCTCGGGGCGAGCCGAAAAGCTTTCCAGGGCCCAGAATCCATTACATCAGCGCCTCAGGCCTGGACCGACTTCAATCGGGGCGGCTTCAGGGTCTAGTGTGCCGTGCTTGGACTGCCGTGGCCCGCCGCCTACATAGAGAAGCCGATCAGGCACATCGGAGAGAGGAAGTAGCAGTCCTCGTGCAACGTCGAACGTCTTTCTTGAACCATCAGACACCAAGCGCAGCCTCGACCCTGGTTTTTGACCATGTCAAAGATGGACTTCAGCGTGACTGCTGATCAGATACGCTCCGGCAAGAAGCCGGCCTTCAGTGACCTCTCACGGGAGCATGCCCGGTCACTCGACGGCTCTGACCCAGTCAAGCACCTGCGGAACGAGTACATCTTCCCAACCAAGGCGTCACTCAAGGGCAAGGCGCTCAAGCCCGTGGCATCCTCCGCGGCCACGGCGGTGAACGGCACAGCAAATGCAGCCAACGGACAGGACAAGGATGGGAACGGGGACGGCGCCATCTACTTCTGCGGCAACTCGCTGGGCCTGCAGTCCCAGGCCACACGGCGATACATCAACGCGCAGCTGGACACGTGGGCATCCATTGGGGTCAACGGCCACTTCACAGACCTCGAGGACTCGCCTCTCGTCAACTGGCAAGACATGGCCGCACAGTGTGCCACCCAGTCGGCGGGCTTCATGGGCGCACTCCCCAGCGAGATTGTCTACATGAACACCCTGACCACCAACATCCACCTGCTGCTGGCCGCCTTCTACAGGCCCACAGAGAAACGCCACAAGATCATCCTGGAGTGGAAGCCCTTTCCAAGCGACTACTACGCCATCCACTCGCACATCCAGTGGCACAGTCTGGACCCCGCCAAGTCCATGGTCGAGGTCTGGCCCAAGGATGAGACCTTGTACATCCCCACCAGCCAGATCCTCGCCACCATCGACGAGCATGCCGACGACACGGCTCTCATCCTCCTCCCGGGGATCCAGTACTACAGCGGACAACTGTTCGACATACCAACCATCACCAAGTACGCGCAGGACAGAGGCATCGTGGTGGGCTGGGACCTGGCCCACGCGGCAGGGAACGTCGACCTCAAGCTCCACGAGTGGAACGTCGACTTTGCCATGTGGTGCACATACAAGTACATCAACGCCGGCCCCGGGTCCATCGCCGGCGCCTTTGTGCACGAGCGCCACGGCAAGGTCGAGTGGGCCCCGGACCCCGACAGCGAGGACGGGCAGCCCAAGCCCGTGTTCCGGCCTCGCCTCAGCGGCTGGTACGGCGGTGACAAGAGCGTGCGCTTCCAGATGGCCAAGCAGTTCCAGCCCACCCCCGGCGCCGGCGGCTTCCAGATCGGCAACCCCTCGGCCCTGGACCTTGCCGCCCTGAGCGGCGCCCTGAGCATGTTCAACGAGGCCGGCTTCACGAACCTGAGGAACAAGAGCCTCGTCCTGACGTGCTATGCCGAGGCCATGCTCAACCAGATCCTGGCGGATGAGCAACAGGCCGAGAAGCCCGCGTTTACCATAGTGACGCCGGCCAACACCGCCGAGAGGGGCGCACAGCTGAGCATCCTGCTGAGGGATGGCCTGCTGGACAAGGTGCTGGAGGAATTCACCGAAGAGGCAATCGTGTGCGACAAGCGCAAGCCCGACGTCCTTCGCGTGGCGCCAGTACCCATGTACAACAGCTTCGACGAGGTTTGGAGATTCATGGAGGTCCTGAGGAGGGCGCTAGGTGTCCCTCGAAGGTGATGCAAGGCGGGCGAGTGGCTGTCAGGTACGGGGATAATACGCCCGCCTTGTCAGCTGACATTGTGGTCTCAAAATTCATATGGTTAGAAAGACTAGCATATAAAGATCTGATGCGATCCTAACCCCGAACGCTATCTTGGGCGTGTTACCGGTCTACTTCTGTGCTGACAGGTATGTCCTGGTTCGACTGGGAGAGACATCGTCAGAGACGGCATACATTCCTCCTTTGAAATAGTACATATTAAGGAAAAAGAAATATACAATTATGCGCAACGATAGACTGCTATGAATTAATGTTAAGTAATGACCTCAATTGCCCCCCTCTTTCATAATCTTTAGCAAGTCTAATTCGTCCCTTTAAAGCCCATCCTCTGTTGTTTATGAGTAACCAAGTGGGAAAGAGACCAGCAGAAAGAATAAGACAGATGTATATCGATTTGTGTATACAGCAAATCATTGAGACGTATCAAACATTTGCACCCGCTCTACTGTCAATCCTTTTCGAGACTGCGGATGCCGTATACGCATCTTGCTAAGGAGCAGTCCCAGCCAGACAAGACTTAACAAATGCATCGCTCTAAGGAAGCACCAGCCGGTTGCGAGTTAGCACTTCATCATGCCCTGCTCCGAACGCATGATTCTAACATCGCGAGGAAACAAAAAAGACAGCATTACAGTCATATAGACAGCCAGATAAACAGACAGGGATGGAAACGTATAATCGGACTCAGTTGCCACTCACATGTAAACCAGTACAAGGATCCACGTCGCAAAGACCATCCAACACTGTGTCAGCTCGGGGTACCGACGACACGTGGGGATGTACGAGGCCCGGTCCAGCGCGTAGTACCGGGCCTGCAAGCCGGCGCACGTGGCCCAGACGGCGAGGCTGGCCAGGGCCCAGGGGACGAAGTACGTCAGGAGGCGGCGGCGGGCGACGGCGAATTCGCGCTCGTTTCTGGAGGGGGCCTTGGGGCTGATGCCGAGGGAAGTCATGAGTGCTAGGGTGATGGAGGCGACGAGACTGACGGAGGCCTGACGAGAACATGCATTGTTAATATAATGATTATAATATAAATTGATGATGGGAAGAACCAGGAGGATGATGTATCAGACGAAACGTAGAGAGAAAGAAAGGCTGGGTTAAACGACATTTCATACATGGCAGGATGATCTTGGGCTTTTTTCTTCCTCTTTCCTTTCCACTTCAAATTGTTATATAAGGGGAGTATACGCCACCCGGGGGGAGGGGACTTTGTAAACAAAAGAACGGCAACTTCTATACATACCCATGCGACAATCAACCGCTGCACGCGCAGAGCAAGAGTCGGAAACTTGATTACGATCGGGTCCTCGTCCTCGCTGTAGGACCCCGACAGGGCGAGGATGGACACGATCATGGTGCCAATATCGATGCACAGCATGGCGATGTAGAAGATGGCAGCCCCCTGTAGGAGAGGGCGCAACCGGGGCGGGACAGAGCGCCAGAATGCTTGCGCAACGGCTGGGTTGCCATATTGCGACATCTATGAAACAAAGTCAGCAAGAAAGAGTCAAAACAGAAATTCAGGGGAGCAAATCAATGGGTGAACACCTTGAAGTTAAGTCACGTTGTGCTGGTTTCACCACTTCCAAAGTTCCTCTGCACCTCTCTTAAATATTGTGGTTGAGATCTTTGTTGAACACAAGTCAATACGACATTTTCTCAGAGGCGGCATGCTCATTTCAATCAAAGGGCGAACCCCCCTCTTGTAGTAAATCCCTTGAAAACGAGGCGTGCTCTCGCAGCTCTGCCCGTTTCTTGGCTCACCCACGCACTAGACCTGATTCTCCCTAACCTGCCCCATTGTGGCTTTTCCTCCTACAACATTCAGCGAATTCGGAGTCAGGCAGCCAGGCAGTGCCAGGCAGATTTCCTAACATGGTGGTGATCAGTCACCCGGAACAAAATGCCTTGCTCTCTGAACATTGCAGGCAGCCCCACATGAGAAGACCCCAGTAAACAAGAATAAGGAGGTTCGCACCTTCTAAATCAAAGGTACACCCTCTACATATATTGCTAGTACTGAAATAAGACCCACGCTTAATTTGAAAACCCAATTTAGACACCTGATTCAATATTCAAAATAACAGTATTAATTTGTTGCTGTTACGTCTTGCCTGATTCTGCCTTCTCAAGTGCTTATCTGCCTTGAATGATGCTGAGCTGCGGGATTCAGGAGGCGTCCTACTTCTAAATATTCATCTAGAGTGCAGCAGTAGCTGGCTGTATCCTGCATAAGTGGCGTCTGACTAGCAGAATTGAGGCTCCGAAGTGACTAAGAGGGCCATAGACCGCGACCTCACCAGGGGAAAAAAAAGTGCTGAATCTCAGTTTCCCCGCCCAGCAATAGGATGACCCCGCTGCCCAGGCTTTCTTGTCGACCCCATATAGCCAGGCTGATAGCAGAAGCCTTGAGAGTGAAAGCTCGTCGTCTTTAATGATTTCCAAGACCTTGTTCGGTTAACTTTCATTGAGTCTGCACTGCCTGCGTTGACACCACCTGAGCACAACTCGGATCTCAAGAGTCAAAGCTTGATGTCGTTTCAACATGCCTGTAGAAGACTACAAATACCGTCCTCTCAAGTATCCCACCAGTATTCGACTTCTCAGGGTCAAAACTGAGCGCGCTGGTGGCAAAATTTCATGTATTCTGCATCAATTCGACGATCACTGTCTGCTAGACGGATATAGCGCTCTGTCTAACTATTGGGGTGAATTCAAACACACCAAGCAGATATATCTCGGAGACACACTCATCGATATCCACGAAGCCCTATGGGAATTTCTAGATGAAATACAGAGGTCCCAGGAGACTAGAACCTGGTTCTGGACAGATTTCGTGTGCCTCGATCAAGGCAGTAAGACTGAGATAGGTCAACAAGTGGAGTCCATGGATGAACTTTACGCAGAGGCCGAAGAGACGATCTCCTGGCTCGGTTGCGGAAGTTCTACCGCTGGAAGAGGGGTTCCAGACTTGAGAGAGTCTCTGAAGCTCATAGACGACTGTGTGTCCCGGCATTGTCACGCCGTTGAGGACTTCTTTGCTCAGTTGCCGAACTGAACCACCATCATGAACAGCAGAGCGACTAAATGGCAATGTTTTTCCATGCCTTCCGAAAGCATCTCGAGAGGTACAACAATTAAGTATGGGAACATCTTGGCAAGCACTCCTCGAAGTTCTATCACAGCCGTACTGGACCCGGGCCTGGATTGTGCAAGAGGTGGCGCGGGGAAATGTGTCAAATTTACCTTTTGCTCTGTCTCTATTGACTTGGACGTCTTCTTGGCGTACAAGTGCGTTGTATATCACGAAGCGAAGTCGCTGGTTACTCTGGCAATGAGGGCCGTCCTCTGCGGGAGGAACAGATGACTCGACTGACTATTCGAATGGTTTCGATTGTCCGCGAGGTAGGCAGAGACATTTCACAACGAGAACTGATGGTCTACATCTAAAACCATCACGTCTTTCAGCACGCTTCCTTCAATCACTGCACAACCGTTCCAGGGTGTCTTCCGCCTCTGTTCAGGCAGACATAGCCACCATTTTTCTTGAACATGACGATTGTGATGGAGCTGATGAACGGGAGAGATTGAATATCGCACTTATAGCTTTGGAGATTGCACATCTCGAGGGGTTTGAGTGTGGCAAGTGATCCTGTATGCCCGCTTCAGACCCCCCCCTGAAAGGATGATCTCATCGACGATGGCGAAAGGAGCATAATGGAATTTAAGGTTCGATGAAAAATTTCCGGCCCGGGACCGACACCGGACACAAGAGGTCTCGGTTCTCTCGCAGACCAGGCGCCTAGACACGCACAACCTGAAGTTCACCAGTGCTATGGCTCCTGCCTATTTCTCGACTTGCCAGATCCTAGACTGAACTTGAGTCTTCGTTCACTCAATGAAAGGGACGACAATTGGATAGATATGATGGATGTGCAGCATCATTGTCCATACTACTACCTCCAACAGATCCAAATCTGACCCCCTGGCTTTGAGAGACGCAAACCACAAGACATTCTAGTATCTCGGTACGGACCTTTCGAAATAGCAGGTCCCGGGCCCAGGTATATAGCCAACAACTCCTCGTATTCCGGAACAAGAAAGTACGCAGTTCTATTATCAGGTGCCAACCTAGTTATGATTTTGAATTTTATTCTTACTGTTAGTATTCCTTGAATGGCGCAATGAGAGCGTCGCCGGTAATGATTTCATCCGGCTGTGTATCTGCGAGGACATGGCTTCCAACGAGGGCGTGACTGATTAGCCTGCTATCCGCAACGGATTTAACTAGACAGGTCAATTGGGCCTATGAGTTGTTGAACGTATCTGCATAAATGCCGGGTAAAATGTGAGCGAGGGGGAGCATGTGCAGGGGCCGCCGGCTTACACAAGCAGCCGGCCTCAGCACCCTTCATCCCACCCTATGCGCCCTTGTCTACATCGCCTGTAAACTGGCCAACCCTTTCTTATGGCTTCTTCCTCTGACAGACGATAGCGTCAAATTAACATCAACTGAAGAAGCACGAAGCATGTCTCGCGACGGCAGCCCGGTCCATCAAAAGGTTTAGTCATGTTCGGCTAGCAGATGCAGATTCGGAGCAGTTCGCTCCGCAGTGCTGGGATGTCTGCCCAGTCTATGACTAACTCTCTGGTTGCCACCGACCAGTATTCAAGGACAACAATGTCCTTCGCGTATATAAGATGCGTCTATGTTATCGTCAAGCGAGTATGCGCTTGTAACTCAAAAACCGGGACGACCGTGCACCCAACCCATAATCACGTCTTCGGTCGATTGATGCTCGAGCAAGCAGCGATTAAAAGCTAGCTCCAGGCATCGTGTTTGGTAACGGAATTAACCAGAGGCCAGGTTCCGGGAATCAAGCCTCAGAGCTGTAACACGCCAACATGACGCGTTTGACGTCTATGCTGGCTGCCTTGGCCTCTGCACTCCCTTTGTCCCATGCCGCGTCCCTTCAGAAGCTCAATGTGACGCTCGAGAAAAACCCCAGCAACGTGGGCTTCTACATCTACGTGCCCGACCAAGTTGCGCCGAACCCCCCGATTCTCGTCAACCCTCACTGGTGCCACGGCGATGCACCCTCCGCGTTCGCCGGCTCCAAGTTTGCCGACCTGGCTTCTCAGTACGGCTTCATTGTCATCTATCCTGACAGCCCCAACCTCGCCGACAAGTGCTGGGACGTATCTTCTCATGCCACCTTGACCCACGATGGCGGAGGAGACAGCCAAGGGATCGTGAGCATGGTCGACTGGACGCTTGAGGAGTACGGGGCCGATTCCACGCGCGTCTTCGTCACAGGTGTCAGCTCTGGCGCTATGATGACCAACGTCCTCGTGGGCGCCTATCCCGATGTCTTTGCTGCAGGCTCTGCTTTTGCAGGCGTCCCGTTTGGGTGCTACGGCGCCAATATCCCTGCCAACTCGAGCGATGTGGATCACTGGAACAGCGACTGTGCTGAGGGACGCGTTCAGTATAGCCCTGCCGAGTGGACCTCGATAGTGAGAGCCGCACATCCCGGATATGGCAGCGGCTGGCGGCCCAAGATGCAGGTGTTCCATGGGACGGTGGACGAGGTGCTCAATTACACAAACTTCGGCGAGGAGATCAAGGAGTGGACGGGCGTGTTCGGCCTGAGCCAGACACCCACGGCCACGATCCAAGACACCCCCCTCGCGAACTGGACCAAATATGCATATGGAGATGCGGACTGGTTCGAGGCGTATAGTGCATTGAATGTCCCGCACAATATCCCTGTGCAGGCCGATGTCGCGGTGGATTGGTTTGATCTGCGATGTACTGAGGGCGATTGTTTTAGCTGGGGAACAGGAGGGCCAGAGAGATGATGACCAGTACCGGAGGCATCAGATCACACGAATCTGGTAGCAGTGAAAGAGCACATCACAGCAACAACGAATGACTTTTTGATATCCTACCAGACTTTCTGACAAGGAGTCACTATAGTCAGGTCCATGCAGGAGAAGCCAGAGTTAAGCGTGTTCACCTTTCGCGGCCAGTACGTGACCTGCGAGACGACGAAACTTAGGAGGTGTAGTGGACATCCCGTTACTGCAAACGATCGTGGAGCACGTTTGTCCAGAATGCCTCAGGCGGAAATCGCCGACTTCCTATCAGACACAACAGCAAACACCGTGCTTGATGCAGCAGTACTATAGAATTACACTGCTCAGTATATTGTGGTGTTCCTTACTACCTTCCTAGAATCAGACATGTTCCGCAGCCAAGTCAGCTAGCTATGCATCTGCTCCCCGGTGGGTGTGGTGTGTACGAAAGCATGGGAGAGTACAGACGGACATGGGGCTATATCACTCGAAATGTCCAAACTTGTCCGAGGTATATTGGCTTGGGTGGTGCATGATGAGGCGACGTGATGCGGAGCCTGTACTATGTGTAGCTCGAGCTGGAGATATGCTAGGTACTGTAATTAATTGCATTCTGACATATAGGTTCCTACATGGGAAGGCTACTATCGTTACACCGATCTTTCAGCTGCTGGCAGAACGGGGGGTATCCTTGATCGGCACGAGAGGGGCTGGTGCTTTGTCCCCATTGCTCCGAGGCTCCGTATGGATGACCAGAACGCGCAGAGAGCCAGACTGCCAGGCTGCTGCCGTGCCCATTCAGCTATTCCTTATCTGAACAGGAATGCTGATACCGTTGTTGCAGTGCCGGCATAGCTGGGGTCTGCTAAGCAGCAGGCGGATCTCAGTCCAGATGAGGAAGCTCAGTGTGGCCCCTGACTCCCGTCCCATATCAGTGATTGTGATCTACTGCCGAGCGACAGTATAACCTTGGAATGAAGCTTAACCTGTCGGCTCCGAGCCCGACCCGCTGAGGCTTGACCAGCTTCCCATGTTGGGATAGGTCGTGGCCCAACGGCGTCACGGCATTGGTCTGTTTCACATTTTGTTCATCCGGTCCTGGTAGCATTGCATCGGTGTCAAAGTCTTGGCGAACGCACGAGCGAGGAACACCACTGGATGCGCCGGAGATGCCAAGTCTCGCGATGTCCACCTGGGATATCAAAAGTTCAAGACGAGACACCGACATGTGCTGTGCCGGACCGCGTGCTTATCTTCGTTGGCTGTCGGCACGTGGACGCCATAGCGTCTTGACTCGAGGTGGAGTCGCAAGCGAGATGACCATCACGACCTGTGTGCAATCATGTGTGCCGGCCTACAGGCACCGCCAGGGCAGTCCAAGGACTCAGATATTGGCACACACACACATACATTCACACATTGTAATAAGGAGTATATATATCTGCTTGTACGCCCGCTCAATGCCTGCGACAAACGCGTCAGGTGTCTACGAGCAGCAGTCTCCGTGACCCCAACACCTCCGAGCCTCTCGACTTGTGGCTAAGGAATAGGAAAAGGTCAATCGTCATCCTCATCATCATGAAGGCTTCGACTTCCCTCCTCACAGGTCTTGCGGGCCTTGTGGCCATTGTCTCGGCGGCCCCGGCGCCCATGCCAACACCGCCAGGCATCCCTACAGCATCCACGGCCAAGACCCAGCTGGCGGCTCTCACAGTCGCCACGCAGACTGACGACGGGAACTATGAGAGGGACCTGTTCCCCACGTGGGACACGATAGAGGGCACCTGCAACACTCGGTAAGTCTGTCCTTTGCGTGCATAGCCCCCACCCTGTCTGCCGGCCACTTGAGCAGTCGAAGCTGATGTTGTCCGTTTTGTCACCTAGCGAGTATGTCCTGAAGCGTGACGGTACCAGCGTCGTCGTCAACTCGGCTTGCACTGCCACGTCTGGGTCGTGGTTCAGCCCGTACGACGGTGCGACCTGGACGGCAGCTAGCGATGTGGACATCGACCACATGGTCCCGCTGAAGAATGCCTGGATCGTAAGTCTCTCCCTCACGTACCCTGCCAACAAACAATGAGGGCGCCGCAACTGACAATGATACAGTCTGGGGCCAACGCCTGGACCACTGCCCAGCGTGAGGCTTTTGCCAACGATGTGACCCGGCCTCAGCTCTGGGCCGTAACGGACAATGTGAACCAGTCCAAGGGAGACAAGAACCCCGCCAATTGGAAGCCGCCACTGTCCAGCTTCTACTGTGTCTACGCGAGGAGCTGGGTTCAGGTCAAATACTACTACGATTTGACGATTAGCAGCGCAGAGAAGACGGCTCTGACGAGCATGCTTAACACCTGCTGAGCGTCCGAGGCCCTTTTGTACATATATGACATACTTCACGAAGCACGGTGACCTGGCGGAATGCTGTCGGAGGGTTGGTTTGATGTGGCCAAAGGATGACGACCAATCAAAGACTGAATATGAGAACATCTGAGCGGCAAGATTTGTCCCCATTTCTTCACAGTGGGCCGTCCAAACTCCGAATTCGAGTGATATGTGGTGAATCGACTGGTATCATTATTGCTTTTCTCGTGTTCCCTGGACCGTTGGACTGTCGAATGCCTTTTGTGACACGGGTCCCGTCGCCCGGTCAGACACTGATTGTCTTGAAGACGCTGAACTCCTGGCCCGTGGCGACCAAGGCCCCGGGTATCTGGGGGTGCCAGTGCAGCTCCTTGGCCTGCTCGTGGTAGTGCACAAACAGCAGCTGGGGCGGTACGTCATTCACGCCTGCGGTGTCCTTGCTCTCTTCGTCGTCCAGCTCGACGGCGAGGTCCCACAGCGTGACCGTGTTATCGCCGGCCGCGACGGCAACGATGCTGTCGTCGGTGGGGTGCCACTCCACACTCGTAATCTGCTCCTTGTGGTAGTCGAAGCTTGCGACTGGCGTGGGCTTCTCGGTGGCGTTGGGCTTCCACTGCCGCAGGTCCCACACGCCCCAGACCCCGTCGTCGTCCCCGGAGGCCAGCAGGTTGGACCTCTGCTTGCTCCAGCTCATGACGTTGACGTCGGTCCTGCTGACTGGCATCGTGATCATGGCCTGCCGGCTCTTGCTCCTCACGTCCCAGATGCGGATGGAGCCGTCGGACGACGCCGACGCAAAGACCTTGTCCTCGCTCGGACTCCACTGGATCTCCTCCACGCTGCCAGTATGGCCTGTGAAGGGCCTGGTGTCTGTGACCCAGCCGCCTCCATCAGTACGGGTCGTCACGTAGATGACACCGTTGTTGTCGCCGGTCGCAAGCTTCCCTGCCGGCGACAAGGGCGACCAGTCGACGGCATAGCCTTCCGACTTGTGGGCGCGGATCGTAGAGAGGGGCTTGTTCTGCCTGTCGGAGACCACAGCCCCAGGCATATCGAAGCTGGCGAGATGGGGCGTGATGTCGTGGATGTAGACGTCGGAGGACTCGGTCATGGTCGCGACGAGGGTGGTGGGAGGTTTGGAGGGGTCCGAGCTGGGAGTCTGGTGGGCGCGTATGCGGTTCGTCGTCGAGGACAAAGGAATGCTCTTGGACTCCAGGATGGGATCAGCATCCTCGTCGTCATCGTCGTCTTCCTCATCATCGCTGTCCTCGCCGTCCTTGTCCATCCTGCTCAGCCCGGCGAACTTCATGACCATCAGCGCGTTCTCGTTGGCACGTTGCCCTTCGGCCTGGGTGCCCGAGACAGTGTACATGGTGGCGGGATAGACCTTGCGGTTGTCGCCGAGGGAGTCGCGGACAATGTCAAAGGAGAGGCAGGGCCACGGGGTGGAAAGGTTATGGAGCATGTGGTAGGTGCTGGGATCGGGCGCCAGAGTCTGGCCGGGCTCGAGTTTTGTACGGCCGACGATGAATGTGCCGGGCCCCGTGGCGGCGCTGTCGACGTCCATTTCTCCTGCGGCTGCTCATGGGGGAGGATCATCAGTCATGCTGGCCCACCCGGCGGGTTGTCTCGTGTCGGTCTCGTCTGGTCGCAGCCTCCCTCGACGAGCTTCGCGATGGGACGGTCGCGGCGCAACCCACCTGCTTTCTCCTCTGCTTCCCTCTCAGCATCTGGCCTGCCATCGACACCGGCCTCGAGGATCTCGTCCTCGCTCTCGAACTCGTCCTCGAACTCGTCTTCGAACTCGCCCATGCCGTCGTCGGCCTTGTCGTCAATGTCCATGGCGTCTGGGCGGTGGCCACCCTTCAAGGGGCCGTCATCGTGTTCTCCTGCACGCTTGGACATGATGTCGATGCTTCAATCCTGTCCGGGCCCCAATTCGCTGGCCTTGAGGGAATAAGTGTCGAGCTAAGGGAAATTCAACAGCTCGGATGTGAGGTTGAAGCGGCTCGAACCAGGACGCAAGGCACCTTGGTGGGCGATGGAGGGGTCTCTGCTTCAGAAAAATTTGGGCGGCGATAAGATAAGCATGGATAAGATAAGTCGCGTATGAGTACTTAGGTACCCAGGTACCTAGGTACTCACCAGTACTTGATGACGGCTTTGATCATTCCTCCGCCGCAGCCTGCCCGTTCTGAGAGCCCGTCCACTATTCATCCTTCTTACCCTCAGCCAGTCTTCTGGCCCTTTCGGTGATTGCTAAGCGCCATGTGTGCGCCGACCTTGTGTATTGTATTTACATCGCTCTCCGGGCCAGTTTCCCCGCTCGCCTGCATACCACCCACGGGTTATTACTTCTACTATGCGGCCAGGATATGTAAAGCGAGCACGTTTTGCCCAACTGTTCGAGTCGATGTAGTGTGTTCATACTGGCAAAATCGAGCAAACTTTAGGCGTTGAGTCAAGCCAGGGACTTCCTGTTCCAGATGTACTGACTGAAGGAACGTGCCACTGCGGTGTATTATGCCCTGGAGCCTTTTAAGAAGACCTGGAGCGAGACGGGACAGTTTTCCACGCGCTCTGCCCAAGGTCGAAGACGAACAGTTTGCCTGGGTTAAACTGTCGCCGGGCCTAACAGAATTCACTCATAAGACACGTGAAGGAGAGTGTGCCTTGGTCGAGTAAACTCAATTGCTCTGAACAGGAAATAGCGTTCAGCCGGGAACTCACTATGGCCTTTCAGCCGATAGTAACATCAATTCTATGGATATTGCTAAATGCCCGTAGTCTGTGGAAGGCGGCCGTCCCAACCCGTTCACGACGGCAAAAGGGCTTACCAGCAACTTCCCTCGCCGGGGCGGAGCAGCTTGAATGCTGTATTCCAAGCGGTGTAACTCAGAAACCTGTCACAAGATATAATAGTGACTATTATGATATTTTCTTTCTTGACGAGTAATCAACCGTTATCCAGCTATGACAATTTGTCACCAGACCAGATCCATTAATGTAATACCTTTAGCAGAATACGCTGTTCAAATGCCATGCCACGAAACTTCAGTAATCCGCCAGCATCGGTTGTGGCACAAAGCCTACTTCACTACTCAGAATTGCCGTCATCGGAACTGGGCCGAACTCGGTGCTTCGGATTCTTGTGAAGTGAGTGGTATTAGGTGCCCATGTAACAATTTGACGTAGCTTCTTGACTTGAAGCGTGGGTCGCAGATAAATTCCGACCAGTTTGCAGCTCCCACTAGCGTCCACTTCGACACAATTCAGTATCAATGTGAAATCCTCGTTTGAAAACCTTCTGACAAGATGTTGATTGTAGACGCCTGCAAGAATGCCCGGAATGATGCCGAACATGCCTCCCACGAACGTTAATAAATGCAACCCTCTGACTTTTTTCCAACTGAGTGGGTTTCTTGTGATAGTCCCTTTGACACCGGTCGGCTCCATCGTGAACGAGACTTGGCGTGGTGGCAGAACATGGACGGCCCTGATGCCCGCAGAGCCAGCAAACCATTCAGGTGAAGGCGCCAAAAGACCCCATTCGTCTGCTGCCCATTCATCGCTTGAATCGTTGTACTTGTCCCCAGCATTGACTGTTGGCATTTTCCACGCGAACAAAGTTTCATCCATGTACCTGCTGGACATGAGGATTTCCTGCAATCTTGTGAAGGCCCGCATGCCTTCGCCATAAATAGGCGTCAGGGTAATTCCGAAGAGTCCAATCATGCAATATGCGATGTCTTCTGCCTTGGTGGTGGTTCGCCCGACCATCCAACTCATCTTTTGGGCAATGCATGCTTTCCTAAAGTCATTCTTGCCAGTCAAATAACTCTCATCGATACCGGTGACACTCGCAATTGAAGCCTTCATTTTGTTCTTACTGCCAATATAAGTCCAATCCTTGTCGTAGAATTCCATCTGACGCGGTGCTAAGAGCTCCTGCAAAGTCCATCCCCGAGAATACCATTCTGATGGCTTGTCTTGTCCGAGGCGGTCGAATATGTGGGAATCCTTGATAGATATGGCTGTGTTCTTCTTAACATCATAGAGATAGACGATGCACAGTAATGAGTCGCGATACCACTTATACATGGCGTTGATTGATTCCGTCGTCTCAACCAGGTCCCGTTTGTCGATGCAACAAGAATCGATCCAAACCCATTTGATACCTTTGTTGCGAGCAGTCTCGCAAGTGCTGCGAATCTTGTCCAACTGTGGGCTCAAGACACTTGAGCCGGACCTGAGTTCTTCAACATGGCTGCCGAACTGGTCCAGGGTAACTTCGTGCGGGAACCAACGATGAGACAGAACTGCGTAGCCTTCCTGGCAGAACTTTGTGTGCTCTCCGCTCTGGAATTCAAGGTTTGTCGTGTTGAGAAGTCTCATTGTGCGGATGCGACGGAGTGGAGTGCAGTGAAGGAGTTGGACGAGCTCATGGAGATGCAAGCTCTGGCGACTTTGCTGTCAGCCCGTTGCTGCATGGGTTCTTCGAGAATCAGCATATTCGCCACATCAGCTACTCAGCTGCTGCGCCTTTGCTAATACACTGAACAGGTGTGCCTGTTCCCCGCTCGGTGTGGTGATACGGCAGACGCCCGGTTACCCAGGTCTTGGCACCCTTCTTCAAGTTCAACACATGGGCGAGCCAGACTTATTGTGCATGATGGAGACAAATAGAGGGCCACTATTTCTGGGGCTTCTTGCTCGTGAGGACCACCATAAATGATGCAGCTGTCGGAAACTGCAATGAGCCGCAGTTGCTGAGCTCCCAAGGTCCGATACGTATAAAAATCACTGCGAGGATTGGTATTGATCTGGTCCATTGTATCCATCCTATGCGAATTCCCTGTCAAATGAGCCACATTTGTGTCACTTAGTCCCAACCCACTTAACTGTCTGGCCCTGAATCGTTGGCAATTGCCTCATATAGCGTGCCCAGTTGGCTCATCTTTGAGGATAAATTTCTCTCACAACTGCAGAATTATCGCTCTCTGCGAAGCGGAGCAAGCCTCGGCTTGCTGATTCGATATTCCAATGCAGCCACTCAGCCTGTTTCATGTCTAACCGCAAAGAGACAGAGAGAAGGGCCTTCGTACCATCCGATCAATATCGAATGAGGACACGGTAGTGCGTCAGCTGGGGCTGGAACATCCATGGCAGCAAAGTGTCAAGTAAAAGTGGTATTCAAGTTTCTGATGACCGTGACATCGAGTATTCTGTGTTCCGAGGCCATATTGAATGTCGCTTGGTCTTAGCTTCGGGATCTGGGACATTATATACTTCTCGGGACGGGGAGGAGGCTTGGAGGAAATATATTTTGGATTTTGTTGGTGTCCTAGATCAAACCTGTCTCATTGCTTGTAGAAAACCAGGCATCTGACCTCTATGCTCTGTCTTCCCTTGGCGTCACTCGGTGTGTTGGGGTCTATGAAGGCCGTGTGAGGGGTGAGAGCGGCGATACCGTGCTGTCCGCCTGGCTGGCCCTGACTCGCCGAGTCAAAACACTTGATGAACATGGCCTCGTCCGGCGTCATATCCTTCATATACTGTTTGGCAGAAAGCGGTTCAGTCTCTCGTGATATTCAAATCGGCATAAGTGAGATGGGACAACAATGTGTTTAGAGACAATATAGCATGGCGAATCGTCCAGCACAAAAGCCTTCAGAGATACCTCTGCCGGGTTTGGGGAAGGACAAAAATCTCGGTTGGGAGAACTCACCCAGAATTTGTGTTTCTCATTGGGCGCAATCGAGTACGTCTCGCCTAGACCATCGAAGCTTGTCAGTCTCATCCGGCTGTGGCTGCTTGCGGCGTTTGAGCCAGTCACACATGTGCACTCTTCGCTCACCTCTGACTTCGTAGCCCGTGGTATCTTTTGCCTTTTCTGGGTCCGGCAGTATCTCCTTCCCCCGATCATCCCTCTCGTCCCCAATGCCCCTATTCCTCAGGGGGTAAAGCAAGTCTACCTTGACCAGGTCCTCTGGTGCAGTCGACCTCCAGTCCACAACGGCAAGAGGGAAATCACTGGCCGGGTGCCCTATCGGTCTCCAAACGTTGATGAGTTGGTATCTCCCCTTGAGCAAATCATCTGCCTCCCCTGCGGACACATGCCGCCGGACCCTTGTCTCTGCTGCCCTTGGAGTTTGGTCGACATGCACCTGCTGCACAGGCTGTCGGGGTGATGAAGGATCATGCTTTCTGATGGTGTGGTCAAATATCACGACCCTCTCGACCCGGGGCCCCAGTTTTTTCCTCAGGAGTTGCTCGACCTCGGCGTAGTAGTCAGAGCGCACCTCGGTGTCGTCTGATGCAAAGAATGCACCTGGTTTGACCTTTGATGGATAGCTGTAGACGGCGAACCCAGAGATATCGACGCCGAACTCTGTGCCATTAGCAGCTGCCTCACGGATGTTGGCGACAGACCGCTTGCGCTCCGTACGCTCGAAAGAGGTGGAATCGGTGTCGACCTTGGCCCATGGCTTGATGAATGGTTCCTCGGAGTGGGTGATGGTGGCGGGATCGATATACTAGGCACATGACGTTGCCGGGTTAGACTTCTTGGACTGCAAGGTATGGCACATGTCTGACAGGGGCTGAGAAGACGGGGCTGTGCGCGTTGGGAGATCTTTGGCTGCCACGTGTAGGCGTACGTACCCGGAATACTCCTGTCGTCATGGTGGATTGGTTTCTGGTGTTTCTGGTCCAGGCGTGAACTCGGGGATGGCGGCTGAAAAATGCGGCTGGCGATGATTGTAGCACCTTTAGGGATATGCGCATGCTCCAAATGTTGCAACAAATTTGACCAGGTCGGACTCTCGTCGTCGACTCCTCGTGTGGCACGATGAATTTAAAGCGGCAACAACTCCAACAGGTGCAGTGAGGGGTCGTGGCATTTGCACAAGTAGAAGCCGATCCGGGATCCGTCAACCGGTGCCGGATCTGCAGAGGATGATGAGCAAGGCATTTGCAATGTTCTCACCCACTAACCCACCCTGCCGCGCCCTGCCCTTTCAATCCGTCCGCTAGTGGATGACGTTAACATTTCTAATTAATAATTCGAGCCGTCCGCGGTCTGGCCCTGACTCGTTGAGTTTTTGGCCTGCAGCCCCTCCACGTCCTCGGCAGGGAGGACGGTGATTTCAAACACATGTTGCGCAGTTAAAAGCTGAGAAATACACATCCTGGCTCCCCCTCCACGATTGTCCACATGTTCGGCCTGCGGCCCGCCCAGTCTCGCATGCAGAGCCGGCCGCCATGACAAAATAGAAATTACAGTCGAAGTTAGGCAAGCTTCTAGCGTTTCGGAATCCTAACCACACCAGTGCCGCCACACCATCGCTGCTCTCTCCCTTTCCTTGTCTGTGTGTCTCTTGACCTCCATTGCTTAGCAATCACAAATATGGTGCAACCAAAAATTATACTACTTAAACCAAGAGCGCACCTGTGCTTCTCGCCTCTCTACCTCTACTAATTTGGGTCCAGATTTAGACATCCATTTCCACTGCTCCCATTAGCAATCTCTCCTGTCCGATTCTCTGTGTACTTGTCACCCACAAATTGCCCAGAATTTCTGTGCACTACTCAGGACTACAACATGGCCGCGAATTCCAACCTGTTCAAGCCTCTCAGGCTGGGCCGCTCCGAACTCTCCAACCGCGTGGCTCTGGCGCCGTTGACCCGCTTCCGCGCAGACGATAACAATGTTCCTCTGCAAAGCCTCGTACCCGAGTATTACGCCCAGAGAGCATCCGTTCCTGGCACCCTGCTCATCACGGAGGCCACCTTTATAGCGCCACAGGCAGCGGGATATCCCCTGGCCCCAGGCATTTGGTCGCAAGCACAGATCGACGGCTGGAAGTCCGTCACCACGGCTGTGCATGAGAAAAAGAGCGTCATTTTCCTGCAGCTCTGGGCTCTGGGCAGAGCCTCGCATGCGGACGGACTGAAGAAGGTGGCCGGTCCGGACGCCAAAGTCGTATCTGCGAGTGATATCCCGCTCGAGGGCGGTGAGATCCCAACGCCGCTGACCGAAGTCGAGATTGAAAAGTACATTGAACAATATGCCCAAGCCGCCAAGAACGCCATCGAGGCAGGCTTCGACGGCGTCGAGATCCACGGCGCAAATGGTTACCTTGTGGACCAGTTCATACAGGACGTGTCCAACCAGCGCACCGACCGGTGGGGCGGCAGCATTGAAAACAGGGCTCGTTTTGCGCTCGACATAACCAAGGCCGTTACAGAGGCCGTGGGTGGAGATCGGACGGCCATCAGGTTGAGCCCCTTCTCTGACTTCCAGAGCATGAGGATGGCCGACCCGAAGCCCCAATTCTCGTACCTCGTCAGGGAGCTCAAGAAGTACAACCTCGCCTACATTCACCTGGTCGAGTCACGCATCTCGGGCAATGCCGACGTCGAGCCTACCGAGAAGATCAACTTCCTGGTCGACATCTGGGACAATCAGAGCCCTGTGCTGCTCGCGGGCGGGTTCAGGCCAACTTCGGCCGTCACTGCGGCGGATGAGGAATTCCCCAACAGGGACATCATCGTCGTCTTCGGTCGTTTCTTCATTTCCAACCCGGACCTGGTCTTCAGGTTGCAGAAGGGCATCGAGTTCGCTAGCTACGACAGAGAGACTTTTTATAACCCTGGAAAACCGGACGGTTATACCACCTATCCATTCAGCAAGGAGTATGTGGAGGCACAGGCGTAGACAGATAGACAGATTGCTGGGGCCAATTACAGACTGCCCAGGATTAGACATAGAGATGTATTTAATTAAATAAGTGGTTTCGTTTTAATCTATATATATATGCCTCTTAAGCAGTATATATTAGTCCCTTTATATAATAATAAATGCTTAAATACTTAGCATTAAAAAATATATAATATTAATAATAATAAGTTTTAAATATAATTATAACTTATAATTAAATAAATAATACAAATTTTATAAATTATATAAATAAAGTTAATATAAATTATTTTTAATAATATTATAAATTAAAAAGTTAAATAAATAATTATATAATAAAATTAAAATAATTTTTATAAAATAAATCTTATATTTATAATTTTAATTAAAACTTTAATTTCTTTTTATTTATATTAATATATATTAAACTTTTAAAAAGATTCTTATTAAATAAGCTTATATAAATTATTTAATTATTAATTATATTTTAAAATAATATTAATATTATTATTTATTTATATTTATAAATTTAAATAAATATAATAATATATTTTTAATATATTTTCTTTAATTTTATATATTTAAATATAAAATATAATTAATTAATTTATAATATTTTTTAATAATAATAATAATATTATTATTATTATTAAAATTTAAATTAATATTATTTTATTTATTAATTTAATAATGAAATATTAATTATATACTAAGGTTAAAATTAATTAAATAAGTGGTCCGTGCCAGGTGGTCCGTGCCAGGTGGTCCGTGCCAGGTGGTCCGTAAGGGGTGCATCCTTTATTTCAATAAATGCAAATCTTTATACTTTATATATAAGCTTAAAGCTATTAAGGGATAATTAAAAAGCTAAGTAAATAATAATTAAATTAATAAATAATTAATTTAAAAGATATAATATAACTAAAGTAATATAATACGCCTTTAAAGCTTAATATAATAAGCCTAAATAGCTATTATAAGCCTTATAAAAGAGCCTTTAAGCAATTAATAAGTCCCTTTTCCTTTTAATATAATAAAATATTCTAATATATTATATTAAATAATAGCTATAATTAACCATTTACATTAAAAAAAGTAGGATTATACCTAGAAACTCTCTTATATAATAAGCTTTGCATTATATTAATATTATAGCAGCCCTAGGTTTAACTTCTAGCTATATTAAAATTAATTTAATATAAAAAAACCTAGTTATAGATTAGCCTTATAATAAAATATAAGCTATAAGGGGTTTTAATAGGTACCCTTTTAAAAGGCGCGCTATATAGCTTAAATCGCGGACGATTTCTAGTTGTCTTATAGGGGGTAATTAATATAATATGCCCCTGAAGCCTAGCGTGGTAGGCCTGAATAGCCATTATAAGCCCTGTAAAAAAGCCCCTGGGTAACCAATGTAGCAGTGCACACCTTATGGCTGGCAGCAGACGGGTATATATAGGTCTATAGCCCCCTCCCTTCCTTTCATTTAAAAAGAATCAACCTTTCTTCGTGCCTTTTTCTGAGCAGATTGCTTCTAGAGAGATATTCTCCCTCTTGCCCAAGGGGCCTCTTCTGGCGCCCCTTGAACCCTCGGCGCAGGCGAATCCCTAGGCCTGTAGACAAGGCGTGGAATGCCTGCCATGCCCTGTTTTACTAATAGGTCCCTTTCCCTTTTAGCGCAGCGGAATATTCCAGCGTATTGCATTATAAAGCCTTAATTAAATAAGGCTTTAGCCATATTATATTTTTTAAATTAACTATTTATTAATTTAATTACTATTTATTTAACTTTTTAATTATTCTTTCTTAAGCTTATATATAAAATTATATATAGCTTAATATATCTCCTTATTATTCTTTTTTAAAAGAATATTATAATACTTTTTTTTACCTTTATTTTTTAATTCTTTTTTAATTCTTTTAAGGGTTATTATATTATTAATAATAAAATAATAAATTTAATAAAATATAATAAAATTATATTTTTTTTATATTATTAATTTTATTATAAATATCTTTTTTATATTTTTTTTTAAGAGTTTTATAATATTTTTATAAAAGATATTTAAATATTTTAAAGTAAAATAATATTTTATTTTAATTTTTATTAAAATTAATTTTAAGGTTAAGTATTAATTATAATAATAATTTATTTAATAAGGGTTTTTTTAAAAGCTTATATAAAATATATATTAATATAAATAAAAAGAAATTAAGTTTTTAACTAAAATTATATTTATAAGATTATTATATTTTATAAGATTATTTTAATTCTTATTAATTAATTATTTACTTAATTTTAATTTTAAAGCGTTATAATAAATTAATCTTTAACTATTTATATTAATAGTTTTAATTTATAATATTATTAAAAGCGATTCTTGCTAGCCTTATTTATATAGCTATTATAAGGTTATTATTATTTATTTAATTATAAGCTATAATTATATTTAAAACTTATTATTATTAATATTATATTTTTTTTTAATACTAGGTATTTAAGCATTTATTATTATATAAAGAAATTAATGCATATTGCTTAAGAGGTATATATATATAGATTAAAACGAGACTACTTAATTAAATAAACTCGGTTATAATTAGGATTCAACTTTCTCTCATTGCAGTGGGCCGCTGCCAAAAACTATAGTCCATCAGTCGTCCAAGATACCCAGGCCAGCACATCTTTCTGCGCAGAGCGCGCCTCACCGGAAACACTGTCAGCCATTCAAATGTGTACAGCTGGCCAAAGGAACAACCACTCACGACGTCATTGCCAACGTTGCTGGCTGCATGACATGTGGTAAGCCCTTAAGGTTACGTTCTGCGAGTCGGTCAGGGCTTGAGGTGAGGCATCATCCCTGACGGCCGAGATAAGGACTACAGGGCTCACTCCGATTCGGCGTCACGTCCTGGGCTGTTGTTTGTGAGGCAGCAAATGCTGATATCGGAAATTGTTCATGATCAACAATTGTGTGGATTTGGACTTGATAAGAGGTTCATTGGGCAGTCATGCATATCTTTCATCATTTATCTTCTACACCACACCAACATCAACACTCTCCCTTCATTATCTGCGTCTTGCAACGGCGAGTTAATATTAAAAGTCAATATCTGGATATTCCTCACAAGACTTGTTACTTGCATCTTGATACCTTGTGCAAACGTCTCTCCCTCATCATCACCACACACCCCTGGCAGTGGCAGCAATGTCACGCTTGTATATAACAGCGAGTATGCCGCACAAGAATTGGACCGGTCTTGCTGTTCCGACGTTGAGCATCGAGACAAATGACCACACTGGAGGTGGGATAAATTATGGGGGCCTGCATCCCTCAAGCATTGCAGCCTTGCTAGGGAAAGGGCCAGATGTGAAGAAAGGCGAGAGGTTTGATTTCAAGTTCAATATCAATGTGAGCATTCCCTGGCGTTGGAGGAGTTATCCGGAACTGACTTTGACACTTACAGGGCTCGCGCAGCTCAGCAGCGCTAGTGGTCAACACAACAAAACATCTTCCTCATGTAGAATGGTCATCGGATGGTGGACTAGGTCAGTCTAATGATAGATCAAACAATCCCTAATGGAGGAGTCATGTTGAACCCGCAATAGGAAAGCTTCCTCTGGCCGGTGCTACCGCCCTCGCACTCAAGTTCTTCTTGCAATCTAGCAAGGGCCACCAACGGTCGAAGAAATCGTTGAAGAGCATCGAGAATGATCGAAGACGGAGGGATGTTGCTCATCTGCACGGTTCCCAGCAACGACAACCTCCCAACGCCTCCAGCTCTCGCAAATTCCAGGAAAGCCCACCAACTGCGGAGCAGAAACACCGGGCGAGAGAAAACAGCCAGTCCACCCGAGGCCCAAGTGTGTCGTCTCCTCCTAAGACGCCTCAACGATCCCGAGATAACTCCACCGAATCCGGCCATCCTCGCAGGTGGAAAAAGCCGATCAAAGAGGAGAAAGGCTATGATTCTGGTTACGCGAGTGGCTCAGACCAGACGAGCGACCGTCATCAACTACGCGGGCCTCGACAACCACTTGGAGCAGCGAGAAGGAGTAGATAGGTTGCTTGATAGATAGACCTGAATGACATCGGTATTAGTACCGGTGGAATCACTACCAGAATGCAACACAATAACTGATCAGTACACACAGCATCGTGGTTCTCTCCAGTATCGGCATTATCCAGCTAAATATCAATTGTTGGGCTGTCGCGAACCTGAAACAACTAGAAGTAATATGTAATGTCCCTCCTGAGGTAATCATATATTTGTAACCATAAGCTAATACTCCAATGATACCCACCAAACACAAGCAAGATCAACATGGAACGGGTAGCCATCAGCCATCCTACTTTAAGTATATTTCAATCAGCCTGGGCACCAGCCTCGAAAAAATTGATAACCCCATCCCCGTTTAAGTCGTCCGGGCTCCCGTTGGCAGGTGTGCCGTTGGGATTATCGCGGTCCAAGTTGGACTGGATCTGCTCGATAGCAGATGAGACGTCCGAGTCCTTGTTTGCGCGCTTGTCGGCCTGTGCGCCAGCTTCGAAGAGATTGATTACCCCATCGCCGTTCAGGTCATCTTCACTGCCGTTTGCAGGTGTTCCGTTGGGATTGTTGCGGTCCAAGTTGGATTGGATCTGTTGAATAGCAGAGGATACGTCCCCGTCGTCCCCAGAATTATTCTTGACTGGAGCTGCGACGGCAATGCCACAGATGAGGGCAGAAATAAGCCACAAGTACTTCATTGCGAATCAGATAGTAGTAATTGAAGGAATACTGAGCTTGGTTTGACACCGGAGTAATGAGAGGTCAAGATAAAAGATGTGGTCCTTTTCCCGTGACGTCGGTAGGAGGGCTACGCAAGTATTAAATAACTAAATCACCTTGCCTCAGATGCACTCTTCCGCTGGACATTGGGCAATGTGTCCATGTCACAGTACATAGTTCACCAGGGAATCTAGTTAATCGCAGTCTTGCGGTACTTGATCCCACATATGCCCTTGTCTTCCCCAGAATTTCAAAACGACGAGACTGAGACTTGATGCCCCTGTCTCGTGTTGGATAAGCTTTAAAGCCCCGATGCATCAGGCCCCTGGATGTCAAGTGTCATTTTTGCGGCTGCCTTAACTTGATTAAGCACTTCAACTTACTACAATAGTTTCATTTAACGACTTATTAACAACTGCAAAGTAAAGCATTTTAGAATCCGTGTGTACAAAATCAAACTGATATCCTGTTTCGAATCTCTACTTACACCCTTCCGAAGCTGTACGGTAAGGGTCAGGAAAATCATAGATATTAAATATACGAGCCTGATGCCGTGCTTCAACATACTATCGAGCCAACCATGCGAACATGCGCAGGTGCATCCGGAGTTTGTGCAAGTAATGATTGTGGACGAGATCGTCCGAACTTCGTTCAATGTTGACACGTCCCATGACATGGAACATATTGTTATTATATGCAGCACCTAAATGTTACCTTTGACCCGTCTCATCTGTTTCACAACCTTCCGAACTGCTCAGGTTGGACGTCTGATCGACATGCCGCACCCCTTTCAAACGTCCTGGGCAAGTGTCTCAAGGAACCTTGTTTTAGAATTGCTGCAACAGAAAACCGCCAAGACATCGCTGACACATAGGACCACAAGGACCATCCCAATTCAGATGCATGAGGCGATTCAGTCTACACAAAAAAGGCCTTTCCCCTCACCGAGTGAGTATCCAAGACCAAAGGGCATGGGCCATCAAAGTTTGGCGACCTGATCATCCAGCCACAAAACGAGATGAAGGTTATGTTCAACAACGCAGTCAGTCATTTGTACCATTCTCCACATTAGGGCGTGATTGGCTGAATAACCCAGTATATGACAGACCCCTGGAAAGTAACTTCTATACTAAGCCGCTAATGCACCTTAATAAGAAATCACTTACCAAAGGGTTATTATAACTAAATCATTACCGCCTTTTATATCAAATACCTATATAATAATCAATTTTTATATACTTATTTAATATTAATATAATTATCTATAATATAATTAATTTAGAATCTTTTAATTTATTATTTTTATTTATTAAAGCCCTTAAAAACTTATTATATTATATTAAAATAAATTTAAATATTTCTTTTAGCTAATTTAAAAATAAAATTAATAATAATTTATAATTACTAAATACCTTTAATAATTAAAAAAAGATTTATAATATTAAAAGATTATTTAATATAAATAATAATAACCTTTTTAAAGTAATATCTTTTTTTAAATTAATTAATTAAGCTTTTTCTTAATTAAATCTTTATATAAATAATATTTAAAATATAAATTTATTATTTTTACTATTATTATAAATAATAACTTAAAAAAGGAAGATTATATTAGCTATTAAAAGGATTTCTTTAATAAAATGCTAATAAATATTATATATTAATATATTATTATCTTTTCCTTTAATTGCTTAATTAAAGGCAATATAATTTACTAAGTATATTATAGCTTAATTTATAAAGATTTTAATAAAATATAAAGTAAATAAGCTTTTTAACTTTTTAAATATTAAATATTAAATATTTATATAAAATAAGCTTATTAATATATTATTATTAAAATTCTATTAATATTAATAATTTAAATAAATTATAATAAATAAATATAATATAAAGAAAAAAAAATATAATTAATTTATAATCTTTTTAATATACTTTAATATATTATATAATAAAAAAAGCGGCTTAATTTAAGGGATTAATAAGTATTTTAAAGCTATCTTTAATAAGTATAATAATATAAGCTAATTATAAATTACTTTATTAAGTAATTATAAGGTATATAAGGATATTTTTTAATAAAAAAAGGTAAATAAAAAAAAGATTAATATTATCTTAATTAATAAGATTATTAAAGAGAAGGATATTATTATAAAAGATAAAGAAGGCTTTATTAATATATAATTAAGTAAATAATATTATATTTAAGAGGATTTTAATAATTTTAATTTTACTTTTATAAATAATAATATATTAATTTTTTTAATAATAAATAAAGTTTTTATAATAATAGTTAAATAATAAAAATAAAAAAGGCTTAAAAATATATTAAATAATAATATAAAGGGTTTTATTAATTAACTTATGAAGATATAAAGAAAGGATATTATATAAAAGGTATTATTTAATTTTTAAAATTATTTTAAAGGAAAGAATAATTAGCTAAGTAAATATAGCTTTAATATAATAATTTTATATTTAAAGAAGATAATAATTATACTTATATTTATTATTATATAAAATATAATAATAAAGATAATAAAGAATATAAAAATAAAGAAATAAGCTTATAAAATAAATAATAATTAAATTAATAAAGAAATAATAATAAGATTAAGGAAAGTAAATAAATAAATATATAAGAGAGTAATTATTAATAAATATTATATAATTATAATTTACTTTTAAATTTATAATCTTTATAATGCTATATTATATTAACTATAATATAAAGATAAATAATAAAATAATTATTTAAAAGCCTTAATTCTTTTCTTTCTTTTTATATAATTATTATTTTAATATTACCTTATAATATTAAGTTATATTAATATTTATTTATTTATATTAAATTTAAAAATTTAAGAGCTATAATAATAAAAGCTTTATAAATTACTGCCCCTTTATAAGACTTAAATTATTATTCTTAATATACTTCTTTAATATATAAAGGAAATTATTATTTAAATTAATATTTATATATAAAAATAATTACTTTATATATTATAATTTTAATTAAAATTAAAAACCTTTATTTTAGCTAAAAAATATTAAGATTTATTATATTAAAATTATAAATATTATAAGGTTAAGCTTAAAACCTACTTTTTTCTTTAATATTAATTCCTCTAGCCTTATTTATATATATATTCTTTATTAATACTATTTTTCTTCTCTTTACCCTTACTTAATATTATAATAGCTTTTATAATAATCTTTTTATATCTTAATTATTATTTTCTTCCTTAATATTTTAAATATTATTTTTTATATTATTTACCTTATATATTAATAATAAGTATATAAAATTACCTAATTAAAAGCCTTAAAATCCTTTTTATTCTCTTCTTCTTCTTAACTTTCTAATTACTTTAAGAAATCCTTTAAAAAGTTTTAAAGCATTATATAAGTATAAATAAACTTAATTTATTATTTAATATTATATTTAAGTATAGATATTTAAATAACCTTTTATTTCCTCTTTAATATCTTAAATACCTATTTTATAATTATTTAAAGATAAATATAATAAAAATTATATAACTTCTTTATATTTCTTAATAACTTCTTTATATCTCTTTAATTTTAAAAATAATATTATATTAATAAAAAAGATATTAAAATACCCTTTCTTAACTTAAATTTAATATTATTAAAATAAAACCTACTTTTAAATATCTTAAAATCCTTTTCTATAGCTATATTATAAAAGATCTAATTAATTATTAAGCTTTTAATATTAATTATTATAAAGTTAAATAATTTATTACTTTTAATAATAATAAAAATATTTTATATAATTATACCCTTTTAATTTCTTTACTTTAATTACTTATTAAGATTTATATAAGCTATAATATAAGTATTATTAATAATATTAATATAATTATTAAAGAAAGCAACCTTTTTATTAAATTTATATTATTTATTAAACTACTTTAATAGCTTTAAATATATATATACCTTATATAATTACTTAAAATATCCTAAGTAATAATTAATAATTTTATTAATAATTAATTAAGCTAAAAAGAAATAATAAATATAATTATATTAAGCCTTATTATAAATATAAATCTAGAAAAATATTATTATTTATAACTTTATTAATAAATAGCGAATATCCCTTAGCTTATTATACTCCTTTAATTATATTATAAAGGCTTAAAAAACCTCTTATAATATTTTAAATATATTATAAAAATATATATTATTATTATTAAAAAGGTTAATAATTAATTTATTTATAACTTTAAATCCTTTTTTACTAATAACCCTAATAACTATATATAATAACACTTAATTTTAATATTAATAAACCTTTTTATATTCTTAATATTATAATATTATATAAATTACTATTAAAAAATATATTCTTTTAATTTAAAAATTATTTATTATAAATATTAACTTAGCAACCTATTAAAAGGGTTTTAAAAGTATATAACTATATTTAAAGCTAATATATAAATTAACCTTTTATTATTAATATATAAAACATTAATATATTTAATATAAATAGCAAAATTATAATAATTATCGCTAAAAAAGGCTATAATAAAAAGGAAATTATAATAAGGTGAAGAGTATATGCTAAGCCCTAGTTTAGGTATATTTAAATAAGTAAATCCGCCTATATACTAAATTTACTATTAAAAACGGATTAGGGCGCTTTTCTAAACCTTATAATCACCCTCTTTGCTATTAGTAAAATTTATATACTATATTAAGTTGTTCAGCTAATCACGCCCTTAGAATTCCCAGCTGCCCCCACCATTGTGGCTTACATTAAGCATTCCGAGGTATAGTTAAATAACGTAGCTGCGTGCAACGAATATATTCATGCGTTGCAGGACCATACAAGTCCCAGAATAGACAGTTGACCTGTAGCAGTTCCCATCAAGTATGCAGGGTCAGGCGATGCCGTCCTCATCGTTGACGAAGCAGACGTTCCGGCCAGGACTCGACGGCAGTGGCCATGTCCCTCGACCTCATCTAATGCAGACCATACGTCGCCGGGTTGAGTTCACATATCTCTTTGGCGCGATTTGGGTGGTACGAACTGCTTTGCACAATTGAAAAGACCCCGTGCATACTCGAGAGACAAGCAGTCGAGAGTCTGGAAGCTAATACTTGATCGATAATTAGTTCTACCGCCTGAAGCGGTCGAACTTCCTCAAATGAGCTTCAACCCGCACACCGAATGAAATGCGAGCTGAACGGAACTCACGTCCCACTGGATGGGGAGATACTGTATTATAATAGCCACGCAATGCCAACAAGTAGAATTTGATAACTATATAGTCTTGCCGAAGTCGCACTGGAGGATGCCGCCCTTACCGCTGCCAGAGCTGCTAAGCATGGCATCTCCGAGTCGGATATCGCGTCCGGGCCTCACTGCCCCGTCTCCAACGCCTGTTTTTGATCCGGTGCGGACTTTGGAAGGCTGGGGGATTTGCTCAGAAATGCCACAAGACGATCGCCCGCTTCATGGACCACTGCGTCTGGTTTCATGCACAGAAAGGTGCACATTTTTCCCAGCTAGGCATGTGTGCGAGGTCATGATTTGCGCGGTAATTAAAAGGGAGGAGGCCGCATGCTCTGCGCGAACGGTTGTCCCGCCCTAACTATCACATGAATACACACATAGATCCTCGAATTGATTCCATCCCATCCTATTTAAAAGATTTGAGGCTAGATTGAAACACGTCGACTTCATCCGGCAAGTGCATATCTTGCGTATCCTCGCGCGACCGTTCAATACAATGGCACAGCCGGAACACACTCTGAAGGCAATGTGTGCCTGCGGCATAATCAAACAAGAGGTTTGTCTGCCAGAAACCGAGAAATAAGTGAGCGTGAATTATATTGGTGGGTGTGAAAACAGAACGGTCCCAACCTAACAGCGGATATTTCATGCATCTCCCTAGATCAGTATGATATCTCAAAAGATCCATTCCACTTACCTAACGGCTCAATAAGGCACCAGGGAAAGCGTATAGCAAAGACTCGCGGCCGTCAAACCTTGATTCATTTCAACGAGATGGAAAGTCTCCTTTTACAATGCCGTCATAAGGCTGACCATAAATGATGTATCCGTGTCCTCGATTAGTATCGGCATTGCATAACGAAAGGAAAGTTGAAGATGCGCCCCAAGACCTGCCACATTGAACGCAGCCTCTCGCCCTCGATTTGTCTTCAAGACTTGACTCCCAAGCTATCCAAGCTTGCCTGTTCTGGAGCTAAAGGTATGAAAAACCGCTCATCACCTTTCAAGGCAAATAACGAGGCAGACTTTGTTCGGGGCAATGCTGGCAACCGGCTGGGTCTGCCCATAGGATCGCGATATGGCCATCTGCCTCCGGCTCCTAATGACGCAGTCTCGGTGTATGTGGTCTGCCTCGGCGGCCAAATGCTTGGCAGGCGTGCACGAGCAGCACACGAAACGAGCGGTTGTGCTTGCATGTGAATTCCCCCAGGCGCCCCAGGGTTTTTGGGACGGAAACACGCCTTACAGAGGTTAAATAATCGGACGATGACGCGACGGATTACCCCCGCCGGTCTCCGATCTAAGAGAATGCAACTGTATCCACGTCCCCGGAATCATCAGATTATCACGAACTCGTTGACGGTCTGAGGTCAGTCAGCGTGGGTTTTTTTGGAAGGCTGGCGGCCCGCGGATGTCAGTCGATAAGATCGGCCGGGCATGTCTACATCGGGTAATTTCATGAGCTGCTTCGTTGGCGGTCCAGGAATCCCTGACGAGACTGTGTATGCATCACGCGCTGGCATTTCCAGTCGCCCAATTACCAGATGATAAACCGGGTATCTCATGCGCGTGCATGAATGGAAGGACCCTGGAAGGACCCTGGAAAATTGAAACCATTGGCATTCAGGGCTGAAGACTCATTCTTCGTGACAACGCTCCCTTACTTAAATTGATATAGCATGACGTCGCTGCAAGATCCATAGCATGTCAATCAAAGACAACAAGCCAAACTAGGCCGCCCGTGGTAATTGCGGGAAAACCGAGTACGGGATGCTTCGTGCGGCACAAGTTTAAAAGCATGCTGCTTCACTTAGTAGACTACCCTTCAACGCACCATTTCCGCTGCTGCAATCATCAGCTCGACGAGCATTTCCGACTTCAGGAAAAATATCATCGTGAAAATGGGCCTCCGCATCACCGCCGCGGCCCCGGCCATTGCGTCCATCGCTGCCACAGCCCTCGGCATCGTCTTGCTGGCTTCCGGGTCATCAACGGGCACCGCTAACAACAATTACTGGATTGCGGTGAGTCTGGGGGATTGACTGCGAGCGCTCGATCTCAAAGCGCTCGAGAGACGGACACTTGAACGCTGACTTGCTCGAACTCGACAGCTCAACACCTCAAAGATCGGGCAGGATCTCATACAGATCACACCCACAGACCAGACCAGCGACTCGGGCGGCTCGAGTAACGACCCTCTCGGAGGGCTGGGGGGTATCATCAATGGGATACCAGGTCTCAATGGGATTCTCGACAACTTGACCAACAGTGTTGACCAAGGACTGAACGATCTCTCGGGGACAATTCTGGGGAACCTGACAGAGGCTCTGGGAGTCAAGGACACATACCGACTTTACACCACAAAGATGTGCCAGGGAAGCTTCCGCAATGAAGACGACCCCAACAGTGGCGTGGATATCGACTCGTGCTTCACTTATCGAGACCAAGGACAAGGTAAGCACTGCCGCCCTGGCCGTTCACAGAACCTACTTGGGAACTGGACTCTTAATCCTTGTGTTGGGCCTCTCCGGTGCAAGATCGGGCTAACAGTTGTCCTTTGGAACCAGGCTTGACCAACATCACCAACTCGATCCCGTCGTCACTCACGGTCGGAACTGCACAGGTCTCCGTGCCCCTCGTGGCAACACTCAAACAATCACTGCAAAGTACGGTCGACCTGGCTGCCACTGCTGCGACCGTTATGATGGTGCTCTTGATCATTGGTTGTATCAGTACTGCCGCTACGGCCATCGGCTCCAGTAAGATTCCTGTCTCCTGAACGTGCTTGTGTCCCCTTGACTCCAACCCCTCGAACGGAACCATCGAGTCTGACACTCTCTCCAAAGTCCTCGGGATTCTGCGTGCACAGTCCCGCTTTTTGAGCATCGTCAACACGGGGTTTTCAATCCTGGGTGCAACCATCTTTCTGGGCCTGGCTGGTATTGCGACTGGCGTTGTCGTTGCCGGCAGTGACAGCATCTCAGACCTTGGACGAGGCTTCAACCTCGGCGTCAAGCAGGGCGGCGGGTTCATAGCAATCATCTGGGTGGCTGCTGTTCTTGCATGGCTCGCCAGTGCTTACTGGTTCATGATCTGGTTTGTTGAATTTAGGAGAAGCGCCTTTTCGAGACGGAGCAGGACCTCGGCTCAGATTGGCAACTGGAGAGGAATCATCGGGGAGGTGAGGAAAGATCTAAAGGTCAACGGACACATTGGCGGTCATACATATGAGGGTGAGAGAGGTGCGCTTAAAGCCTGAAGCACCTGTGCGTGCAGCAGTTGCATGGGAGTGCCGGAAATATTGGCACTTATCGCCCTACTACCTTCAAATCTGAACGGGAAATAACATCACTGGCCGCTTAGTAACATGTTCGAACTCACTGTGAAGTTGCCAAAAGCTATGGAGCCCACCTACGTAGAGGCCTAACAGAAAAGGAAGTGGCAATGTTCTCTGTCATGCTTGGTCGAGATATGGCTGCTTCGATGATCATTTTGAAAGAGAAATCTAGAATATAACCGCATACAGGACTATCACTACTTCACGCACCCAGCTTGAGTCTAGACTGAATGAAAGCAAATTGTGGGATCAAAATTCCTCGTATGTATATGGGATGTAGCAAGCAGAGAACATCATTGTCTCATTTATTTTTTTAATATTGCGGTAGCTTTCGACTCTAGACTCGAACCTGGTTCTGATTCGATAGGACCTCGTATTTTCAATTCCCTCCGTTTGCTGCTTGAACTAGTATATCTGGCTCTTCCTTAAGATAATATATCTAACATCCCCGCCATTTGAGACTTCTTATTAGGCCTAAAAAGGAAAATTATGAGAGACATCTGCTATATAACATTACAGACTTTAATTCTTGGTTCCAACTCGTCAATAAGACTAATGGGTCTGCAGCTTTTGAGAGAGAGATAATATAAAGTGGGTATCTAGTAAACTGTAATTTGTTATAGAAGCTCCTCCAGGCCAAGCCTTGGGTTGTGGTTGAACTCATTTAGCAATACAACTTTAGCATCACAACTTTTCAAATTGCGTTAATGCAAAGACCAACACAGATCACACTGCAAGTTTATTACAGCCACGCATAAGTCTCTTGATCCTTGTCAGCCGCATTACCATTACCATTACCAATTGATTACAGATCTAGGGGAACGTTCCCATAGGTGACTGTGACGGCAATGCAGCGGCCAGTACCTTCCCCACTCAGCTCTTAGAGGAGAGCGTAGTAGTTGTGTCCCAGTCTCGGATCCACACGTGTTTGCGCCTCTATGTCGAGCTGTGCTGTACATATGTATTGATGGGCTAATGGCGCTCACCGTTCACTTAGCTTTGAGATATCGCAGATCACCCCCAGAAATAATTAGGGATGTGACGGTAGCAAAGCGGCAGTTCCAAACCAACAAACAGTGGTGTTTTGAGAGATCGCACAAAGAAATCTTGAGACTTGAGGCCGATACAAAGACACAGAGATGCCGGAAAAAAAAAACCAGTGGTTCAAGACCAGCTTTCCGACACGACATGGCAGGGCTCAGGGCTCAGGATAGTATAAACAAAAAATAACAGGCAGGCTGAGGAGGTGGCGTCTGTCGGACAATGCAGAGATGTCTGGCCACTCTTCCGGGAGATTCCACTGGACTTGAGTGGGTGCTGAGCCATTGTGTCGCCGAGAAATGCCGAGACCAGCATCAGTTGGCAAGTTGGCAATGTCAAAAAGACGGTGAGATGTCCGATGATGCGTGATTGGGCTTGGGGAAGCGTCCCGGGTTGCTTGTTGGTCTTGAGATCAGCGACAGTACGGGGGGGAATTTAAGGTTCCGCGCACAGCGGATGGAACTGGAAGGTTCTCCGTCCCCTGTAGTAGATTAGCCTCAGGTGTTAGGCAGAGCAGTGTCGTCAGCGCGTCAGCACGCCGCGCCCGCGTCCTGGTGCGGGCCTGACGAGACAAGAGTGGGAAGGAACGAGAGATGCGGAAGTCTCGGGGAGCACTGCAAGTGCAAGTAATGTGGCCGAAGAGGCGGGCGTCTTCCAGGCCGGATCCGCGGCGGAAGCGGACTGGTGGCCGGTTTGCAGCTTGGGGACAGCAGTCGGAGTAACTCCAGCTGCCGCCTCCTCGTATATGGCGTCAATGAAACGGGTCTAAATTTACCCCCCGCACGCTCGGAAAGGGGCCCAAGTGTGCCGTGCTCGGGGGGAGTATTTGGATGTCTGGTTTGCCCCCCGGAACGAGCCGCCATGGGGGGACATCTGGAGAGAGGACGAGGCTGTGACCGTCGAACAACTCACAATCCCGCAACGGCTGACTCGTTCACAGCCTGGCCAATGCCGCCGCAAGAAGGGATCAGTGCAACGCCGCGAGCCTTGTCCAGTTCGCTGCTGGTGCTGCTTGCTGCCCACGGCCTGCCCCTGAGCCGGAGCCAGACCTAGAGCCAGAGCCAGAGCCAGAGCCAGACCGCGTTCGACCTCTTACCAGGCGTGGAATGAGTCAGGGACATGCATGGAGCTTGAGACGCTCGCCTCGACACCAAGGCCGGCGCCAGCTCCTCCAGCGCGGTCCGCCATGCCTCGTGCCGCCTCCGACCTGCCACAGCCAGCCTGCGCACCCGACTTCTTCTTCACCGGCCCGGCCCACGTGCACACGCACACGCACACGGTCCAGCCCCTCGGCCATCTCGAGACCCTCTTCGACGTGGAGACCTATGTCACGCGCGGGACGGCCACCTCCAACTCGACCATCGTCTTCCTGACCGACGACTTCGGCCTCAACCTCGTCAACAACAAGCTCCTCGCCGACCAGTACGCCTCCAAGACGGGCCTGCGCGTCCTCGTGCCCAACATCCTGCCCAACGGCGGGCTCCCGCTGTCCACCATCGGCCTCTCCGAGAAGCTGGCCGCGTCGGTGCGGTGGTACAACCTCGCTGGCCACGCGAGGCAGGCCTGGGCTGCCCTGAAAATCACCCTCATCCTCTCTGCCTTCTCCCTCAAGGTGCGGAGGACCTTCCCTTCTGTCCTCAGCTACGTCCGCGCCGTCAGGGCCTCGCTGCCCCTGGGATCCAAGCTCGGGATCGCCGGCTTCTGCCTGGGAGGAAACTGGTCCTCACGCCTCTGCGCCGAGCACGCCACCGAGGGGGGAGGCTCGCACCTGGTCGGCGCGCACTTCACCGCCCACCCGTCAAACATCGACCCGGCCGAGTTCGCCAGGCTTGCCCAGAGGTTCAGGGTGCCACAAAGCCTGGCGCTCGGGGACAGTGACGCCGGCTTGCCCATCGACCAGGCCCACGAGTTGGAGACGAACCTGAGGGGCGTCTACCGGGACAGCCTGGACAGGCTGGAGATCAGGATATACGACGGGTGCGGGCGTGGCTTCGCATCGCGTGCCGACACGCAGGCCGACGGGAACGAAGCGGCAGACATGGCCCTTGAGCAGGCAGTCGCGTGGTTCCGAAGGTGGCTTGTCTGAGCTGCTTGTGTCCCTGTTGTCGGGAAGCAGAGGCAGCACATGGACTTGCCCCTAAGTTAATAACTACTGGGTGGGTGGCCACTGCTAGCTCTAGCTTGAGCCTTGTCTGACTGCAGCCTTCGCTATGGGAATACCAAAATACATCTGAGCGACTTGCGCTACACACAGATCGAAGGGCCAGCCTGGAGGAGAGCATACCGGAGGTTCATATTATCACCTGTGTCCATAGCATGACAATCTCGGTTGGCAACTGAATATATAGGTAATGTGTAGTTAACAGCCCATGCGGCAGACATAAAAAATGACTGCTTGCCTCCTCCATGGTCAGAAACCGAGAATAATGGCCGTGAACCCCCGTCATCCCCAAACGTGACAGCTCCTGAGGTGCAGCAGTTGTGTAGACGCTCCTTGATGAGATCGCACCGATCGAAACGCCATCACTCATTGATATCGAAGATCAGTCAAGATTGATTACGTCTTGTCCACTGAATCGAGCCTCTTCAACGATCCTCGCTGGGATGACCTGGAAACAACCGGGACATGTTTGGCACACGTTCCTGAAAGGGAGAGAGAATTCGGACTTACTTCCGCAACCTTCCTACAGCCCGGAGTTGCCACAGCCCCCTCCCCCCCCCTTGCGGACCTCTTTCCCACTTCCCACCTGATGCTACCAGGAGCGGGTGTTTATAAAGCTTACACCGCAACTTGCCATGCGATATGGACCCAGCGTACTTCGATCAACCACAATACTTGGGATGGTTTATTATTCCCTGCAACCGAGACAAGAAATGGTAGCGGACATGAGCCTTAGACCGGGCTTAATCAAGCAAAGGACACTGGGTGACCAGCGCGTTCGTCGAATATGGCGTAGCCTTAAACACGACAAAATATCCACCTCTGGAAACAGATGCCTCGCTCAGCATTTATCTAGTGATGAGAATGATCGATCTTGAGAATCGTGGCTGGTCATTTCGGATGCATCTGGCCCTTCTCACTCTGTCCTGGTCCCAGCCCTCCCTCTGGCGCTGCGTCTGGATCATGACCTGGAATGACTTGATGTCCTTATTTACACATCTAACGACAAATTTATCTCGGCCGAAATTATTTTCTACAACGTTATTCTGTGCTAACCCTCTGCAGGGTGGCGAACGACTTGCCATCGATCCTCAGTGCTGGGGCTTTTCGGTGTTCTTTCCGCCATCGAAGTTGTTGTCTCCTGAGTGGAGGCGGGGGCGGGGGCTGGGCTGCAACGGATACAGCTCGGGCCGCGACGTTAAACTTGCAGCACTCTTGCAATATTCCATGGCCCCTGTTGGTTTTCTGCTGAGAGAAGAAAGAACTTGGCGAATTGTTACTGAGGCGATGATATAGTATTTATGAGATAGAAGCAATGTCACTGCAGACAAGGCCCAAACAAAAAGACCCTTTGACACTAGTCACATATCCGCAGTCAACCTGTCGGATCGAGTTGCTCAATCACAGGACATCACGGCTGGGAGGAGAAGCATAGGAAGCTATTTGGAGCCCCATAATATTTTTTTCCCTTGCGTTTCCACGGGCGGGAACGAAGACCCTTAGGAACTAAATTCAGTCTGAAAGCGAAAAGGCCAATGGTCCTATCAAGTTTAAGAAATATTATTACACGGCTCTAATTTAAACATTAGGACGGCCAACCGTTTCGCACACTATCTACACAGGCGATGAACGACTTCGTCCGCCATGTAAAGGCTTCAGGTCAGGCTCGAATTACAACCTCAGGCCTTGCATCACCTTCGTACGCACCCTTCGTGTTAAGTGGCCCGGACCATGCCTGGAACTAAGTCATGCTGTCCTTGACGGCCCCGCTCCGGCTGCTTGTCCTCATTGACGACGTCGCCATCGGTGTAGTGCTCGAATGTGAAGCCGCTCGGGTCGTACCAGCAGTCAAAGATTTGACTGCCAAGAATGTGCCTCCTAATGCCCCACATCTGGGTGTAGCCTTTCGCCCGGAGGTGGTGATGCCCAAGCTGATGAATGTCCATGTCGTGTACCTACGTAAGATGCGTGATGGGGCCCGGCGTACTTCTGGCCCGAGAAGAGCGTGAAGTGGAAGAAAGCATGGTGATCGCGACAGCGCTTCCCCAGGTCGATGTCATAAAAGACGGCCATGTCCTAGTTACGGTGATTTCATGTCAGTTCGACTTCAATTTTGCGGCTCCCTGGCAGCAGATTGGTGTGGAAAAATCCAGCCCACCAAGTCATTGTTCAACGCGTTGGCTTGTACATCCAGCGCGAGGAGGTTGAAGTGGGTCTGATACCACTCGCTGATGTTCTTGATGTCAACTGTGATGTGCCGAAAGTGGCCCAGTTTGTGCACCGGGGACGCCCTTTCCCCATCCGCTGGAACCGCTCTCTCCGCGGTCTCTCGTCGTCCACGGCCAGCGTATCTGAGCCCACGTTGTAGGCGTCTGCACCATTGGGCGGCTGGCCTCGCTCGACGGTCGAGTAGCCGAACACGACATCGATGGGGATATTCTCCGGGTCAACAATGGCAACAACCTTGTCGCCCCCGGGGAAGTCCAAGTCCCGAACTGGACCGGCACCTGGTAGGTTTGCAGCCTGCTCAAGGTCTTCTTGGGACGCAGCCTCCAGAGAGCCGCCGAAGAAGAGAGGCCGGTCTGTCTTTTCCGAGACATAGGACACGGGCTGGTCGTTGTAGCCCTTGTAGAATATGCGCTCGGGATTGGACGTGCGATGGGTTTCCTGGAACCCAAAATCGAGCAGGAACTCATGTTGCTAATTTTGTCCACAAAACAAGAACGACTGATCCGCAGATCTAAGCACGTTTGGCATACCGTGACGAGGTCCATGTGGCTGTAATGCACCCAAACCGGGCGGGTAACATGGACACGACCAGGATTTGGCTTCTTGTGAAGACCTGATACAAGGTCAACTCGTCCCGGCGCCATGAGATTGCAATTTGTTTTCTTGCTTCGGGATCTTCGTCGACCCTCATGGATATTGTTGTTCCAACATGAACCTACACTAATCCGGTTATAAAAGTAGGCCCATTTTATGTATAACGGGGTACATATAAATCATACTGCGATGGGGGCATCATTGGTGTGGCCGACGATTCGGAATGGTGGAGGGGGCCGAGGGAAGGTCGCCATCCCCTCGAAGTCAAAACCAGATTCGGCGGGCAAGGTGAGCAGGTAGTCCAATAACACAGGCTGGATCAAAGTTTCCGGAAGGTCGGCACGGAATTTGGATGCTCCCCGTTGTCCGTGTTAGAGAGCGCACGAGCAGCAAGCATTTCAAGCCGCCCGGACATCCGATGACACCAAGGGCAATTCATGATGAGTCAAGATGACGGGCTGGGTACGAGGCACCGATGATTGTGTTTGGGTAGGAAGCCTGTTCACTACTATGGATGATGATCTGACCGACCGAACGGCAGCCTCCGCGCAGGTGGATGCGCACAGCACAAGTGTAATAATAATATAAGCTACTTTCAAACCACGACATTCGCACTTTTTCATCTTCTGAGGACTGATGCATACTGCTTAAGAGGCATATGTGTACAGATTAAAAACGAGACCACTTAATCTTCTGAACCCAAGATCATGATTATTATTCATCATGGAGTTCCTCGTCATCGCAACTATCTTGAGCATCTCCTTGGCTGTAGCTTCTCCAGCTGAATCCAGTGACGAGCGCAACTTGTTCGCGAGGGCTAAACCCAAGTTGAACCAGTACCTGACCTTGGATCGCTGGTACGAGAAGGTGCTGGCCCCAGGACATGTTTTGCTTGCCTGAATGATTTGCGCACTAAGAACGATCGGAGCAGTCTGTACCATGCCAGTGCGGCTCCGTCTGCAGGAGATTGCCATGAACTCGACGACAAGACCGGTGCTTTCTTTTACAACACCGCTGGCTTTCTCTTCAGCAGTGGTAAGCTGAGCTTGGTTCCCTTGTCTCAGCTTTTCTCGACATGTTCACTGATACTGTGCTCCCGGAATAGCTGACAAGGACATCGGATGCAATGGCGATTCGATCTGTCTTCGTGGTGGAAAGTGCATGGAGAAGGAGAGCTTCAAGTCCGTCGTTTTCGATAGGGTTTCTTTGTATCGTGTGTCAAGACTTCCTATGAAATATACACGTTACAAAATAGCTTAAGTGCTACGCAGCCAGCACAGTTCAGGGTCTCTGTGATGTATTCCCGCCTTTCTAGTATTCAAAGTTAGAATGATCTCGAGTCGCAGTTCATTCTTTCAAAATACTCAATCTCACAAACTTACAATAGGCGAGATAAGTTCAGTTTTGGCCCGGTCGCCCAACACTCGGCTCTTGTCAACCGCATTTCCTATCTGGGGTCCTTGCCCAGAACTTTTTAACGAATGTTCCTGTCAGCCAGCCCCGTGCCAAGATGGCTAGGCCCTGGATATTTATATTGTGGATGTACAATGTGCAGACAAGCCACGTTGTATTTAGCCTGAATGTCCTTGCCGAGGGCCCGCGCGCTTGTTGCCAAGATATTCTATATCCACACAGGTGGCACAAAGGCATCATGTTCCTGTGTATGGACGGTAGCTGGAAAAGCAACCAGCAGGTGGCGGCAATTTCAGTCTCGGATGAATGGTTGGTAGCTGGCCCTGAACGAATGAAGCCTTACAGAGACATGTCTCGAACACGACGGGGTCATGGGCCCAGTTTGTCTTTTCCCGGCTGGGACTCATTTACTTCATTTAGGAGTGCTTTCGAGTTACATTCGGCGGTACGGACAGAAGAGCCAAGCCTGCCTGGAATAGATGGAGTTCACACGATGGACCGAGATGAGGGTCGGGTCTTGGGGTGTATCAGTATAAATACACCGCCTCGACCCGCCAATATTCCTGTGCCAGACAATCCGACCCCAGCCATTGTCTCAAGCAAGAGCACAAAACAATCAAAATGGTCGCCCTGTCCAGCCTTCTCTCCTACCTGTCCGTCTTGGCCGCTGGCTCGGTGCTTGCTGTGCCTACGGAGCGCGGACCTGCTTTTCATGAACTCCTCTTCGCTGAGCGCGATGTCAACGTGACCGAGTCGTCTGATCTGGTTGCACGACAGTCTCAAAGCCAGACGGGGACCCATAACGGCTACTACTATTCCTTCTGGACCGACGGCGGGTCTCAGGTTACATACACGAATGGGCCTGGTGGCCAGTACAGTGTGACCTGGGGCAGTGGTGGCAACTTTGTTGGGGGCAAAGGCAAGTGAAGATAGTCTGGCTCGTATCTTGGGTCAACAAGATGTCTATCTTTTAGATTTCGGACCAGAGGGGCTAACTATGGGGGCACACAGGCTGGAACCCGGGCAGTGCGCGCCAGATCAGCTACTCTGGGACGTACTCCCCGAATGGCAACTCGTACCTCGCCGTCTATGGCTGGACAAGGAACCCCTTGATCGAGTACTATGTTGTCGAGAACTTCGGAACGTATAACCCCAGCACTGGGGCTACCCGCCTCGGTTCCGTGACGTCTGACGGCGGCACTTACGACATCTACCGGACGCAGCGGGTCAACCAGCCAAGCATTGACGGCACCGCGACCTTCTATCAATACTGGTCTGTTCGACAGTCCAAGCGAACCGGCGGGACGGTGAACATGGCCACCCACTTCAATGCGTGGACCCAGGCTGGCCTGACGCTGGGCACGCACAACTACCAGATTGTTGCTACCGAGGGCGTGAGTCACAAGAATTTCTCCTGCTTGCGGCCTCTCATGAGGTCTTTTCCTGATGTTTGGACTTGGGCTGACGGTGGCTTTTTGCCTCCAACAAATAGTATTTCAGCACTGGCTCTTCGACAATCACTGTCGGTACATCCGCTGGTGGAGGCAGCAACGACGGCGGAAGCGCGACGACGCCCCCAGCTAGCTCGCCGACGCCCCCTGCCAGTGGTGGGAACTGCGCCGCCCTGTACGGGCAGTGCGGTGGCCAAGGGTGGACGGGAGCCTCCTGCTGCTCCTCAGGGACATGCAAGGCCGCAAACACGTATTACTCTCAGTGTTTGTGATCTGGAACAGCCGGTTGTGCCGGGGTTGATCATCCGTGGCAATATTAGGGAAGCAGGACACGTGTCTCAGGAGGGGAACCGGAGCTTAGTGACCATCTGTCGAAGGCCTCGGCTCTCAGCACTGCCCACCTCACTGAGGATTGTACATAGTGTGTCAGACAGGGCACGCAGATGCTACCAATGCACATACATGATGTTGAGTGTCTAGAGTTCCTGTCAAGCAGCTGACGAAGTCTATATTGATCGGTTCGTGTGTATTTTTCGAGAGGGAGCGTGTGCGGACTGGTGCTGGATCCCACGAATTTGCAGGTCAAGTTTCTTCTTCCCCGGGAAATAATACATTGTTCAAGCCCACCAGCGGTGTGGTGAGCCGATGTAGTCCCTAGCCAACAGCCTCATCGACCACCCACTGTTGCTGTGCCGATGCGTAATAGTACCTTGGACGATGCGGCGTGCCGTCTTTGTGCTAATCAAGTAGTAATTGCACCTCACGGGAGCGAAGAGGCTTTGTTGCCATGCCTCAGTGGTTGTCTCTCTCTGACCAGGGCTCGACGGCCTTCAGCAAAGCCTCATGTGCGGCCGGATCGCCAGTCCTCTTGAGCACCTCGCTGAACTTGTCGTCTCCGATGCGTCGCCAGAAGATCAAGAAGCCGGCCCAGACAAAGTCGGCATAGCTGACCGTCTTGCCGGCAAAGAAGGGCCCGTAAGGGTTCTCCTTGAGGGCGTCGGTCACCTGCCTCAGCAGTGGCTCGGCCTTGGACCAGCCGGGCTCACCGCCCTGGGAACTCTCCAGCTCGTCGAGCTTCATTCCGAACTTGGCCTCACGGGTGCTGTACCAGTGAGGGAGGCTGGCGTCGTTGAGCAGCCTCTTGGGGATGACGGGCACGTAGTTGCCGCTCAGGGCGGGCATGAGTTTGGGCAAAATCTCCTCGAGCTTGGCAAGATAGGGGGAGTCGAGGTGAAGGGGCGGCTCCGGGTGGTCCTTGTCAATGGTCTGGGCGATGACCTTGGAGTCCATGATGTACCTGCCGTCTGTGTATTCGATGGTGGGGCTGGTGTAGGCGTCGAGCGGGGCGTCAAAGTGAGGGGCAAGGCGTGGTTTGAGTTCGGGGTACTCGACGAACTCGGTCTGGTAGTCGAGGCCCTTGAAGTTGAGCACGAAGCGGGCCTTCCACGGGTTGAGGGACCAGCACCTGTTGCCATCCTTGCTGGCGAGGTCGAAGAGGGTGATCTTGTTTTGGGCTGCCATTATGCGAGTGTGCTGGCGTATTGTCGTGCTGGCGCGCGTGTGAAAACAGTGGAAAGTCAAGCAGACGAAGCAAGGGCGTGGATGACGTTCCTGGATGTCGGGGCTAGACAAATGTCATTATTAAGGCAGTAACATCATAACCAAGAGAAGGGTTAGGGTACTGAACGAGGGGGGGGGGGCAACATTGGACAGGCAGGGCAAGGGAAGGAGCCCAGCTAGGGTTGGGGTCATGAATCGCTGTCGCCTTGAGTGCGATGCAGCAAGGACGGGGAGGAGCCAAAACTGCCGGATGTTAAGACTGGCCCGACGCCAGTAGGCAGGACTAACTAGACCAGGCATGTAAAACGATCCCGAGGTCCATCCTGACACGTTTGGGCCGAGCGACACGCACCACCGTCGCATGGAGCATTGGCATCTCACACCCGTCAGTCAGGTTCAGCTGTACTGACATCCATCACCTGACAGCACATCATCAAACATGGCAGAGCGAGACAACAACGCCGTGGTGAATGACGGCGCAGGCGGCCTCGACAAGCAGCCCTGCGCCCGCAAGCCGCTCCTCACCAGGGTCCTGTACGCGCTGGCCGTCAACGCCATGCAGCTGCTCGTCGTCGGCCCTGCCATGACGGTGCGCCACTGGAGGCAGGCCCGGAGCCCGCCCGACGAGTACCCAACCATCATCAAGACGTACGCGTCGCGGCCCCGCCTGCCAGTGCGCGTCTTCTTCCCCAAGGCCTACGACCGCGCCCAGCCCCCGTCGTCGCCCGGCCTGCCCCTGCTTCTCTCCATCCACGGCGGCGGCTTCGTCGTCGGCGACCCCTCCGACAACGACGCCTGGAACCACGTCTTTGCCAACCAGCACAACGCCGTCGTCCTTGCCCTCAACTACGCCAAGGCCCCCGGGAACCCATTCCCCGGCCCCCTCTCGGACCTCGAGGCCCAGATCGACGCCGTCTTCAAGGACGATGAGCTCATGCCCCACGTCGACAAGGCCAGGGTCGGGCTCGTGGGCTTCTCGGCCGGCGGCAACCTGACCCTCACCATCAGCCAGTTCCCCTCTGTCCGCGACAGGATCACGGCCGGCATCGTCCCCATCTACCCCGTCGCCGACTTTAGCATCACCCCCGAGCAGAAGGCCGCCACGAGGCGGTACAAGCCAGCCCTGCACGGCGCTCGTGGCAAGACCCAGGACCCTTTGCTGAAACTGGCTGATGCTTTCGACTGGGCTTATATCCCGGTCGGCCATGACCTCCGCGACCCGCTCCTGTCGCCTGTCTTTGTCGACCGGGCCGCCCTGCCCCGACGGGTCTGGGTCATCGGGTGCGAGCTGGACATGCTCGGCCACGAGGCATGGCGGGTGGCATGTCGGCTGACCGGGAGGCAGATCCCAGCGCTGGACCAGCCCATCGGACAGGAGGCGCCCGAGGAGAGCGGCAAGCTGGGGGCCTTGATCACCACCGGCGACCAGAGGTTCGCCTGGGAGGAGAAGAGCCGGGATGGCGAGGTCAAGTGGCTGTGTGTTGCCGACGCTGGCCACGGGTTCGACATGCCCGGCGCCCTAGGTGCGGATGAGAAGACGAGTGAAGACGGCAGGCTCAAGAGGGATGAGATCATCAGGCAGGCTGGGGAGTGGCTCTTTCGTCAATAAGCCTGCCGATCCGAGCACGCACGTGCCTCCACTGTGAGAACCATTCCATCCTGTACATATGGGACGGGTCTTTTTGCTCTGTTGCTGCTGCTCCCCTTGGTTACCTTGCTCCTTTTTCATGGTCTGTATGAGGAACGGACGTTTGATTGAAATGCGTGTTCAATATTCATCGATATCCATCGATGCACTGTACGTTAGTAAAGTCGGTCCCATTCTGCGCATTGTCTACTTTTAAGTGATGCATTAATGTGAAAATTAGTGGTGCATGCTGTCCTGGTGGCCGTCATAGCTAACGCATGAGTCTCATCCATATCTATAGATGAGCAGAACCACTCGTAGTGCATTGCACGTCAACAGAGACATCTTGGCTTACGAGGTTGTTCGCTATGGAACACGGTGGAACACGGCTCAAAAATGGTGAGAAATGACGTGTATGATGCATGAGTGAGTCTGCAGTCGACACAAGTAAATCAGCGGCATGGCATCCGAGTCTCTGGTCACTGTCTCCGGATCTATGAGAAGAACAGTACAAATACCTGCTACCTGCCAGTGGGCTCCAAGGTTGGGTAGAGGTAGGCCTATTACCTAGGCAGCTACTGTACTGTTGGTTTTAATTGCTGCAGAAAAAGACCGGTCTTCAAGATCGGCGTGTCATGGTTTCTTGACTAATTAATCAACCAAAGACGGGCGAGCTAGCGATGGCGCGGACACGGTGGTCGGGCCGTTGAGTGGTTCGATGCTTAGCACAGGATATGCCAAACGTCACGCGACTCTGGAACTGGCACCCAAGACGACATCGACTGCTCCCGGGTATCATCCCCCATCCCTCATCCCTCATCCCCCATCCCCCATCCCCCATCCCCCATCCCCTGTGCTCCTCCCCCTGGGCCCCTGCCTTCCCCCGTCCACCTCCAATCCAATCCAACCCTCGTCCAATCCAAAGCTTGAGGGGTCTCCTCTCTCGGTTCTCGCCTCCAAACATTGTGTCCTCTCTTCCCCAACCTTTTCGACGTGCACCGGTATTTGCAGCCTTCAGCAAGTTGCGAGAAGATAGGAGCAACCTCGCCGAGGCTCCTGTAAGCTGCAAGCCGCACTGGTGAGTGGACTGGTGAGGGGGGGAAGCAAAGGGTGGCCTGTCCTGTCCTGTCCTTTCCTGCCTGTGGTGAGTGGCCCGGCCCTGCTGCGCTCATCCGTTGCATGACACACTCTGACGCCTCTCAGGGTGTGGCCTCGGTCTTCATATAGCCTCTCTCCAGGGAGTAAGGACCCAATGAAAATGGACAACGACAATGACTGGCAGGATGCAGCCTTCAACACGCGCCACCTGCACAACCGAAATGACCGCGGAGGCCGTGGGCAAAAGAGGCATGAGTTCCAGGTCAGCAGCATGTTTGGCACCCATCTGATCAAGTGTCCCGCCATCGACCGGCTGCAGGCAGACAGCGCAAATTCCGCTGCGGGGGCCGGCAGCTCCAACAAGGCCAAGAGGCGCAGGAGCAGCGCGAGCGGCGAGGTTGTGCTCGACATCTACCGCCTGACGGATGACGAGGACGGGTTGCTGGGCTCGCTCAAGTCTGCCGGGGTCATGGACGCCACCGTTGTCTTCGCGGGCAATAGGAAGCTGCTGTGGAGGATCTGGAGCCAGCTGGGCGGCAACGGCGCAGCCGACTTGGGCGATGCTGAGGCCAAGGAGAAGAAGACAGCCGAGAGGATGGGGCCATCCGGAAGAGGCGGTCGTGGTGGTCGTGGCGGCGGACAAGCCCCTCGGGCAGATCAGGAGGAGGAGGTTGGAGAAGGAAGTGATGATGATGACGACGAAGACGAAGATGATGAACTGCGGTCGATATCTAGCTCAGTTGACTCGGAGGAGCGTCAGCGGCGTCGCACGTCGACCTTTGAGAAGAACTCGTTCCGTCACCCCAAGTTCTGGTTCCGCTGGCAGGGGCAGATTTCGGATGAGGCTTCGGCGGCCGCTGATATGGGCGACGGTGGATGTGACGTTCACGGTTCTGGATACATTGTATTCTCAGGAAACGACTGCAAGCGGTTCCAGGGCACCATGACGTCGGAGCAGCTGGCCTGGAACAACGTCAAGATGAGTGGGTGGAAAGCCAAGCCCCAGCCAGAACGAGACTTTGAGGTGGAATGGTGAATGGGTCTGGGTGGTGAATGTCCAGGTGGGCTTCATTTACCTAGGTAGTGACTGGGAGGAGCTACTGGCGGTGGTATGGTCAAGTCCCCTCGAGGTAGCCTTCTTCCTGAAAAAAAAACCACCTCAAGCCAATGGCCACAAAGGTAGCTCGTCTCCTGTGTGAACTTAGGCACTGTCAAAACCCTTAGTGGCTTCTTTTTTCCTGGACAGTTTTGTTTCATGTCCCGGCCCTCCAGAGAACAATCAAGGAAGCAAACAAGCAAGCAAGCATTGGCTGCTCGAGCAAACAAACCTTCGGGGACCTCTGTGTACTTTGCATCGCTAACTTCAGACCTTGCACCAGTGAAATTCTGTTGTCCCAGGGACGTTGGAAACAGCAGAGAGAGTCGTGTGCACTTGATTTCAGGTTCCAAGGGCTCAAGGTGCGAGCATCATCATCATCCTTTGACACAAAACCCAGCTCATGACATGTGCAATCAGCCAGACGCACATCACAGAACCCGCTCCTTGCTGCCCACACCATGTTTTCGTCCCATGTTTTCAACCCCAGATCGCTTTCACCATCCACCTTTCCACCATGGTTACTGATCTCAGCATCGCAGTCAATGCCCCCGCCACCTCAGATGGATCGTCTACGTGACCTGGCAGCTCGCAGCAGCAGGCGTGTGGAATGCCGCCTTCGAATCCCCAAGTCCCTGTCCACCACCTCCCTCATGCTTCACAAGACCACAGAGCTTGATGAGGCCAGCGACGACGCCGCGTCAGACACCGTATCAACAGTCAGCTCCACGAGTGCCAGCGCTGTCCTGGCACCTGCTGCCTGTCTGCCTGGCAGCTTGGGTCCCGCGACGCCCTCGCTCCATTCAGACCCAGCACTCACCCTTTCTCTTCCTTCTGCTCCCAGCACCAGAATCACCCAAGCACAGCTTCGAGACCAACGAGGCACACCGACCACTGGGATGCAGACCTCCAGCACCAGCAACGGCAGCAAGAAGCCTAGAATGAAGGGAGACCCTCCTTCGGTCGCTGGCCGTGAGGCTGACCAGAGACTCTTCGACCACGTCCTGACCTCCATTTCCCAAAACGATGTCATCGCCAACAGTGGCCTCGAGCTCTACCGCCGTGTCAACGATTGCGCGCGTGATTACATGGAGGCCAAACAGATCGTTGAGCGCAGAGAGCACGAGATTGCTGCCATCTCCTCCAAGATCGAGGCCATGCAGGCCACCGCGGAAGAGGCCAGCAAGCACCTGCGCAAAGCCCAGGAACTTGCTGCAGAGGTCATTGACAACAGCGTTTCCGAGCAGTTCAGGCTCAGGGAGCGGGACAACCTGATCAACATCCTCATTGGCATGACCAACGCCATCTCAAAGGGGGACTGTCATGACTGGCCCCGGGAGAAGGTCGACAAGTATCTCGAGGTACGTTTTCTCCGTCTTGCCCATGTGACATGGCTGCCCCTCAGGCCGTTTAATGTAAAATCCACCGTCATCGGATAGCAGAATCTGGCAACCCAATATCATTAGCCTCTGGCCTGCCTCCCTTCCCCAAGACTGGAGTGGCATGCCTGCTAACCGTGTGTCCTTCTACAGGATCTCCAGGCCGTCTATCAAAAGAACAAGTACTACTGCCAGTCGTCAATGGTCGACAGTGGTATCGTGCATGTGGCAAAGCACTTCGTTTTCCACGCAGACTTCGACGACGCATTCGAACCGATGCTCTTCCACCTGGCCAACCAGGCCGACTACAAGGGCTTCGTGGAACGTGCTCGCAGGGAGGACCGGGAGTTTGCGAAGCAGCACCACGTCGACTACAGCGCCCGGCCCAGTGCTGCTCCGAAGACAAAGACCAGTGCGGCCACTTTGAACGACGAGGGTCCCACAGGCAAGGCCCAGGGCAGCGACTATGGCGATGATACTGCTCCTCATGAGGCACCGGGTGGTGCTGGTGGGGCTCAAGACCCGTTGCAGAAGCTGACGCCACTACCGCCCCGGTCATCCTCTCTACCTGCATCGGCGCGCAAGACGCACGCAAACATCCCTGCCCAGCCAGATGCTCAACAGGCCCCAGCCGATGCTCCGCTGCCTGGTTCCTGCCGCAACGCCGTCTACAAATGCAGCCATCTTGATCTCGAGACCAGTGACGACTTGGCCAAGCTGGCGGAGGAATTCTACTCCAAGCGAGGGCCGCAGCGCGGGACGACTTCAGGTGTGATGAGCACAGCGGTCCTCGAGTCCATCGCTGGCGTGGAAGCCATTTTCAAGAATAGAATGGACCGGGATTCCCCAGAGCTCAAGAAGGAGGTCGCGTCGGTGAGTCTACCAGCAGCGAAACTACTTCCAAAGGCCGTCCTCCGCGGCAGTCCGAGGAGTTTGCAAGTTACTGAGACATGTTACGGACAGGCAATGAAGTTTGTGGAGGAGCTGAACAAGGCGCATGTCATGTCTGACCAGGTCGACCGAAAGCTGGGCGCTGTCGCTGAGACGCACGGCTGTGCATACAAGACGGCAAAGCAGGATGGTCCAGAGACCAACACCACGCATGGAGATGAGGCTTTTCACCATGAAGAAGGCATGAGGGCCAGCGGTGAGGGCTCTGACCTCTTGTGGAAGGCTCATGTCTCAAGCATCGCCTCTTCCAAGCGCTGAGGCCATAATCACTCCTACATGTGTGCGTGACTTCGACACATGAGGCAAATGGTTGCGGGCTGAGGTTGCTGATCATGCTGGTGCGCAGCATTGGTCGCGCACTGAGCAGAGTTACACAGTCCCGATGGAACTGTGAGGAAGGTTGTTTTCATGGCCAAAACGCGAGCTGTTGGCGGATCGTCAGGATTGTCTAGTAATAGCGGTGCGATGACTTGCCCTGGGTCTAATTAGCCTGGGAAGGCTCTCGATTGATGGCTTCCCTTGACTCATGATGATGCCGATCAAGATGGCGTTTATATTGACATCAAATCGATGCTGTTGAGGGCAGCTTCCAAGTCACTTTGCAATGAGCATACTTAGAATCGCTCTAAAAACGGACTTTATGGTCATGTCCAGAAACTTCTACAATTCCTGAGTTGTCTATTCCTCATTAAAGCAAGGGGTATCCAGTGATACCATGGCCCTTAGCTTGGGCGACGGCAAGACTCCACACAACCCGCTCTTGACTGATTTTCATGGTCGACCAAACGTATGTGCAGGCTCCGGATCGCTTCTGGTATCTCCCAGCCGAGTTAAAGAAATTGCATAATATCTTGCAGCTTTCCTTAGACCGAGACTGTCAACAATTAAAGGTAGCAATTCCCCACGGAGAGGTATCGCCTATGTGTGTAATCTCCAAGGACATTGACATTTTGAAATCCAACATCACTACCTGCCCTCTACTAACTAAATGGATTAAGTTCACTGCTGCTTCTCCCGAGTGCATAGATACCCACTCAACCAATGAACAGTTGGAGGCCGTCCATGGATTGTCCAGGTCCAGATGCCTTTTTAAAACTAATGTACATACTAGTTTACATTAGACTGCACCTTTACCATCTTATCCATTATTATGCTTATTTATCAGCCACATAATTCCCTTCGGTAAGCGGGAACTTTAAATGTAAAAACGGTCGACAAGTTTAAGTATTGAGAATATCAAAATCATTCACTCCACTTCAAGGTCGAGATCAAGCTGACGACCACTCCATGCCACATCCCAAAAGGTCAACAGAGCCCATAGTTTAATCAAGCTGTGGTAGTAGACAAAAAGGACGTAGAGTGGGAAAAACAGCATATCTCGTGGCTCGCGCCAAAAATACGTGATTAGTTTCACCATCTTGCTGCAGACGATCCAAATAACCAACAGCCAGATACTGGTCCAGTTGGTTTCGCTCACGTAGTCAGTGCGATAGCACAGATACAGTAGCAAAGGATCGACAAGAAGTGCAAAGTTGAGGAAAGACGCCAAGTAGATGGAGTAGACCGAGTATGGCTGGTTGATCCATACATGTGAGATTTTGAGAGCCGCTGGATTGGATCTCCACGTCGTCCTGGCCCACCGCACGCACTGCGAGAGGAAGCGTGGGAACTCCCCAATGGGGGCGATATCGATGCGGGCGTCGTCGTCGTACTGGAACTTGATACCACCACCGCGCTTTAAGACCCATCGCACAATGAAGTTATCGTCGTCCGCCGCCAGGGGCCCACGCATGCCGAGGAAGAAGCGCTCGTTGACAAAGCCGGTTCTGAAGTCCGGGTCTTGGATAACGACAGTGCGGATCACGCTGGTGCGGCCTGAAATGACAAACACCTCGCCGCTGATGGCGTTTTGGGCGCGAACCTCGAAGTTGTGCCGCTCAAGGTACAAGCAGCCAATGAAGTTCCAGAACGAGGCAAACAGGCCGGCGCCGTGGGTTCGTCGGACGCGCTTGTTGGTACCAACGAGACAGACGTTGGGATCCTCGAGCGGAGCCAGGGCCGAGGTGAAGAAGCGTGGGCCCCAGATGACGGTGGCGTCAACCATACATGTAAGTTGGGTTTGGATTAAAGGGATAACGGCATCGAGCTGCCGACGCTTGTTAGCACCTTCGGTGTAGTGGACCTGCATATTGACTGCAGGGAACTCATTGCGGAGGCCTTGAAGCGAGTTATCAATTTCATCACGCATGTCCTGCCCTACGGTGATTACGAACAACTGGGCAGGACGGTTGGCGCAGATGGACCGCACGCAGGTGAGAAATGCATCGTTATTCTCGACAGTCGGGATGAGGACGGTTACATCCCTCGAGGTACACGAGGGATTAGCCGGGATGGGGCTTGGCTTGTACTTGAGGTAGCTGACAATGTTGACAGCAAGCCGAAAGTAGCGGAAGACGAAAAGAGACCAGAAGGCGACTGTGGCGTTAACCGTGAGCTTGGAGACGTCCACCGCGGCGATAATGCTTCCCGTTTTGCCATGGAGAGACGAGCATGCTTTGAATCCATAGCAAGCATCCTTTAATTTGAAATTGCCGACGAGCAGGAAGGGAAGAGTGGTGAGGGCTGCGGCAGTAACAACAAGGAAGCTGATCGATGCTAGGACGTATACGAACCACGAGGGCTGACTGGGAGTCGTAAAATACTTGTATATGAACCAGGAGGGCTGGTTGGGGGTAAAGCATTGCCTGCAAACATTGTAGACTCGATCTTTGCCGTTCATGAATTCGCGAAGAGGACGGGTGACATTGCAGCTAGGACAAGTGACCGACGCGTGCCTTCTGGGCATGCGAAACGAGTCCATTTCATGTGTTAGAATGGGCTGTTTAAACTTGTCATAAACTTTGAAGGATGTTGAAATAGATGGATCGAGAGACGTTGAGTGTCAAGGTCTATTTGCATTCTCAAAATATGAACTATCCACAGCGATACTTGTCACATATGCAAAAGATCATTGTCAACCTTATTGCGTGCGTTTCCGTTAGTATATCCTTTGATACATGGCAGGCTCGGGATGACTTGGTAGGAAAAGTCGATAACATAAATGCCGGACAAGATTTGTATGCTTTGTGTTCACTCAACACGCAGCCGTGTCTTTTTGAGCTTGCAGATAAGCTCCCGAAGACGAAAGTCCTCTTTATTTATCTATTGGCTACTGCCATCCGTGAAATTCTTCCACGCATTCCGGGTGTGCAGAACCATGCAGCAATAAGCCGACGAGGCTAAGGCTGGCCACCCACTCAATATCCTTCATGTGTGGCCTGTCCTGTCCAAAACTCTCAATCTAACCGTTATAGATACTCAGCGGTGAAACTGTGTGCCTGAGACATTTTCCTCCAGATCATTGGCACCATTCAACTCGGTCCACACGCACCCAGTCCCCAGCGTCAGCCGGGCCACCGGCAACGAGGCGCAAACAATGAAATTTACCAGCCCTTACCTCGAAGCAACTTCTTCCGCTACATTGTGCTCCAACCGCCCACGGCAGACCACGGCCGCCTTGTCTGCACCTTGCACATCGGCGAACTAAATGCGGCCGAACGAGCGGTTGCGGCGGCTAGTCGAGTTGGCAGCGTGGTACTACACGTAGGAGGTCATGACCGTGTCACACTGATCAGGGTTTACCGAGAAGGAGACATGCCCACGTATGAGATGGCCCGGATGACGGCGTAATTACACCCGACACGGTGGGTCCAGACCACCACCGAGGCCCAAAAGTGTCGGTTACGATTCGATTTTCTCTCTGGCCGCCGCACTTTAAGGTGGTAGTATCTGTCCATGAGCCCAATGTGGCTCATGCTCTCGTCGCGCTGGAGGTAGGGTGATCCGGTGTGGCCGAAACACTACGCCCAGAGTGCCACCCGTTGGTTTCAGGCCGGAGCTCTGGACGAGGAAGGGCGAAGGCATGCAGGCATGCAAGAGAGACGGCGAGACTCAAGTGACGGGAACCTACCCAAGATTTCCATCCTCATCAGCGGCCGGGTGGGCCTCGCAGCCACCGAGTCGAAAACAGAATGAATTGAGCCAAAGTTTCATCGCACTTAAGCAGTCGGATGGGGATTGATTGAAGCCTTTGATCTCATGCTGGACTTTCTCAAGGTGGACGCCGCAGTCATGTCTGCCGCCGGCTTTGAGAAAAGACGACGCGAGAAGTGAACGTCTGGTGAAGAGAGAAGCCACAGTATATCACAGGAAAAGCATTTTAGTTGAACGAATAACAATTTTCAAGAACATGTAATAGTTGATAAGGCAAGATTAAGAGTAGTGAGGACTCGAAAAGAACGAGTGACCGGACTTGGGGGGCCTAGGAAGTCTGGAGATATATTACATTTATACCTAATCAGTTTCCATTACGTCCACTGACGCTATCAGTCACCGACTTAGTTTGACTTGACGCGAACCGGCCACCCGACAATCCCCAGCGAGGAAACAAGCATCATGGACCCCAGGTATAAAATTAACGGCTCAAACCGGTTGAGACCATACCCCAACTGCACCGGCCCTCTCATAAGCGGCCCGCTGATCGGACCCGTCAAGATGTTACCAATACCCTTACCAAAGGCCATCATGCTGTAAACAGCGCCCGGGTCCTCGGACAGAATCCCACCAAACTTGGGCCATAGGATAACAAAACCGCCCGCAAACCATCCGTAAGTAATAGAGAAGGCAAGCAACATCGGCAGTGACGAGGCAAATCCCCATAGCAGGAACGTAGCCACGGCGGATATAAACGACGACATAAAGATGAGGCTCAGTGCGTTATTAGTACGGTCCGACAAGTAGCCCATGGAAAGCTGCCCAAATGTGGTTGCCAGGTTGAAGAGCGATAGGATCAAGGCGCCCATAGTTCCCGTAAGGCCGAGGCTTGCCGCGTACGTTGGCAGATAGATGCCCGGGATGTAATATCCCAGCCCCTGGAATAGATTGGAAAAGGCGAAGAAGTAGAAGAGCGGCTGCTTCAAGAAGCTGACGTCTAGCGCACGGAGGGCACCACCGTGCGACACGGGTAGCCGGCCCTTGAGAAGGGGCAGTAGTGGAAGTGTAGAGACGGCTATGCCAACGGCGACAGCACGGAGCGTCGTCTTGTGGCCGTATTTTGACAGGAGGAGTTCGAGTAGAAAGGGGAATCCCACGCCGCTGAGGCCACCCCCGGCGAACATAACGCCATAGGCGATTCCGCGACGGGCGATAAACCATTCGTTCATCATGCGCAGAATGGGGAAGTAAAGAAGCGTGAAGCCGATGCCGTACATGACCCCTTGGGTAGCGATGAGGGCTGTGACGGTCGTGGCGAACGAGGCTAGGATGAGCGCGACAACGCAGAGGACCGAACCGGCCCCGATCATATACGTCTGCCACCGCTGGTACCTCTTGACAAGAGGGGTGACGATTGGCGCGGTGATGAAGTAGATGCTCGTAGCGAGCGTGCCCACGACAGCGATGTTATCGGTACTGCCCTCAAACAACGGGTGCGTTGAATAGTACTCCTGGAAGACACCATAGGCGAGAGGGAAACCCCAGAGCAAGGCCTCAACGACGAAGGCGCTGAAGAGGAACTTCCACGCGGCAGCGCCGCGGTCCGCTGGCGCCAGGGTCTGGACGAGCGATTCCGCCTCCTCCTGGTCCGCCTCATGGACCGCGCTGCGGTGGGTTTGGAAGGTCGTCAATTCAGCAGACATACTGGCTTATAGCTCAGGGAGTTGAATTGAAAGATGAGGTCCTAGAAGTGCTTGAAGAAGCTCCGTCTCTTGCATCTGAATCTGCAGTGGGTCTATTCTAGTTCTTATCCTTCGCGTAACTAGCCGCTATGACTCACTCATCACAGCAAACGGGACATAGCGTTCTAAGTAGAGCAGCCCGGCCCGGTTGCAGTCCCGATCGTCGGACCTGCTTGCTCTACAAAACTTTGGTCCTCCGCGTCATTTTGACACGAAAGTGCCAAGGGATTGGTCATGGTACATAAGCAAGCCATGCGCGTACACATGCTCGCAGTCTCTGTGACTGGGCCCATTGCGATGTCCATACCTGTGGCTCGTGACCTTATATTGGGCTGCCGCTGGGACAGGCACGTTGGCATTAACTTGAATCCAAATCTGTGGCCAGATTCTTGTACTCCCCCAAACTCGAGGCCCTAATAAAAGAGACTGAGCAGGGTGTGGCGTAAGCAGGGTTGCAATAAAAAGCTACTAACTGTGGAGATAGGAGCCGACGTTGTTAAATGAATGTATTGAGTTAGTCTGAAAGAGCCGCCCGTGTAGGTCTTGACATGATCATGTCGGTGGTTACTAACTGACTGTGACCCCTAGTAGAGAATACCTAGGTAGTGGTTAAAGGAAGAGAACGACTTTTTGATTTAAGACCCTGCTGTCCTTTTGTGTGGTCACTTGCCTCGACTCCTCTCAAGCCTGTGGAACTCAAGTGCTGGTAAAACATAATCCTCGGGAATACATCCAGAAATCCTGATCAATACTTGACCAGGAATGCTTTGGCGGTCTGCAGTTCACCAGTAGCCACATTACAAGCTACCATGGCGATGGTTGCCTCCTGTCTTGACACGGGTTCCTGAAGGTTCACAGCCACAGCGTAGGAGATGGTGGCATCATAGGAGGTCAATTCCGAGACCTCGCTCACAACTGCTGCAGATCGTTCGATCCCGGCCGATTTCTTGCTTAGCTCGTACAAGTGCCAGCCCTTGACGAACAGGGACGGAATGACAAGAATTGAGCTGACAATCGCCGAAGTGGCGCGGCCGTCTTGAACCGCCAGGGCTGAGAACCCACTGCTGCTGACGGCGAGCCTACCTTGAACGGGGCCACTGAATATGATCTCGGAGACCAGGCCAGCTACAGTCGTAGCCGTGCCTAAGGCGCTCACTGCCTATCGATCGGATTCGATGGGACCAGGATATCGGCTGCGCCACCCAATATCGTCATCATGATGCCTAGGATGGCTCCGGGCAATGAGGGTGGGTTGTCTCTCGTCGGGGCTTCGGCTTCAAAAGCTTGCAGGAAGTTGCCCATGACAATATTAAAGCCCGCGGCAGCATGTCCAGCTATATGGACTGCTTTCGCCAACTCGTGCGAGAGAGTGAGAGCCTCTGCGGCCTTGGGCTGCCTTGGGCTGCGATGCGGCGTTGACATTAGCAGCCTTGCCAAACAATCTTGAGATGTCCTTCCGGCTGCTTGCCGAAACGAGCTCGTTCAAGCCACCAATGTCAGATTGTGGACCATATAGAGCGCTCCTTTCAATTTCCTCCGGCAATCAATCATGTGCAACGGAGATGTGAGATTAAGCATATGAGCAAGCGAGCACTAATGGATCGAACATCGAGATTCAGTGCTAAGACCAGAGCGAGACGGTTGCCTGAACGCTACATCACAAGGCAAAGCATGATTTGAGCGGAACTCTAGAATGAAATTCAGGGCTGCATCAAAGGAACAGCATAAACTCTAGGCAGCTAAGCACCCAAGACACATCTATGCCAGCCAAATAAGCCAATGAAAAAGAGTTCCTAACCTTCGGTAGCATCTTAATCTCGATATGCAGAGGTAAGAGTCTACAAGACTCCACTCACATTATGCCGATCCATCCCAATGAAGAGATTAACGTTATACGCTGAATCCAAGCTTATATAAATCCATTACATCTCTATATACGTAATAGACCTTAGGTCTCTTAACTATAGCAGTGCTTAATTCCTTCTTATTATAAATAAACTTTATATTAATAAAATAAACTAATAATAATTTAATGAAAATAACCTTTTAAAAATATATATTTAATAAGTAAAACGATTAATATAAATAAATTTAAATTAAATATATAATTTAAGAATATATTATTACTTATAATAAATAAAATAAAGTAAGTTAAAATATATAATATTTTACTTTAAAACATTAATCTTATAATATTTATTTATAAAAAAAGCTTAATTATTTAATTAATTATAATATAAGTAATTATTTATTAAATATTATTTTATAATAATAATTATAATTTCCTTTAATTATAAAATATATATTATTTTATTATAATATAATTTTTAAATATTCTTTATTTTATCTTATTTTTTATAATACTTTTATTAGCTTAAATTAAATAAAATAAAGCTATTAAATTTTATAAAGATAATTAAATAAATAAATTTTATAATAAAATTATTAATATATATAAAAATAATAAATAAAAGGATTATATTAATATTATAAATATAATAAGTTTATTAAATTATAATATTAATAAAAAGGATTTAAGTTATAAGCTTAATAGTAAAGAAAACTATTTAAATATATTATTTTTTATTATTAAAGGTTATAATTTATATTTTATAATTAACTTTATAAGAATTATATTAAATAATAAAAAGGCTAGCTTAATAATTATATTTAATAATTACTTATATAATAACTTTATTATATATAATTATATTTATATTTAAAAAATATTATAAGTTATTTTTTATAAAAAAAATAAATAAAGTTAATTAAAAATTCTTAAATATAAGTAAATTAAATTATTTTAACTTTTTTTATAATATTTTAAAAAAATCTTAATATATTAAGTTTATTTATTTAAATAAAGCTAAATATTTAATTATTTAAATAAATAGCTTTATAAATAAATAAACTTAAAATTTAAATATTATAAAATAAATTATATTTAAATAAAATAAATAATATTAAAAGTATATTTATTTTAATTAAAAATAATAATATATATAATAATATAATTAAAATATTTAAATAAAAAAATAATATAATAATTATAAAAAAAATAATAAAAAAGCTTATAATTTTATAATTATTTATTTAATAAGAATTATTAATATATAAAAATCTTTTAAAAAAAGCTTATTATATATTAATTATAAAATATTGAATTATTATATAAATTATATTATAAATTATATTAAAATTAATTAATTAATTAATAATAATTAAAATATATAAATTTTATTATTAAATAAAAATATATTTAAAAAATAATAAGAAATAAATAAAAGTTTATTAAAGCTTAATTATTTTTAAAGTTAAAGCTTTATTTTATTTTAAAATTCTTTTAATTTAAATTATTAATAAAACTTTTAATTTTATTTTAATTATTATTTATAATTAAATTTAATAAATTTATAATATAAAAAATATTAATAATAAAAAGTCTTATAATTTTAAATTAATATAAACTTATATAAAGCTTAATAACTTTTTAAATTATTTAAATAAAAAGATAAAAATAATAAAATTATTATATAAATTATAATAACTTTATTATAATAATAATTAAAATTATGATAATTATAAAACTTTTTTTAAAGCTTAAATTATTAATTAAATTATAAATTAAATTAAAGAAATAATAAAAGCTTTATATATAAATTATATTTAAATAATAATTTAAATATAAAAAGTAATTTAATTATATAATTAATTATAAATAATATAATAATATTTAAAATAATAATTAATTAAATTATATTAAAATTAATAATAATAATATAATTTAAATAAATATAAATTAATTATAAATTAAATAAATATTAAGTTATTTATTTATTTATAAATATTATATTTTTTAAATATTTTATTAATATTTATTAAGCTTTTTAATAATTTTATAGCTTTAATAATATTTTATTTAAATAAATATTATTTATTAAAAAAAATATTAATAATTTTTATATAAAGTTTTTATTTTAAATATATTTTTATAAAGTTTTTTTAATTATTTAATTTTTTTAATATTATAAAATATATTTTTTAACTTTATAATATTATAAATAAATTTATTTAATAAATATAATTATATTTTTATATAAATAAATATTTATTTAAAAATAATTTTATTATTTTTAAAAAATATATATTTAAATATTAAAAGTTATAAAATTAAATAAATAAATATTAATTAAAAAAATATTCTTTAAATTACTTTAAAATATTTTAAATATAAAATATAATAATTTTATATAATTAAAAAATATATATAAAATTTTAAAAACTTTAATTTTTATTAATTATTAAAAATTATAAATAATATTTTTTTAATATTATTAATTATTAATTATTATTTAATATTTTATTATATTATTTATAAATTTTATTTTATTTAATAAATAATTTTAATTTTTAAAAAAAATAAAAAGAAATATAATATATTATTAAAATATTTTATATTTTAATATATTTTATAAAATATTTAATAATTAATTTTATTTTAAAATTAATAATTATATTAAATTTATTTAATTAAATTTAATAAAATAATATTAAATTAAATTAAAAATTAAAAATTTAATATTTTAAATATAAATATTTATAATTTATTAATATATAAATTAAAATATAATATTAAATATTTATATTTTAATATTAAATTTAATATATATAAATTAAATATAATTATATAAAATTATATATATATATTTAATTTTAATTATAATATAATTAAAATATTATATAATAAAATAATTTAAAATTTTATTTTTAATTTTTATTAATATAATTTCTTTTAAATAAATAATAATTTAAAATTTAAATTCTTTTAATAATATTTATAATATTTTTAATATTAAACTTAAATATATAATAAAATAACTTTTTTTTAAATATAAAAATAATTAAAAACTTATAATAATATTTTTAAATTATATTTATTAAATTATAATTATTTTATTAATTCTTTTTAATTATTTTATATTTTTAAAAGAATTTAATTAATATTTTTAAGCTAATTATTATAATATTTAAAAATATAATAAAATTTTAAATTATTATTATTATAAAGAAATTATATTAATAAAAATTAAAAATAAAATTTTAAAATATTTTATTATAAGGTTTTATAATTATAATATTATTAAAAGTAAATATATATAGCTTTATATAATTATATATAGCTTATATATATTATATTTAGCTTTAAAATTTAATTTTTTTATATTATAATTAAAATATTAATAATTAAAGTTATTAAATTTATATAAATTTATATATATAATAATAATTAATATATATTATTATTTTTAAAGCTTATTATATTTAACTTTAACTTTAAAATAAAATATAATAAATAATTTTATAATCTTTATATATTTAAATAATATATATTTAATATTATTAAATAATATTTAATTTATATATTTTAAATATCTTATTAAGTTATATTTATATATTATTATTATAAAAAGTATTATAATTAAAATTAATAATTTTTAATAAATATTATTATTAAAAATATAATAATAATATTATAATAATTCTTTAATTTTAAATTTATTTTAACTTTAAAATTTTAATTATTAATATATTTTTAAATTTATTTTTATTTTAAGATTTTTATTATTATTATATAATTTTAAATTTATTTTTATTTTAAAGTTTTAATAATTATTATATAATTTTAAATTTATCTTTATTTTAAAATTTTAATAATCTTTATATAATTTTAAATTTATTTTTATTTTAAAATTTTAATAATCTTTATATAATATTAAATTTATTTTAATTTTAAAACTTTAATAACTTTTATATAATATTAAATTTATTTTAATTTTAAAGTTTTAATAATTTTTTTTTAATTATTTTTAATTTATTTTAATTATAAATTTATTTTTAATTAAAAAACTTAAATATTTTATTTTATTTAAATATTTTTAAAATTAATAAATTTTTAATAAATTTAAATTATATATATATATATATATAATAATAATAAAAAATATAAATATTATATTATTAATAAAATTATTATAAATTAGTTTTATAATTTTATTTTAAAAATTAATATTTTATTATTTTAATATAATTTAATTATTTATTAAATTTAAAATTATTTATTATAAAAGTATTTTAATTATATTTAAAATAATTAAAAATAAATAAATAAATTATATTTATATAAATTATATCTTTATATATATTATTATAAATATATTTATTTAAATTTTATTATATTTAATTTATAAAAAGAATTTATATTTAAAATTAATATTATTTTATTTTAAATTAAATTAATATATTATTATATTAAAATATTATAAATATTTATTTAAAAGTATTAATAATAAAGAATTTATTTATATATTAATTTATATTATTATTTAATCTTTAATATATTAAATATAATATAATTATAAATTAATAAAAATATATATAATAATTTATTTTTAATATTTTTAAAAATAAATAAAAATAAAAATAAAAAAATTAAATAAATATTAAAAAAATAAATTTAAAATAATATTAATTATTATTTTCTTTATTTAAATTAATATAAAATATAATATAAAAAAAATAAATATAAATAATATTAAAAAATAAAAATTATATTTTATATTTAAATTAAAATTATAATAATATTAATATATTTAAATTTATTTATTAAAATAATAAAATTATAATTATATTTATTAAAAATTTTATTTTATTAAAATAATTAACTTTAATATATATATATATATATATATATATATATATATAATATATATTAATAACTTTAAATTTTAAAAAAAAAGAAAAAAGAATTATAAATTTTATTTTTTAAAAAAAAGAATTTTACTTTTAAAGTTATATTTATAAAAAAGCTAAGTTTAATATATTTATTTAAAAATTAATTTAATAATTTAATATAAATAATAATTAATAATATTTTTTTTAAAAGCTTTAAATTTAATTTATTAATAAATAAATATAAAAAAAAAGATTTTAAAATATTATTTAAATTTAAAATTATTAAATATATTAATTTTAATTTAATTAAATATAATTTAATTATTAAGAAATATAAAATTAATATAAATAATATATTTATTATTAAAGCCTTTATTATTAATTTAATTAATAAAAATAATATAAATATATTTATAATTTTTTAATAATATAATTTTAATAAAAAGAAAAGATTATTATTAAAAAGCTTATTAAAATAAATAATAAAAGTATTAATATTTATATTAATATTTATAATATAATAATAAATAATATATTTAAAATAATATTAAAAAATATAAATTAAATAATTAAAATTTTAATTATATTTTATAAAATTAAAATTAATAAAAAATATAATTTATATAAAAAATATAAATTAAAAAATACTTTTTTAAAATATATTTTATAATCTTTAATATAAAGAATTTAAGTTATTTAAAATATTATAAATTTTTTTATAATTATAATAAAAATTAAAAAAATATTAAAATAAATTTATTAATATAAATTAAAAATTAATTAAAATAATTTAATAAAATCTTTTTTTATTTTTTTTTATTTTAAAATATAAAGTAAAATTAAATAATATATAAATATAAAATAAAATAAATTAATATTTAAATATAATATTTAAATATTAAATAAAATATAAAAATTAAAATTATTAAATTATATTTTATTATAATTTAAAAGTTATATTTATATATTTTATATTATTAAAAAAATAATTTATAAAATAAAGTTTTTAATAAAATAAATAATAATTACTTTTTTAAATAATAACTTTTATAATATTAATTATTAAAAAAATTCTTTTTTTTTATTTATTTAATTAATTTATTTATATTTAATTATATTTATTATAAATATAAATTAATATAAAAAATTATTTTATATAAAATTTTCTTTTTAATTTTTATATTTTATTTATAAATATTTTAACTTTAATAATAAATATTTATATATTTAATATAATTTATTTTATATTATTTATTATAAAATATTTTTTTTATAATTTTTTATAATTTTTATTTTTATTTTTTTTAATAATAATAAAATAAAAAGAAATTTTTATTAATAATTAATTTTAAAGAAATTAATTTTATTTAAAAACTTAATTTTATAATATTATTAAAAATATTATTTTATTTAATATAATAAGATTATATATATTAATATTAATTATTTATTTTTTATTAAAAATTAAATATAAATTAATATATAAAATTTATTTATTTATTAAATATAATAATATTTTATAAATTTAATTAAAATATTAAATTAATTTTTTTATAATTTATAATAACTTTATTTAATTATAATTTATAAATAATATTAAATAAATTAATAATAATTTTATAATAATATATTATTATTTTATATATATAATTCTTTTTTTTAATATTATAATAATTATTTTATATAATATTTTTAAATTAAATATTATTAATTCTTTTTAATTTTATTTTATAATAACTTATAATATATATAATAATAATAAATTTTATTTTTTAAATTTTTTATAAAATTAATTATATTATATATTTTATTTAATATTTAATTAATAAATTTAATAATTTAATATTTTTTAATTTTAATAATTTAATTATTTTTAATATTTATTTTAAATATAATTTTAAAATATTATTTAATTTTAATATTTTTAAAAATATTAATAATTAAATTATTAATTTAATTATATAATTAAATATTAATAACTTTAATTTTTATTATTTTATTAATTAATAAAGCTAAGTTTTATATATTAAAATTAAAAATAAATAAATTTATTAATAATTAAATATTAAATAAAAATTAAAATATATATTAATAAGAAAATTAAGTTTTAAATATATAATAATAATAAATAAATTTTATTTTTAATTATTATTTTTAATATTAATAATAAAAAAAATAAAAATAAAAATATATATTAAATAGCTTTTTTATTAATTTAAAAAATTAATAAATATTAAAAAATATATTATAAATAATTATAAATATTTTTTTATAAAAATATTTAATTATTTTTATTATATATTATAAATAAATATTTTATAATATAATTATAAAGTTATTTTATATAAAATTAAAGGTTTTATTTTTTAATATTTAATTAATTTTAACCTTTATAATATTTAAAAATATAATAAGATTTTAAGTTATTATTACCTTAAGGAAATTATATTAATAAAAATTAAAAATAAGATTTTAAGATATTTTATTATAAGGTTTTATAATTATAATATTATTAAAGGCAGGTATATATAGCTTTATATAATTATATATAATTTATATATATTATATTTAGCTTTAAAATTTAATTTCTCTTTATTATAATTAAAATATTAATAATTAAAGTTAATAAGTTTATATAAATTTATATATATATATAGCAATTAATAATATAAGTTATTACCCTTAAGGCTTATTATACTTAACTTTAATTTTAAGGTAAGGCTTAATAAATAATCTTATAACCTTTATATATTTAAATAATATATATTTAATATTATTAAATAATATTTAATTTATATATTTTAAATATATTATTAAATTATATTTATATATTATTATTATAAAAAGTATTATAATTAAAATTAATAATTTTTAATAATTATTATTAAAAATATAATAATAATATAATAATAGCTTTTTAATTTTAAATTTATTTTAATTTTAAGATTTTAAAATTTATTTTTATCTTAAAGTTTTAATAACCCTTATATAATTTTAAATTTATTTTAATTTTAAAATTTTAATAATTTTTATATAACTTTAAGTTTATTTTAATTTTAAAGTTTTAATAATTATTATATAACCTTAAGCTTATTTTAATTTTAAAATTTTAATAATTATTATATAATTTTAAGTTTATTTTAGCTTTAAGGTTTTAATAGCTTTTTTTTAATTATTTTTAATTTATTTTAATTATATAATTTTAATTATTAATTTTTAATTATAAATTTATTTTTAATTAAAAAATTTAAATATTTTATTTTATTTAAATATCTTTAAAGTTAATAAATCTTTAATAAATTTTAAATATATATATATATATATATATATAATAATAATAAAAAAATATAAATATTATATTATTAATTAAATTATTATAAATTATTTTTATAATTATATTTAAAAGTTAATATTTTATTATTTTAATATAATTTAATTATTTATTAAATTTAAGATTATTTATTTTAAAAATATTTTAATTATATTTATATAAATTATATTTTTATATATATTATTATAAATATATTTTTTATAATTTTATTAAATTTAATTTATAAAAGAATTTTATATTTAAAAATAATATTATTTATTTTTAATTTAAATTAATATATTATTATATTAAAAATAATATAAAGATTTATTTAAAAATATTAATAATAAAGGATTTATTTATATATTAATTTATATTATTATTTAAACTTTAATATATTAAATATAATAAAATTATAAATTAATAAAAATATATATATTAATTTATTTTTAATATTTTAAAAGATAAATAAAATTAAATATTAAAAGATTAAAAAGATATTAAAAAATAAATTTAAAATAATATTAATTATTATTATTTTTATTTAAATTAAAATAAAATATAATATAAAGTAAAATAAATATAAATAATATTAAAAAATAAGGGTTATATTTTATATTTAAATTAAAATTATAATAATATTAATATATTTAAGTTTATTTATTAAAATAATAAGATTATAATTATATTTATTAAAAAATATATTTTATTAAAATAATTAACTTTAATATATATATAATATATTATATATTATATAATATATATTAATAGCTTTAAATCTTTAAAAAGAAATATAAAAAATTATAAATTTTATTTTAAAAAAAAGAAAAGAATTTTACCCTTAAAGCTATATTTATAAAAAAGTTAAGTTTAATATATTTATTTAAAAATTAATTTAATAATTTAATATAAATAATAATTAATAGTATTCTTTTATTAAAGGCTTTAAGTTTAACTTATTAATAAATAAATATAAAAAAAAAAGATTTTAAAATATTATTTAAATTTAAGATTATTAAATATATTAATCTTAATTTAATTAAAGATAACTTAGTTATTAAAGAATATAAAATTAATATAAATAATATGCTTATTATTAAAGCCTTTATTATTAATTTAATTAATAAAAAAAAGGTAAATATATTTATAATTTCTTAATAATATAATTTTAATAAAAAAATAAAAAGTTATTATTAAAAAGCTTATTAAAATAAATAATAAAAATATTAATATTTATATTAATATTTATAATATAATAATAAATAATATATTTAAAATAATATTAAAAAATATAAATTAAATAATTAAGGTTTTAATTATATTTTATAAAATTAAGCTTAATAAAAAATATAATTAATATAAAAAATATAAGTTAAAAGATATTTTTTTTAAAAGATGCTTTATAATTTTTAATATAAAGAAATTAAATTATTTAAAATACTATAAATTTTCTTATAAGTATAATAAAAATTAAAAAAATATTAAAATAAATTTATTAATATAAATTAAAAATTAATTAAAATAATTTAATAAAATTTCTTTTTTATTTTTTTTTATTTTAAAATATAAAATAAAATTAATTAATATATAAATATAAAATAAAGTAAGTTAATATTTAAATATAATATTTAAATATTAAATAAAATATAAAAATTAAAGTTATTAAGTTATATTTTATTATAATTTAAAAGTTATATTTATATACTTTATATTATTAAAAGAATAATTTATAAAATAAGGTTTTTAATAAAATAAATAATAGTTATCTTTTTAAATAAAAGCTTTTATAATATTAATTAATAAAAAAGCTTTTTCTCTTTTTATTTATTTAATTAATTTATTTATATTTAATTATATTTATTATAAATATAAATTAATATAAAGAATTATCTTATATAAAAACCTTTTTTTTAATTTTTATATTTTATTTATAAATATTTTAGCTTTAATAATAAATATTTATATATTTAATATAATTTATCTTATATTATTTATTATAAAAAATAACTTTTTATAACTTTTATTATATCTTTATTTTTATTTTTTTTAATAATAATAAAGTAAAAAAAAGAATTTTATTAATAGCTAATTTTAAAAGAATTAATTTTACTTAAAGGCTTAATTTTATAATATTATTAAAAATATTACTTTATTTAATATAATAAGATTTTATATATTAATATTAGCTATTTATTTCTTATTAAAAATTAAATATAAGTTAATATATAAAATTTATTTACTTATTAAATATAATAATATTTTATAAATTTAATTAAGAAATTAAATTAACTTCTTTATAACTTATAATAACTTTATTTAATTATAATTTATAAATAATATTAAATAAGTTAATAATAACTTTATAATAATATATTATTATTTTATATATATAATTTTTTTTTCTTTTTAATATTATAATAATTATTTTATATAATGCTTTTAAATTAAATATTATTAACTTTTTTTAACTTTTTTTTATAATAATTTATAATATATATAATATTAATAAGCTTTTATTTATTAATATATAATTAAGTTATATTATATATAAAGTACTTTATTATTTATTTTATCTTTATTATTAACTTTAATATTTATTTTATTTTTATAAATTATAAGAATAATAAATAGCTTATTAGCTTTACTTTTTAAGTTTTTTATAAAGTTAATTATATTATATATTTTATTTAATATTTAATTAATAAATTTAATAATTTAATATTTTTTAATTTTAATAATTTAATTACCCTTTATATTTATTTTAAATATAATTCTAAAATATTACTTAGCTTTAATATTTTTAAAAATATTAATAATTAAGCTATTAATTTAATTATATAATTAAATATTAATAATTTTAATCTTTATTATTTTATTAATTAATAAAATTAGGTTTTATATATTAAAATTAAAAATAAAAAGGTTTATTAATAATTAAATATTAAGTAAAAGTTAAAGTATATATTAATAAAAAAAGCTAGATTTTAAGTATATAATAATAATAAAAAAGGCTTACCTTTAGCTATTACTTTTAATATTAATAATAAAAAGAATAAAGAATATAAATATATATTAAATAGCTTTTTTATTAATTTAAAAAGTTAATAAATATTAAAGAATATATTATAAATAATTATAAATATCTTTTTATAAGGGTATTTAATTACTTTTATTATATATTATAAAGAAATACTTTATATTATAATTATAAAATTATTTTATATAAAATTAAAGTTTTTATTTTTTAATATTTAGCTAGCTTTCTTATTTATTTATATATATAAATATTTTAAGTTATTATAAAAATATATTATTAATATTTATTTATTACTTTATTAATAAATAAAATATATAAATAAAAGTATATTATAAGTTATAAAGAGAAAAAAAAAAGGGGGAAAAAAAAAGTTTAATATATTTAACTTATCTTATTAAATTATTTATATATTATATTTTATTTAATTTTTAATTTATTTTTATATATTTAATAAATCTCTTTTCTTTTCTTTTTAATTTTATTTATTATTTTAAAATACTGCTTTTAAAGCTTTTTATTTAATTATATTTTTAAGGCTTAGAAAAAAGTAATTATTTTTATATATTTTTATTTTAATAAAAAATATTTTCTTAAAAGGCTTTCTTTTATATAATAATAATAATTTAAGATTAATTTAATAAGGTTATATTTTATATAATTAAATTAAAATAATTAAAGCTAAAGATTTAAAAAGAGGGTAAGTTATATTAAGTTTATTTAATTTTAAAAAAAGCTATTATTATTTTACCTTAATATTTAAATTAGCTTTAATAACTTATATATTATCTTCTTTTTATATTTTATTATATTATATAAATAAACCTTTTTATCTTTATATTATTTCTTTTAAATAAAGTTATATTAATAATATACTTAATAAGTATTTATAATTTTTTACTTATAATTATTAATAATCTTTATAATATTAAAAAGCTTTTAATTATTAATTTTTAATTATTAATATTAAAATAAAGAGCTTAAATTAATTTAAACCTTTTATTTTATTATAAAGTCTTTAAGTATTTAATATTTAATAAATATTATTAATATAACCTTGCCTTAAATACTTATATTTATTAAAGGTTAAATAATTATACCTATTTTATATAATATATTATTAATGCTAATAATTATTTAATATTTATTTACTTTAACTTTTTAATTTTATATTTTCTTTATTTTAAATATAATAATAAAATATTATTTTATATTTATATTTTTAATAATTTTAATAATTAAATTAATAATTTATATTTATAAATTAATTATAATATAATTATTATATATTATTTTATTATAAAAGCATTATTAAGGTTTTTAATAAATACTTTTATAATATATTTATATTATTATTATATATAAAATAATATACTTAAAGTACTTTATTTTTTTTATTTTATTTAAAAGGTAACTTATATAATATAAATTAATTAAAAAAGTTAAAAATTAATTAACTTATTTTAATTATATATTAATATAATAATATTAATATTAAAATAAAAATAAAATATAAAGCTTAAGCTTTTTATTTATTAAAGCTTAATATTAAAATATTTAATATTAATAAAATATTATTTAATTTTAATTATTACTTTAAACTTTAAAAAATAAAATATTAATATTTTAAGCTTTTAAAATTATATTATATAATTATTAAAATTTATTTTTATTTAAAAAAAGATATATTAATAATAATAAATATATTATTTTTTTATATCTTTTATATATTTTTAAAAATAATTATTTATATTTTTAAATACTTTAAAAATAATAATAACTTTATTATAAATAAATATAAATTTAAGTTAATATATAAATAATTTAATATTATTTATTTATTATCTTAATAATATTTAAAATATATATCCTTTAATTATATTTATATATATAATAATTTAAAATATAAATAAAAAAAATAAGTTAATAAATTAAATATTTATTTAAAATAAGTTAGCTTAATTTTTTTTTATTTAAGTTAATTTAATTTTTAATAATTAATTTTCCTTATTATTAAAGCTTATTTATTATTTTTTAATATAAAAAAATTATATAAAATATATATTTTTATTATTATTTTTATTTTAAAAAAAACCTTAAAAACCTAAATATATTTAATTACTTTAATAAAAAATATTTTATTTAAAGGTTATATTTTATAATATTATTAAAATAATAATTTTATTTAAAGTTATAAAATCTTATATATATATAAATATTAATATAATTTAAAAAGTTAATTTTATAAAAAGGGTATTATAAGTATATTAAGTTTATTTATTTTTTAATTATATTAATTTTTATTAATTATAATTATAAAATTAATTTTAATAAGTTTTAAATTTTAAAAATATTTTTAAAATATAGCTTATAAATTAAAATAATTAACTTTTATTTTATCTTTTAATTAAGCTTAATAATTTTATATATATAATCCTTTTTATTATTCTTAAGATAATTATTAAATAAAACCTTTAAATAAAATATATAATAAGCTTCTTTAAGCTTTTATTTATAAATATTTATAGTTTAATTAATAATAATAAGCTTTTAAATATTAAATATTTTTTATTAATTTTATTTTAAAAAGGTTATTATTTATTTTAATTTTATATTACTTTATAAAGCTACTTTAATTTTTATAAATAATAAAAATAATAAAAAGCTTATAAATAATATTTATTAAATTAGCTATAAAGGCTATTATAATATATATTTTATTTAATATCTTATTAATACTTTTAATAATTTAATATTAGCTAATTTTAATATATTAATTTACCTTTTAATTTATATTAAAAATAATTATAAAGAAATATATTTTATTAATATTTTTATTATAATTAATAATTAAATCTTAAATTTTATTATATATATTAATAATAATATCTTTATTATTTATTATATTATTTATTATATTATTTATTTTAAGTAAATTATAATATAAATAAGAAAAGGGAGTAATTATAAAGTAATATAATTATAATAATAAAGTTATAATAACTTTTTTATTTTTTATTTTTTTATTTTTATTTAATTTTTTAATTTTTTAAAGTTTTTTTTTATAATAAGCTTTTTTATTATAATTAAGGATAAAGATAAAATAAATAAAAAATATTTACTTTTATAATAATTAAAAAAAGTTAAATAATTATTTAAAAAATATTATAATTAAGGCTAAGGCTATTATTAATAAATATTAATATTTTATAAAAATATTATTTAAAGTAAATTTATTTATTTTAATTAAATAAAAAGGGTTATTATATAAATAAATTAAATAAATTAAATATATAAGTTATATATATAATATAAAAAATAAAGATATAAGCTTATAATAATTAAAGAATATCTTTAAGCTTATTTTTTTAAAATAATTATATATTTATTTAATTTAATATTTAAATTATTTTAAAGCTAATAAAGAAAGGTTATATTTTATTAAATGCTTTACTTTTTATAATTAATTAATTAGCTTTTTAATTAAATAATAAATTAATTTATATTATTTATTTATTATTATTTTAATATTACTTTAATATTTATAATATATATTATTTTAATAATAATTAATATTATTATAAGTATTAAATAATTTAATAAAAAATATATAAAATAAAGATATTTTATTATAATTTAAGGCCTTTTAATTATATATAATATAAAATATTATAAAAGCTAAGTTTATATATTTATACTTTTTCTTTATATTTAAAATAACTAATTTTTTATAATAATTATTTTTTATATTTTATATTTTAAAAAAAAGGCTTTTATTATAATACTTAAATTTATCTTTTTTATTAAAAAAAAAAGCTATATTTATTATTTTTAGCTTAATAAAAAATAAAAATAATATAAAAATAATTATTTACTTATAATTTAATAATTATTTTTAATTTTTTTAATACCTTTAAGTTTTATATATTAATATTAATTTATTATAATAATAATAATTAAAAGATATTAAGCTTATAAAAATTATTTAATTAATATTTAAGTTTTAAATTATTTATTTTTAAATAATTATAAAGATATATAAAGTAATTATTCTTTATTTAATTTAAGCCTTTACCTTAATTATATAAATTTTTTTCTTATTTTTAAGCTTATTCTTTTTAATAATTTAAAGAAAATTAAGCTTTTTTATTTATTATAATATATTTATATAATTATTAAACTTTATTATAATATTAAAAAGTTATTTTTTATTAAATATAAATTATTATTATAAAATAAAGATTACTTAGCTTATCTTAATTATATTTTTATTAATAAAATTATTAAAGTATTAATAAGCTTTAAATATATTATAAAGCTTATTACCTTTAATTAATAAATTATTTATAAGGCTTATAATATATTTTATATAATATAATACTTTATTTATAAAGTTAGTTATTTATTATTAATTAATTAAAGCTAAACTTAATATAATTATATTTATATAAATTATAATATTATAATAATATTTAATTATAATATTTTTAATTATATTAATTATTAAGTCTTTAATATATATATAAGGGCTTTATAAAATAATTTTATTATTAATTATTTATATTATAATAATTATATATAATTTAAAGTATTTAATTAAAAAGTTAAAGGTTAAAGAGTAATAATTTTATTATAATTAAAAGTTAATACTTATATATTAAAAAGCTATTATATTTATATTTATAAAAAAAATAAAAGAATTAAAAGTTATTATATTTATATTTATAAAAAAAATAAAAAAATTAAAAGCTTATTTTAATAAAATATTTATAATATTTAACTTAAATATTTTCTTAAAAGTAATATATATTTATAAAAAGTTTACCTTTAAAAAAATAATAATAATATAAAATTTTAAGATTTTAAATAATTTAAAATATATTTAAATAAAAATAAATAATTTTTAATAAATAAAAGTTATAATAATATTATAATTTAAAAGTATAATTAATTATAAATAAAACTTATATTATTTTTATATTTATTATTTTATTTAAGTAATTTATTTATATATTAATTTTAAAGATAAAGTTTTATATTTATAAGAAAAATTAAATATAAAATTTAAGTAAATAACTTTTAAATTTATATTTAAAGTTAAAATTAATAATATTATTTACCTTTTTTTAAAATATATATAAGATTTATAATTATATAAATATATTAATAAAGTAATATTATTATTATATAATTAATAATTAATAAATATATTTTTTTAATACTTTTAATTCTTTTTTAATATTTTTTAATATTTAATTTAAATTATTCTTTTATTCCCTTAAATACTTTTTAAGCCTTTTATTATATTCTTATTTTTTTATAATAATTAATTAATTTATTAATTAGCTTAATAGCCCTTTTTTTAACTTAATTTATTAATAACCTTTTTATTTTTATTTAAATTAATTTATTACTTTATTATATTTTATAAAAAAATAATAATTAAATTTATTATATCTTTAATATTTTATTAAAGTAATAATTTATATATTATAAGGTTTATATAATTAATTTAAAGCTTTATTTAAAGTTATAAGGCTATTTTTTATAAGTATTTAAACCTATCTTATTATTTATAAATTATCTTTTACTTTTTTTCTTTTTTTTTTCTTTAAATTATTTATTAATTTATTTTATTTATATAAATAATATACTTAATTACCTTATTTTTTTATTTATTTCTTTTTTTTTAATTATTATATTTTATAAAAATTTTTCTTTTATTTTTTTAATTTCTTATATAATATTATTATTACCTTAAAGCTTTTATTTAATTATATTTATTTCTTTATTATATATAATATTTATAATATTATTTTATAAAAATAAAAAAAAGGATAAAATAATTACCTTTTTTATTTATTTTTTTTTATATATTATATATTTTTAAGTTAATATTATTAATATAATTAATAAATTTATTTTTTTAACTTAACTTAAATAAAAATATATATTTTTTTTAAATATTTTTTATATTATATTATTTTATTTTTTTTAAAGTAATATATTTTTATAAATATTTATTAACTTTATATTTAATATTTAATAATAATAATAATTAATTTTTTAAATATTTTTTTTTAACTCTTTTAATATTAATAATTTTAATTTTTATAATAATAAAGCTTATAATAATATTATTTTATTTATTTATAATAAAAACCTTATATAAAAAGATTATTTATTTCTTATTAATTATACTTTAATTATTATTAATAAATAGCTTTATTTCCTTATTATTTAATAGCTTTTTATTATATTTAAAAGTAAATATATCCTTTAAGTTAATAATAATTAATATATTATATTTATTAAAAGTAAGAAGGTTTATTAATTTAATATTAAATAATATTTTATATTTATTAAAGGTATATTACTTAGCTTTATTTAAAATAAATAATATAGTTTTATAAGTTATAATTAACCTTATTATTTATTTATTATCTTTATTAGCTTTTTAATTATTAATTTTACTTTATTTAAAAATAAAATTCTTAAATTCCTTTATATTTTTATTTATAATAAATAAAATAAATATAATAATTACTTTATATTACTTTATAAATACCTTTTTTTATATATTTTATAATAATTAATTTTATTAATATCTTTTAACTATAATAATAAGTTTTTATAATAATAATTTATTTAATATTTTATAAATTCTTTATTATTATAATTATAATAATAATATAATTTATAATATTAATTTAAAATATAATAACTTAAATTTATAATTTAATAATATTTTATTCTTTAATAATAACTTTTTTAATTTCTTTATTATTATTTATAAATTTAATAACTTTTATTTTATTTATTTATTTAAATTATTTTTTAATATCTTTAACTTTAATATTATTTATTAGCTTTTTAAAACTTATTAAATTATTTAAAAAAAGATTAATAAAATAAAAATTAAGGAAAAAAAAATTATTTAATATATATAATTAATAAATATTATTTTAAATATAATCTTTATATATATATATATAATATTTTAATTATATATTAATATTATATTATAAAGATTTATATTAAGTTATATTAAAATGCCTTTATTTTTATTATTAATATATAATATTAAAAGTATTTTTATTAATTTTTATTTAAAAATAAAAAAAAAAAAGAAAATTAAAATATTAAAATAAAAAATAATAATAATATTAAATAAGCTTTAATTATTATTATAACTTTATAATCTCTTAAATTAATTATTATTAATTTATAATATAATTATATTTAAGAAATTATTATTTAAATTATATAATAAAATACTTTTAAATAATTATATTATTACTTTTATTTATAACTTAAAATAATAAATACTTAATTCTTTATATTTATTCCTTTTTTATAAATAATAAATATAATTATTAATTTAATTTCCTTATTATATAATATATTATTTTTTATATATTAATATTTAACCTTAAGGCTAAAATAAAATATAAATATCTTATATTTTTAATTCTTTATTTATTATATATATATTAATAAAGGGGCTTTAAAGTATTATTAAGGTAGCTTTAATAATATAATATTATATTTATTATTATATATTTATAATTAATATTTTAATAATTTTTATTATCTTTTTTTAACTTTTTATATATTTTTTATTTTATATATTAAATATATTAGCTTTTATATAATATTAAATATAATAATTTTATTAAATAAAAATATTAATTATATTATTAAAAAATATTATTTTTTATTATTAAAGCCTTTTTTAATATTTTTAATCTTACTTTATATTTTAAATAAAAAAGCTTTCTTTAAATATATTTATTTATAAATAAAAAAGCGTTTTATTTATAATAATAAAATTAAGGCTTTATAATATTAATTAATAAAAAAAAAAGCTATATTTTTTATTATAATTAAAGTTATTATTTCCTTATTTATTATAAATATAATGCTTTTTTTATAAATATTCTTATAATTAAAAAAAGCTTATATACTTAGCTTTATATAATTAAAATATAATCTTATTTATTATATTTAAGTAAGCTTTATAGCTTAAAAGCTAATATTTATTATTAATTAAATATAAAATATTATTATAATTTAATTAAATAATTTATAAATATTATTAATATTTATATATAAAGCATTAAATTATAACTTTAAATATTAATAAAAAATACCTTTTTATTTTAATATAAAAATATTATAATTAATTAAGTTATATTAAATTTAATTTATATTATTATATTCTTTATAAATATATATTAAAATATAAAACTTTTTTATTTTAGCCTTTAAATCTTTAATTAAATATTTAATTATACTTATATAATTAAATAATATATTAATTACCTTAAAGCTAAAAGGATTTTTTATAATAAATATATAAGTAATAATAATACTATTAGTCTTAATAATATTAAATATATAATTTTTATTTATAATTAAATTAATATTATAAATAATTAAAATAATTATAAATTATTAATTAAGCTTTATAAAAAGTTTTATTATTATAAAGGTTATTATAATATATTATATTTTAATAATAATAACTTAAGTTAAAACCTTAATATAAAAGCTAAATTAATTTCTTTACCTTTTTATATAATATATAATTAGCTAATATAATATTTATAATATTTTTATAAAATAACTTAATATTTTATATAATATATTATTTATATACTTCCTTTTTTAGCTAAGTACCCTTTTATATAATAATTATTTATTCTTTAATAATATATTAATTATTTACTTTTAATATTAAAATAATTATATATATTAAAAAGAAGTTTTATTAATAAATAATTTATTATTTATAAGTTATATTTATATAATTAACCTTTTATTTAAAATATAATTTTTATAATTATAATAATAATATATAAATAATATTCTTTTTATTATAATTTATATTTTATTTATCTTTTTTATTTTAATTATTTTTTTATTTTAATTATATTATTATTTATATTAATATCTTAAGTAATTTAAATTCCTTCTTTATATTATTTTTTATTTTACTTTATTTTTATTTATTTTTATTAAATTTTAAATAAATAATAACCTTTTTATTATTTAGCTTTATTTTATATATAAATAATAGCTTTATATATATAATAATTAATTATTTATTAATTAAAAATATATCTTTTTAAATATTTTAAAATTATTTATTAATTATAAAACTTAAAGTATATATTATATAAGCTTTTATTTCTTAAGAATATATTATTAATTTTATATTTTATTTAAAAAAGTTTTATAAAGCTTATTTAATTATATTTAAAGTATTATATAAAAATATTTAAGCCTTAAATTAATATTTTTATAAATTAAATATAATATAATAAAGGCTTTATATATAAAAGATTTTATTTAATTAAATTATTAAATATAAATATAAATATAATAAAATAATATTTAATAAGCCTTATAATTTAAAATAAAGTAATTATATAAGTTAAAAGCTTATATTAAATTAATATTAATATTAAAAATATAGCTATTTTAAAAAAGCTTTAATTAAATATTAATAAAATTAATATTTTATATATAAATAATATATATAATATTTTTATAATTATTATATATTAAATATTAAGCTTAATAATATTTAAATTATTTAATATTATAAATATTAATAATTATTAAATAATAATTAATATTATTAATAATTTATTTAATAAATTAATAATTAAAGAATTTAATATTTATAATATAATTTAATTTTATTATATAAATATTTTTAGCTTTAAAAAATAAAATATTATTTATATAATTTAATTCTTATTTCTTTATAATATTTTTATTATTATAATTATAAATATATTTAATAATATTAATAATTTTATTATTTAATAAGTTATTTATAATTTAATTATCTTATTTACCCTTAATAATTATTTTATCTTTAACCTTTAATATTAATTTTAATATTAAAATATTATTTATTTTATATATAATAATAATAAAAGCCTTAACCTTATTAATATTATAAAGCTAACTTTTTATAAGCTTTATTAAATTACTTTAAAGTAAGTTTAATTATATTATTAATATATTATTAATATTTTATTATTTAATTTAATAATATTTATTAAATAAATTAAATATAAATAAATAAATATAATTTAAAGTAATTTTCTTAATTTTACCTTTTTTTTTAATATATTTTTAAGTTTTAAATTAATAATAAAGCTTACTTTAATTTTATAAAATATAACTTTTATAATATTATAAATTTAATAATTTAAATAATAAATAATATTATTTAATATTATTATTTTATAATTAATTATATTATAAAGTTTATTAAAAATTTAAATAATTTTAAGTAAATTATTAAATAATTATAATAAATTTTAATATATTTAAATAAAAATATTATTAAATTTAATAACTTTTTTATTTAAGCTTATTATTTAAATAATAATTAAAGGATTTTATTAATATTAATAATAATATAATTTATTTCTTTTTATTTTATTATATTATTTATAAAATTATTTTTTATTAATATAATAAAATTAATAAATTATATAAAATTATAAATTAAAATAAGCTTTATTTTATATTAACTTTTATATTAATTAACTTTTATTAAATATAAATATAAAAAGTTATTATAATATTTAATTAATAAAGCTTTATTAATATAAAGATAATAATATATAATTATTAAAAATTAATTTAATATAATTATTTTATTATTTTTAATTTATTAATATTTAATTTTAATTTTTAATAATTATTATAACTTTAAATATATAAATAAATAAATTTAACCTTTATAGCGCTTAAAAATATAATAGGATTTTAAGCTATCGCTGCCTTAAGGAAATTACGTTAGTAAAGATTAAAGGTAGGATTTTAAAATACTTTATTATAAGGTTTTATAGCTACGGCATAGCTAAAAGTAAATATATATAGCCTTATATAATTATATATAGCTTATATATATTATATTTAGCCTTAGAATTTTATTTCTTTATATTATAATTAAGGTATTAATAATTAAACTTAATGAGTTTATATAAGTTTATATATATAATAAGTAGTTAATATAAGTTATTACTCTTAAGGTTTATTATACTTAGCCTTAACCTTAAAATAAGGCTTAATAAATAATCTTATAACCTTTATATACTTAAATAATATATATTTAATATTATTAAATAACGCTTAATTTATATATTTTAAGTATATTATTAAGTTATATTTATATATTATTATTATAAAGGGTATTATAATTAAAATTAATAATTCTTAGCATTATTATTAAAAATATAATAATAATATAATAATAACCCTTTAACCTTAAATTTATCTTAGCCTTAAGATTTTAATTATTAATATAACCTTAAGTTTATCTTTATTTTAAAATTTTTATTATTATTATATAATTTTAAATTTATCTTAATCTTAAGGTTTTAAAGTTTATTTTTACCTTAGGGTTTTAATAACCTTTATATAACCTTAAATTTACTTTTACCCTAAGGTTTTAATAGCTTTTATATAATCTTAAGTTTATCTTAATTTTAAGATTTTAATAATTATTATATAATCTTAAGTTTACCTTAGCCTTAAGGTTTTAATAGCCTTTATATAATATTAAGTTTATTTTAACTTTAAGGTTTTAATAACTTTTTTTTAATTACCTTTAGCTTATTTTAATTATAAGGTTTTAATTATTAATTCTTAATTATAAACTTATTTTTAATTAAAAAATTTAAATATTTTATTTTATTTAAATATTTTTAAAGTTAATAAATCTTTAATAAATTTTAAATATATATATATATATATATATAATAATAATAAAAAAATATAAATATTATATTATTAATTAAATTATTATAAATTATTTTTATAATTTTATTTAAAAGTTAATATTTTATTATTTTAATATAATTTAATTATTTATTAAATTTAAAATTATTTATTTTAAAAGTATTTTAATTATATTTAAAGTAATTAAAAATAAGTAAATTTATTATATTTATTTAAATTATATTTTTATATATATTATTATAAATATATTTTTTATAATTTTATTAAATTTAATTTATAAAAAAATTTTATATTTAAAAATAATCTTATTTATTTTTAACTTAAATTAATATATTATTATATTAAAAATAATATAAAAATTTATTTATATATTAATTTATATTATTATTTAAACTTTAATATATTAAATATAATAAAATTATAAATTAATAAAAATATATATATTAATTTATTTTTAATATTTTAAAAAATAAATAAAATTAAATATAAAAAGATTAAAAAGATATTAAAAAATAAATTTAAAATAATATTAATTATTTTTTATTTATTTAATTTAATATAAAATATAATATAAAGTAAAATAAATATAAATAACATTAAAAAATAAGGGTTATATTTTATATTTAAATTAAAATTATAATAATATTAATATATTTAAGTTTATTTATTAAAATAATAAAGTTATAATTATATTTATTAAAAAATATATTTTATTAAAGTAATTAATTTTAATATATATATATATAAATATATAATATATTATATATTATATAATATATATTAATAACTTTAAATCTTTAAAAAAAATTATAAAAAATTATAAATTTTATTTTAAAAAAAAGAAAAGTATTTTACTTTTAAAGCTATATTTATAAAAAAGCTAAATTTAATATATTTATTTAAAAATTAATTTAACAACTTAATATAAATAATAATTAATAATATTCTTTTATTAAAAGCTTTAAATTTAACTTATTAATAAATAAATATAAAAAAAAAAAAGACTTTAATATATTACTTAAACTTAAGATTATTAAATATATTAATCTTAATTTAATTAAGAATAACTTAGTTATTAAAAAATATAAGATTAATATAAATAATACATTTATTATTAAAGCCTTTATTATTAACTTAATTAATAAAAAAAATATAAATATACTTATAATTCCTTAATAATATAATTTTAATAAAAAAATAAAAAAATATTATTAAAAAGCTTATTAAAATAAATAATAAAGATATTAATATTTATATTAATATTTATAATATAATAATAAATAATATATTTAAAATAATATTAAAGGATATAAATTAAGTAATTAAGGTTTTAATTATATTTTATAAAATTAAGGTTAATAAGAAATATAATTAATATAAAAAATATAAGTAAAAGGATATTTTTTTTAAGGGATATTTTATAATCCTTAATATAAAAAAATTAAGCTACTTAAGATATTATAAATTTTCTTATAATTATAATAAGAATTAAAAAAATATTAAAATAAATTTATTAATATAAATTAAAAATTAATTAAAATAATTTAATAAAACCTTTTTTTATTTTTTTTTTATTTTAAAATATAAAATAAAGTTAATTAATATATAAATATAAAATAAAGTAAATTAATATTTAAATATAATATTTAAATATTAAGTAAAGTATAAGGATTAAAGTTATTAAATTATATTTTATTATAGCTTAAGGGTTATATTTATATATTTTTTATTATTAAAAGAGTAATTTATAAAATAAGGTTTTTAATAAAATAAATAATAATTATTTTTTTAAATAAAAGCCTTTATAATATTAATTATTAAGGAGGCTTTTTTTTTTTTTATTTATTTAATTAACTTATTTATATTTAATTATATTTATTATAAATATAAAATAAAATAAAGAATTATCTTATATAAAGACTTTTTTTTTAATTTTTATATTTTATTTATAAATATTTTAGCTTTAATAATAAATATTTATATACTTAATATAATTTATCTTATATTATTTATTATAAAAAATAACTTTTTATAGCCCTTATTATATCTTTATCTTTATTTCTTTTAATAATAATAAAATAAAGAAAAAAATTTTATTAATAACTAGCTTTAAAAGAATTAACCTTATTTAAAGGCTTAATCTTATAATATTATTAAAGATATTGCCTTATTTAATATAATAAGATCTTATATATTAATATTAATTATTTATTTCTTATTAAAAATTAAATATAAATTAATATATAAAATTTATTTATTTATTAAATATAATAATATTTTATAAACTTAATTAAAAGATTAAATTAGCCTTTTTATAATTTATAATAATTTTATTTAATTATAGCTTATAAATAATATTAAATAAGTTAATAGTAGCTTTATAATAATATATTATTATTTTATATATATAATTCTTTTTCTTTTTAATATTATAATAATTATCTTATATAATACTTTTAAATTAAATATTATTAACCTCCTTTAATTCTTTTTTATAATAATTTATAATATATATAATATTAATAAGCTTTTATTTATTAATATATAATTAAGTTATATTATATATAAAGTACCTTATTATTTACTTTATCTTTATTATTAGCCTTAATACTTATTTTATTTTTATAAATTATAAGAATAATAAATAGTTTATTAACTTTATTTTTTAAGTCTTTTATAAGGTTAATTATGCTATATATCTTATTTAATATTTAATTAATAAATTTAATAATTTAATACTTTTTAACCTTAATAACCTAGCTACCTTTTATATTTATTTTAAATATAGTTTTAAAGTATTACTTAGCCTTAATGCTTTTAAAAATATTAATAATTAAATTATTAATTTAATTATATAATTAAATATTAATAGTTTTAACTTTTATTATTTTATTAATTAATAAAGTTAAATTTTATATATTAAAATTAAAGGTAGGAAGGTTTATTAATAATTAGGCGCTAAATAAAAGTTAAAGTATATATTAATAAAAAAAGCTAAGTTTTAAATATATAATAATAATAAAAAAAGCTTACCTTTAATTATTGCTTTTAATATTAATAATAAGAAAAATAAGGAATATAAATATATATTAAATAGCTTTTTTATTAATTTAAAAGGTTAATAAGTATTAAAGGATATATTATAAGTAGTTATAAATACCTTTTTATAAGGGTATTTAATTATTTTTATTATATATTATAAGGAAGTGCTTTATATTATAATTATAAAGTTATTTTATATAAAATTAAAGTTTTTATTCTTTAATATTTAGCTAGCTTTCTTATTTACTTATATATATAAATACTTTAAGCTATTATAAGGGTGTATTATTAATATTTATTTATTACTTTATTAATAAATAAGATATATAAATAAAAGTATATTATAAGTTATAAAGAAAAAAAGAAAAGGGGAAAAAAAAAAAAGTTTAATATATTTAGCTTATTTTATTAAATTATTTATATATTATACTTTATTTAATTTTTAATTTACTTTTATATACTTAATAAACTTCCTTTCTTCCCCTTTTAATTTTATTTATTATTTTAAAGTACTGCTTTTAAAGCTTTTTATTTAATTATATTTTTAAGACTTAGAAAAGAGCAGTTATTTTTATATACCCTTACTTTAATAAAAGATATCTTTTTAAAAGGCTTTCTTTTATATAATAATAATAATTTAAGATTAATTTAATAAGGTTATATTTTATATAATTAAATTAAAATAATTAAAATTAAAGATTTAAAAAAGGAATAAATTATATTAAATTTATTTAATCTTAAGAGAAGTTATTATTATTTTATTTTAATATTTAAATTAACTTTAATAGCTTATATATTACCTTCCTTTTATATTTTATTATATTATATAAATAAATCCTTTTATCTTTATATTACTCCTTTTAAATAAGGTTATATTAATAATATACTTAATAAGTATTTATAATTTTTTACTTATAATTATTAATAACCTTTATAATATTAAAAAGCTTTTAATTATTAATTTTTAATTATTAATATTAAAGTAAAAGGCTTAAATTAATTTAAGCTTTTTACTTTATTATAAAGCTTTTAAATATTTAATATTTAATAAGTATTATTAATATAGCTTTACTTTAAGTACTTATATTTATTAAGGGTTAAGTAATTATATTTATTTTATATAATATATTATTAGTATTAATAATTATTTAATATTTATTTATCTTAACCTTTTAATTTTATATTTTTTTTATTTTAAATATAATAATAAAGTATTATTTTATATTTATACTTTTAATAATTTTAATAATTAAGTTAATAATTTATATTTATAAATTAATTATAATATAATTATTATATATTATTTTATTATAAAGATATTATTAAGGTTTTTAATAAATACCTTTATAATATATTTATATTACTACTATATATAAAATAATATACTTAAGGTGCTTTATTTTTTTTATTTTATTTAAAAAATAACTTATATAATATAAATTAATTAAAAGAGTTAAGGGTTAACTAGCTTATTTTAATTATATATTAATATAATAATATTAATATTAAGATAAAAATAAAATATAAAGCTTAAGCTTTTTATTTATTAAAGCTTAATACTTAAATATTTAATATTAATAAAATAATATTTAACTTTAATTATTATTTTAAATTTTAAAGAATAAGATATTAATATTTTAAGCTTTTAAGATTATATTATATAATTATTAAGGTTTATTTTTATTTAAAAAAGGGTATATTAATAATAATAAGTATATTATTTTCTTATACCTTTTATATACTTTTAAAGGTAATTATTTATATTCTTAAATACTTTAAAGATAATAATAATCTTATTATAAATAGATATAAATTTAGATTAATATATAAATAATTTAATATTATTTATTTATTACTTTAATAATACTTAAGATATATATCTTTTAATTATATTTATATATATAATAATTTAAAGTATAAATAAGGAGAATAAATTAATAAGTTAAGTATTTATTTAAAGTAATTTAGCTTAATTCTTTTTTATTTAAGTTAATTTAATTTTTAATAATTAACTTTTTTTATTATTAAGGCTTATTTATTACCTTTTAATATAAAAAAGCTATATAAGGTATATATATTTATTATTATCTTTATTTTAAAAAAAAACCTTAAAAACCTAAGTATATTTAATTATCTTAATAAAAAATATCTTATTTAAAGGCTATATCTTATAATATTATTAAAATAATAGCTTTATTTAAAATTATAAGATTTTATATATATATAAATATTAATATAGCTTAAAAAGCTAATTTTATAAAAAAGGTATTATAAATATATTAAATTTATTTACTTCTTAATTATATTAACCTTTATTAATTATAACTATAAAATTAGCCTTAATAAGTCTTAAATTTTAAAAATATTTTTAAAATATAGCTTATAAATTAAAATAATTAGCTTTTATTTTACCTTTTAATTAAGCTTAATAGCTTTATATATATAATCCTTTTTATAATTTTTAAGATAGCTATTAAATAAAACCTTTAAATAAAGTATATAATAAGCTTTTTTAAGCTTTTACTTATAAGTATTTATAATTTAACTAATAATAATAAGCTTTTAAATATTAAATATTTTTTATTAGCTTTATTTTAAAGAATTATTACTTATTTTAATTTTATATTACTTTATAAGATTACCTTAGTTTTTATAAATAATAAAAATAATAAAAAGTTTATAAATAATATTTATTAAATTAACTATAAGGGCTATTATAATATATATTTTATTTAATATTTTATTAATGCCTTTAGCGATTTAATATTAGCTAATCTTAATATATTAATTTACTTTTTAACTTATATTAAAGATAATTTTAAAGAAATATATTTTATTAATACTTTTATTATAATTAATAATTAAATTTTAAATTTTATTATATATATTAATAATAATATCTTTATTACTTATAATATTACTTATTATATTACTTATCTTAAGTAAATTATAATATAAATAAGAAAAGAAAGTAATTATAAAATAATATAATTATAATAATAAAGCTATAATAACTCTTTTATCCTTTATTTTTTTTTTTTTATTTAATTTTTTAGCCTTTTAAAATTCTTTTTTATAATAAGCTTTCTTATTATAACTAAGGGTAAAGATAAAATAAATAGGAAATATTTATTTTTATAATAATTAAAAGAAGTTAAATAATTAATTAAAAAGCGCTATAATTAAGGCTAAGGCTATTATTAATAAATATTAATATTTTATAAAAGTATTATTTAAAGTAAATTTATTTACTTTAATTAAATAAAAGAAGCTATTATATAAATAAGCTAAATAAATTAAATATATAAGTTATATATATAATATAAAAAATAAAAATATAAATTTATAATAATTAAAAAGTATTTATAAGCTTATTTCCTTAAGGTAATTATATATTTATTTAATTTAATGCTTAAGTTATTTTAAAGTTAATAAGGGAAAGTTATATTTTATTAAGTATCCTGCTTTTTATAGCTAGTTAATTAGCTTTTTAATTAAGTAATAAGTTAATTTATATTATTTACTTATTATTATCTTAATATTACCTTAATATTTATAATATATATTATTTTAATAATAATTAATAATATTATAAGTATTAAATAACTTAATAAAAGATATATAAAGTAAAGATATTTTATTATAGCTTAAGGCTTCTTAGTTATATATAATATAAGATATTATAAAAGCTAAATTTATATATTTATACCTCTTTTTTATATTTAAAGTAGCTAATTCCTTATAATAATTATTCTTTATATTTTATATTTTAAAAAAAAGGCTTTTATTATAATACTTAAATCTATCCCCTTTATTAAAAAAAAAAAGCTATATTTATTATTCTTAGCTTAATAAAAGATAAGAATAATATAAAGGTAACTACTTATTTATAACTTAATAATTATTTTTAACTTTTTTAATATCTTTAAATCTTATATATTAATATTAATTTATTATTATAATAATAATTAAAAAATATTAAGCTTATAAAAATCACCTAGTTAATATTTAATTATTAAATTATTTATCCTTAAATAGCTATAAAGATATATAAGGCAATAATTCCCTCCTTAACTTAAGCCTTTACCTTAATTATATAATTCTTCTTTTTATTTTTAAGCTTACCCTTTTTAATAATTTAAAAAAAGTTAAGCTTTTTTATTTATTATAGCTTATTTATATAACTATTAAACTTTATTATAATATTAAAAAACTACCCTTTATTAAATATAAATTATTATTATAAAATAAGGATTACTTAGCTTATTTTAATTATATCCTTATTAATAAAATTATTAAGGTATTAATAAGCTTTAAATATATTATAAAGCTTATTACCTTTAATTAATAAATTATTTATAAGGCTTATAATATATCTTATATAATATAATACTTTATTTATAAAGTTAATTATTTATTATTAATTAATTAAAACTAAGCTTAATATAATTATATTTATATAAATTATAATATTATAATAATACTTAATTATAATACTTTTAATTATATTAATTATTAAATCCTTAATATATATATAAAGGCTTTATAAAATAATCTTATTATTAATTACTTATATTATAATAATTATATATAATTTAAGGTATTTAATTAAAAAGTTAAGAGTTAAAGAATAATAACTTTATAGTAATTAAAAACTAATACTTATATATTAAAAAGCTATTATATTTATATTTATAAAAAAGATAAAGGAATTAAAAGCTATTATATTTATATTTATAAAAAAAATAAAGGAATTAAAAGCTTATTTTAATAAGGTATTTATAATATTTAGTTTAGGTATTTTTTTAAGAATAATATATATTTATAAAAGGTTTATTTTTAAAAAAGTAGTAATAATATAAAATTTTAGGGTTTTAAATAACTTAAGGTATATTTAAATAAAAGTAAATAATCTTTAATAAGTAAAAGTTATAATAATATTATAATTTAAAAGTATAGCTAGTTATAAGTAAAACTTATATTATTTTTATATTTATTACCTTACTTAAGTAACTTATTTATATATTAATCTTAAGGGTAAAGTTTTATATTTATAAAGAAGATTAAATATAAGGTTTAAATAAATAGCTTTTAAATTTATATTTAGGGTTAGAATTAATAATATTACTTGCCTTTTTTTAAAGTATATATAAGGTTTATAATTATATAAGTATATTAATAAGGTAATATTATTATTATATAATTAATAATTAATAAATATACCTTTTTAATACTTTTAATTTTTTTTTAATATTTTTTAATATTTAATTTAAACTATTCTTTTATTCCCTTAAGTACCTTTTAAGCTTTTTATTATATTTTTATTTCCTTATAATAGCTAATTAGCTTATTAATTAACTTAATAGCTTTTTTTTTAGCTTAATTTATTAATAGCCCTTTTATTTTTATTTAAGTTAATTTATTACTTTATTATATTTTATAAAAAAATAATAATTAAATTTATTATATCTTTAATACCTTATTAAAATAATAGCTTATATATTATAAGGTTTATATAATTAATTTAAAACTTTATTTAAAGCTATAAAGTTGCCTTTTATAAGCATTTAAATTTACTTTATTACTTATAAATTATCTTTTATTTTTTTCCTTTTTTTTTTTTTTAAATTATTTATTAATTTATTTTATTTATATAAGTAATATACTTAGTTGCCTTATCTTTTTATTTATTTCTTTTCTTTTTAATTATTATATTTTATAAAAGTTTTTTTTTTACCCTTTTAATTTCTTATATAATATTATTATTATTTTAAAGCTTTTATTTAATTATATTTATTTTTTTATTATATATAATATTTATAATATTATTTTATAAAAATAAAAAAAAGGGTAAGGTAATTACCTTTTTTACCTTTTTTTCCTTATATATTATATATTCTTAAGTTAATATTATTAATATAGCTAGTAAGTTTATTTTTTTAATTTAGTTTAAATAAAAATATATATTTTCTTTAAATATTTTTTATATTATATTATTTTATTCTTTTTAAAATAATATATTTTTATAAATATTTATTAACTTTATATTTAATATTTAATAATAATAATAGTTAATTTATTAAAGATTTTTTTTTTAGTTTTTTTAATATTAATAACTTTAACTTTTATAATAATAAGGTTTATAATAATATTATTTTATTTATTTATAATAATAACCTTATATAAAAGGATTACTTACTTTTTATTAATTATACCTTAATTATTATTAATAAGTAGCTTTATTCCCTTATTATTTAATAGTTTTCCATTATATTTAAAGATAAGTATATCCCTTAAATTAATAATAATTAATATATTATATTTATTAAAGGTAAAAAGGTTTATTAGCTTAATATTAAGTAGTATTTTATATTTATTAAAGGTATATTATTTAGCTTTATTTAAAATAAATAATATAATTTTATAAGTTATAATTAACCTTATTATTTATTTATTATTTTTATTAGCTTTTTAATTATTAATTTTATTTTATTTAAGAATAAAGTTTTTAAGTTTCTTTATATTTTTATTTATAATAAATAAAATAAGTATAATAATTACTTTATATTACTTTATAAATGCTTTTTTTTATATATTTTATAGCAATTAGTTTTATTAATATCCTTTAGTTATAATAATAAATCCTTATAATAACGGCTTATTTAATACCTTATAAACCTTTTATTATTATAATTATAATAATAATATAATTTATAATATTAGCTTAAAGTATAATAACTTAGGCTTATAATTTAATAATATCTTATCTTTTAATAATAGCTTTTTTAATTTCTTTATTATTATTTATAAGTTTAATAGCTTTTATCTTACTTATTTATTTAAATTATTTTTTAATATTCTTAATTTTATTATTATTTATTAATTTTTTAAAATTTATTAAGTTATTTAAAAGAAGGTTAATAAGATAAGAGTTAAGGAAAGTTAAATTATTTAATATATATAGTTAATAAGTATTATTTTAAATATAATCCTTATATATATATATAATATTTTAGCTATATATTAATATTATATTATAAAGATTTATATTAAGCTATATTAAAATACTCTTACTTTTATTATTAATATATAATATTAAAAGTACTTTTATTAATTTTTATTTAAAGATAAAGAAAAGGAAAAGGATTAAAACATTAAAATAAAAAATAATAATAATATTAAGTAAGCTTTAATTATTATTATAGCTTTATAATCTTTTAAATTAGTTATTATTAGCTTATAATATAGTTATATTTAAGAAATTATTATTTAAATTATATAATAAAATACTTTTAAATAATTATATTACTGTCTTTATTTATAACTTAAAATAATAAATACTTAATTCTTTATATTTATTTCTTTCTTATAAATAATAAATATAATTATTAATTTAATCTTTTTATTATATAATATATTATTTCTTATATATTAATACTTAGCTTTAAGGTTAAAATAAGGTATAAGTATTTTATATTTTTAATTCTTTATTTATTATATATATATTAATAAAGGGGCTTTAAAGCATTATTAAGGCGGCTTTAATAATATAATATTATGCTTATTATTATATATTTATAATTAATACTTTAATAGTTTTTATTATTTTATTTTAACTTTTTATTTACTTTTTATTTTATATATTAAATATATTAGCTTTTATATAGTATTAAATATAATAATTTTATTAAATAAAGATATTAATTATATTATTAAAAAATATTATTTTTTATTATTAAGGCCTTTCTTAATATTCTTAATTTTACTTTATATTTTAAATAAAAAAGCTCTTTTTAAATATACTTACTTATAAATAAAAAAGTATCTTATTTATAATAATAAGGTTAAGGCTTTATAATATTAATTAATAAAGAAAAGGGCTATATTTTTTATTATAATTAAGGTTATTATTTCCTTATTTATTATAAATATAATGCCCTTTTTATAAATATCTTTATAATTAAAAAAGGCTTATATATTTAATTTTATATAATTAAAGTATAATTTTATTTATTATATTTAAGTAAACTTTATAGCCTAAAGGTTAGCATTTATTATTAGCTAAATATAAGATATTATTATAATTTAATTAAATAGCTTATAAATATTATTAAAGTTTATATATAAGGTATTAAATTATAGCTTTAAGTATTAATAAAAAATGCCTTTTTATTTTAATATAAAGATATTATAATTAATTAAGTTACATTAAGTTTAATTTATATTATTATATCTTTTATAAATATATATTAAAGTATAAAGCTTTTTTACTTTAATCTTTAAGTCTTTAATTAAGTATTTAATTATATTTATATAATTAAATAATATATTAATTATCTTAAGGCTAAAAGGGTTTTTTATAATAAATATATAAATAATAATAATATTATTAATCTTAATAATATTAAATATATAATTCTTATTTATAATTAAATTAATATTATAAATAATTAAGGTAATTATAAATTATTAATTAAGCTTTATAAAAAGTTTTATTATTATAAAGGTTGCTATAATATATTATATTTTAATAATAATAACTTAAGCTAAGATCTTAATATAAAAGTTAAGTTAGTTTTTTTACCTTTTTATATAATATATAATTAGTTAATATAATGCTTATAATGCTTTTATAGAGGAATTTAATATCTTATATAACGTATTATTTATATACTTTTCTTTTTAATTAAATACCTTTTTATATAATAATTATTTATCCTTTAATAATATATTAATTATTTACTTTTAATATTAAAGTAATTATATATATTAAAAGGAAGTTTTATTAATAAATAATTTATTATTTATAAGTTATACTTATATAATTAGTTTTTTATTTAAGATATGATTTTTATAATTATAATAATAATATATAAGTAGTATTCTTTTTATTATAATTTATATTTTATTTATTTTTTTTACTTTAATTATTCCTTTATCTTAATTATATTACTACTTATATTAATACTTTAAGTAATTTAAGCTTCTTTTTTATATTATTTTTTATTTTACTTTATTTCTATTTATCTTTATTAAACCTTTAATAAGTAGTAACCTTTTTATTATTTAATCTTATTTTATATATAAGTAATAGCTTTATATATATAATAGTTAATTATTTATTAATTAAAAATATGCTTTTTTTAAATATTTTAAAGTTATTTATTAATTATAAAACTTAAGGTATATATTATATAAGCTTTTATCCCTTAGGAATCTATTATTAATTTTATATTCTGCTTAAAAAAGCTTTATAAAGTTTATTTAGCTATATTTAAAATGCTATATAAAAGTACTTAAGCCTTAAGTTAATATCTTTATAAGTTAAATATAATATAATAAAGGCTTTATATATAAAAAATTTTATTTAATTAAACTATTAAATATAAATATAAATATAATAAAGTAGTATTTAATAAGCCTTATAACTTAAGATAAAGTAGCTATATAAATTAAAAGCTTATATTAAATTAATATTAATATTAAAGATATAATTATTTTAAAAAAGCTTTAATTAAGCATTAATAAAATTAATATTTTATATATAAATAATATATATAATATTTTTATAATTATTATATATTAAGTGCTAGGCTTAATAATACTTAAATTACTTAATATTATAAGTATTAATAATTATTAAATAATAATTAATATTATTAATAATTTATTTAATAAATTAATAATTAAAGGGCTTAATATTTATAATATAATTTAATTTTATTATATAAATGCTTTTAGTTTTAAAAAGTAGGATATTATTTATATAATTTAATTTTTATTTTTTTATAATATTTTTATTATTATAACTATAAATGTTTTTAATAATATTAATAATCTTATTATTTAATAAGCTATTTATAACTTAACTACCTTATTTATCTTTAATAATTATTTTATCTTTAGCTTTTAATATTAACTTTAATATTAAAGTATTACTTATTTTATATATAATAATAATAAAAGCCTTAACTTTATTAATATTATAAAGCTAGCCCTTTATAAGCTTCATTAAGTTATTTTAAAGTAAGTTTAATTATATTATTAATATATTATTAGTATTTTATTATTTAGCTTAATAATATTTATTAAATAAATTAAGTATAAATAAATAAATATAATTTAAGGTAACTTTCTTAATTTTATCTTTTTTTTTTAATATATTTTTAAATCTTAAATTAATAATAAGGCTTACTTTAACTTTATAAAATATAGCTTTTATAATATTATAAATTTAATAATTTAGATAATAAATAATGCTATTTAATATTATTACTTTATAATTAATTATATTATAAAGTTTATTAAGGATTTAAATAATCTTAAATAAATTGCTAAATAGCTATAATAAACCTTAATATATTTAAATAAGGATATTATTAAACTTAATAGCTTTTTTTATTTAAGCTTATTATTTAAATAATAGCTAAAGGATTTTATTAATATTAATAATAATATAACTTACCTCCTTTTATCTTATTATATTATTTATAAAATTATCTTTTATTAATATAATGAAATTAATAAGTTATATAAAATTATAAATTAAAATAAGCTTTACTTTATATTAGTTTTTATATTAATTAACCTTTATTAAATATAAATATAAAAGGCTATTATAATATTTAATTAATAAAGCCTTATTAATATAAAAGTAATAATATATAATTATTAAAAGTTAATTTAATATAATTATCTTATTATTTTTAGCTTATTAATATTTAGCTTTAATCCTTAATAGCTATTATAGCCTTAAATATATAAATAAATAAATCTTTATTTTTAATTTTAAATTACTTAATAATTATTAATAAAATAAAGATATTTAAATTATTAAAACACTTATATTAAATATTAAGTAGGTTTTCCTTTTTTTTAATATATAAAGAGGCTATAGTAATTAAAGTTAATATATATAAATAGTTAATTAGCTTAAGTTATATTTATAATAATAAGGGTGCTATTATAATATTTTACTTATATTTAATATATATTTAACTAACTAGGGTATAAGTTATTATAATAATAAAAATAATTAATTATATAGCTTATAGCTTACCTTATAAGTATTATATTAAGTAAAATATATATTTACCTTTAAGAAAACCTTAGCTGCTTATTTTATATACCTTTTATAATTTAACTACCTTAATCTTATACCTTAAATAAAAAGGCCTTATTTATATATATTTATTTATATAAAGACTTTTATTTAATTAATAATAATAAAACAAGGTATTTAATATTATATTAATAAATAAAGGGCTTTATAATATATTAAGGTTATATTTATTTAATCCCTTATATTATTAAGTAAGACGCCCTTTTAATAAATATCGTTAAGTTAGATAATATTATATATATTATTTATAGTATTATAAAGCATTATTTTTATATAATATAAGTATTTAAACTTTATAGCTCTTTAGTTTATTTAGTGAGTTATTTAAGGAAGAGGAATAGTCATTATTATCTTAATATAACGGTTAGCCTTATTAATATATAAGATTTAAATTTTAAGTTATAATATTAAATATTAATAAAAAATCCTTTATTATTTAATTTAATATAATTAAAATAAATAGTAGTTTTCTAAGCCTTATTAAACCCCTTTAAGGTTATTAATATTTTTAATAAGCTTTTAAATATATTTATATTATTTTTAAAGTTTATAAGAAGATTTATTATATTGTATATTTTTTAAAAATATTAATTAATTATTTATAAGCTATACTTATTATTAGCCTTTATATTATAATTAACTTCTTTATTATTAATTAAAGTAATATTTTATATATAATACTTATAAATATTATAATAACTATTATAGCTTATAGCTTTAATTTTATTTAATAAAGGGAAGTAAAAAATAAGGTTATTATTATTAAAAAAAGCTATAGCTAAAGGTGCTTATATATATAAGGTAGGGTTAATTTAATTATAAATTTATAAAAAGGTTTATATTTATTTATATTTATTTAAGGGTTAAATATATAAGGGAGGGGATAGCTAAATATTATTACTTTTATTATATAAATAAAGTATAATAAGGGCTTTATAAGGTATATTAACTTATAAAATAAAATTTAATACCTTAAGTATTAATTTAATTAAGCTTGCTTTTTAATAATAATCCTTTAAATAAAAACTTATTTTATTAAATAGTTAACTTACTTTTTATAAAAAGAAAGCTTTAAATATAATAAATAAGAAAGTTAACTTTATTTTATAAAGTGAAAGTTTATAATTATTATTAATGCTAGCCTTTAATTTTATTTCCTTAAAGTAGCTTTACTTTACTTTTAAAAAATAAAGCTAAGGGCTTTTAAAGAGAAGGTTATATTTATAAGGTTAAGTTAATGCCTTATAATAATTAATTAATTTAAAGGCTATTTCTTTAATTTTATTCCTTATAAGTAGCTATAGTATTATTTTTTAAATATTATCTTTTATTACTTATAAACCCTAAACTTTTTATTTAGCTTTTTAATTATAAAGCTACTTTTTTTTCTTAATAAAGACTTTAATTTAATACTTTCTTATTAATACTTTTTTTTTATATAAATTATAAGATTTACTTTATTATCCTCTTTATACTTCTCCCCCCTTTTTATTATATTAAATTATTAAAAACTAACCTTTATTTATAATAAATAAAGGCTACGCTATATAATATAGCTTTATTTCTTATTTATTCTTTATAATAATTAAATACTTTTATAAGTTACTTTTAAAAACTTAATTATTAATACTTAGTAACTAGCTAGCTATTTATTTATTAAGGGTATTAATAATAATAAGCTTTTTAAATTATTCTTCTTATATAGCCTTTTTATAGCCCTTAATAAATATTATTAATATAAGCATTATTACCTACTTAATTAACTTCTACCTCCCTCTTTATATATATTTATATTATAATAGCTATAATTAATTTAAAAAGTATATAGCCTTAAACCTTTTTTATATTAATAATAAGGCTGATTTTTTACTTTTTTATAAATTAAGACTTAAAAGTTATTACTTTCTTATTATTAAGGTACTTATAAGCTAACTCCTTTATTATTAATAAACCCTTAATATTACTTAATATATTAACTATATATATAATATATTCCTTTTTAATTAGCTAAAAATATATTATAGCTATAGCTTTATAATATTAAATTACATAAAGTCTTAATTAAGCTATATATTAAGTTTATATATAAGTAATTACCTTTATTTAAGATGCTATAATCCTTAAATACTTTAAGTTATATAATATTAAAATTAATATCTTAAAGGTAAGTTATATTAATAAGACTTTTATAATTTTAATATATAAGCTTTTTTATTTATTAATTAATAATTATATCCTTATTATTAATATTAATAACTGCTAATTTATAATAGATTATATATAATAAAAACTAAATAATAAGGCTTTTATTAATTTTAATATTATTATAAATATTAGCTTTTATAATATTAACTTAAAGGATTTTAATAAGCTAGCTAAAGCTATTATTATAAAAGCTTACTTCTCTTAAAGTATTTTAATTATTATTATTATAAATCTCTTTTATAATATTACTAACCTTAATATAATTTAATATATTTATAACCTTACCTTGCTTTTTAACTAAAGTAGCTATATTATATTTATTATTATCCTTTAATTAATATCTTTAATTATTATAATTTATACTTAATGCAACTTATTATATATAATTATTATTATTAACTTTACTTTATATAATTTTATTTATATAATTAAATAAAAGGCTAAGAATTATATATATAAGGTTATTAAGGCTAGGCTTAAAGGCATTTAAGTAATCTTTAGCACCTTAATATATATATAGCTAGGTATTATATTAAATATATTCTTAATGCTGCCCTTAAGATATTTTATTAAAGGTATTTAGCTAAATAAAGTGGCTATCTTTAACTTATTATATTATAAGATATATAATATATTTATACCTTATATTATTTATAATAATAATGCTAAGGAGTTTATTTATATAATAGCTATTAGCCTTATAAAGGGAATAAAAAATAGGTATTTAATTAATATAAATTATTAAAAGATAACCTAAATATTTTTATATAATAATAATTTTATAATTATATAAAATTAGCTTATTTATTACTTTAATAGCTTTTTAGCATTATAATAAGTTATTAATAAAGTAATTTATAATACATTTTTATTAATTATTAGCGGATATAGTATTATTATATTATATAAGTTGTAGCTTATTAAGGCCTTAATAATAATTAGCTTAATTTAGTTATAAGGGTGAGTATTAAGGGTAATAAATTTAAGTTATTATTAATAATTATTAATAAAAAGGGGTATTTTAAGTTATATAATATAATATAATTAAGGTTAATTAGGGCTATTATTAGTATTAATAATTTAATTAGCTTTTTTAATATACTTTATTTATAAGTATAAAATAATAATAAGTTATTATTATAATAATTAATTTAGCCTTTATCCTTTTAAAGTAAATTAAGATAATTAAAAATTATATTATACTTTAATTATAATAAGGATATAATAATAAGGGAAATAAAATATAATTAAAAACTAGATATTTATAAGGAATTATTACTTTTAAATTAAAATAAAATATAAATAATTAAGTTAAGATAAAAATAAGTAAATAAGATAAAAAATAAATATAAAGGTATAAAAAGAAGAGAAGGGGATTAAAGTATATAAAATAAAAGTGAAATAAATTAAAGCAATTTAAATATAATTAAATAAAATAAAAATAAATAAAAAGTAAGTGAATATTATTAAAGTAAATTAAAGTAAGCTAGACTTTAAATAAAAGGTTTTATATATTAAAGATAGCTTTAAGTATTTATATTAATATTAATATAATAAATTTAAAATATTTATTAAGGTAAATATTTTAAATATATTAAATTTAAAGATTAGAAAAGAAAATTAATTATAAATAAAATAATAATAAAAGAATAATTAATTATATTATATTTTTAAAAATAAATAAAAAGATAAAAGAAGTTTAAATATTATTTTAAATATATTTTAAGAAATATCTTTATAAAGATTATATAATATAATAAAAATAACCTTATAATATATAAATATATTTAAATATTAATATATATTTAATATTTTAATATCTTTTTTTTTTTAATATTTTTACTTAATTATATATAATTATTAATTAACTTAAATATAATTATAATTATTTCTTTAGCTAATAATTAAATTAAGAAAGGGCTAAATAAAGTAAAGGCGGATAATGCTAATAAGTATTATTAAGCATTATTTAAGGCTTAACCTAGTATTTTTTATATTCCTTAAAATAAGTAAGATACTTTTAATATTATAAAAGTTAATAATTATAAAAAAGAAAAAAAGTATTTATATATAAAGGGATAATATATAAATATACTTTTCTTTTTTATTTTAATTTAAAGTAATAAAATAATATTATATTTTTTATAAGATTTATATTTAAAAGATTAATATATTATAATAATTATATATAAGATTAATATATATTAAATTCTTTTTAAAGGTTTAATAATTAAATATAAAAATAATTAATAAATATTTAAATAATTTAAAGAGTTTAATATTAAATATATTATATTTAATACTTTAAAAAGATTTATAATATTAAAATATATATAAATATTAAATTATAAAGAGAATATTTATATTTAAATAATAAAAGGTTAATAATAGCTTTATTTTTTATTATAATATTAAGTAAATTAATAAATCTTATTTAATATTATTTAATTAATATTAAAGAAATTTAATATTATTTATAAATTTATTTATAAACTTAATTATTTAAATAATAATATTAAATATAACTTTATTTAATATAAAAAGCTATATTAAATATAATTTATTTTTATAAAGTAAAAAATAATAAAAAGAAATATATAAATAATAAAAAGAATAAGAAAAATAAAATTAATAAAAAAATAAAAAAATAATTTAAATTAATAAAAAGGTATTTTAAAATATTAATAAGATATTTTAAAATATTAATAAGGTATTTTAAAATATTAATAAGGTATTTTAAAATATAAAAAAAATATTTTAAAATATAAAAAAGATAATTTTAAATATAAATAAGGTATTTTATAATATAAAAAAAGTAATTTAAAATAATAATAAGGTATTTTAAAATATAAAAAAAATAATTTTAAATAATAATAAGGTATTTTATAATATAAAAAAGGTAATTTAAAATAATAATAAGATATTTTATAATAATAATAAGGTATTTTATAATATAAAAAAAGTATTTAAAAATATAAAAAAGTTATTTTAAAATAATAATAAGGTATTTTATAATATTAATAAGGTATTTTATAATATAAAAAAGATATTTAAAAATATAAAAAAGTTATTTTAAAGTAGTAAAAAAGTAATTTATATAATAATAATAATATATTATTTTAAGGTAATAAATAAAATATTAATTTTAATTTATATGCTTTTTATCTTGCTTTTATTAAAATAAAATAAAATAATTATTTTATTAATAATTTATTTTTATTTTAATATTCCTTTTTTATTCCTTATATATCTTATTTAATTACTTCTTTTATTTATTAATATAATTAATTCCTTAGGCTTATAAATATATATAAATTATTTATTATATTATATTTAAATATAAATTAAATAATAATAAGCTTAGTTTAAAAGTTATATATATTCATTATATAAAAATAAATAATATATTCCTTATTTAAGTTTATTTTAAATATAAATAATAATAATTAAAATAAAGGCCTTAATTACTTATATTTTATAATTATTATAAATAAATTTATATTATATAATTATATTATTATATTTATTAAAGATAATGTTATTAATTACCTTTAATTAAAAATAAGTATTATTATTATTAGCTATAAGGTTACTTAATAATTTATTAAAGTTATTTAAATTAATAAAAGTTTTTATTAAAAGGGTGAATTAATTATATAATTTAATATCTTTTAGCTTTATTATATTAAGGATTTTTTTTATTATTATTATTATAAATAGCTATTTAATAATATTATTAATTAAAATTAATAATTATATAATATAAAGTATTTATTATTATATTAAATTAAATATAATATATTTATTTACTTTTTTATTAAATATAAATAAATTAAATATAAATTTAGTAAAGCTGCTAAAAATATTATATATAAATATATAAGAAGGTGTAGTAATAGGTTATTAAGGTGCTATAGTTAAGAGATTTTTATAATAAATAATAATATTTAGCTTTAATTAAAGCTAAAATATAAATAAGTTAATATTAAAGGTTTTAAGGTATATTTTATTAGCGGTATATTAAAGGTATATTATAGCTTAAATTAATATATTATTACTTTAATTAAATATAATATAATTACCTTATTATAATATTAATATTTATTTAAATATTATATTAAGGCATAAGGTTTTTAAAATAAGGTTAATAATATTTATAATAATAAATATTAATATTCTATATAAGAAGAGTAAATAAATAGCTTATAATAAATTAAGGTTATTAAATTAATTAATATTAAATTATTTAAATTAAATATTATTTATAATATTAATATTACCTTTATTTATATTCTTTTTTCTTAATAGGTTTTTCTTAGCTTTTATAAATATTAATTTATAAGAGTTAATATTAATAATATTAATAAGGCTATTAATAAAGGAGCATAAAAGCTTATAAATAATAATAATAAATATATTATTTATATAATTAATCTTAAGTATTTATATCTTTATTATTTAAAAGTTAAGGTAATTTAAAAGTATAATATTTTAAAAATTTATAAGTATTTAGCCTTATATATATTAAATAGCCTTATTTATTAACTAAAGGGTATTATTAAAAGTTGCTATAATATATAAACTTATAATTATATTAATAATAATATAATGAGCAGTAGCTTATAATATATATTTTTTTACCTTAATAATTAATAAATAGTTATATCTTTATTATAAAAATAATATATTATAAGTATTTTTAATATTTTATAAGCTAGCTTAAGTTGCTTATATTATTATTAAGAAGGCTATAATAAGGGCAATTAAATTAAGTTAATTAAGAAGATATAAGTCTTATATAAGTTAGTTAAATTAAAAGTATTTATACTAGTACTTTATTATTAAGCTAATTAATAAACTTTTATTAATATTATTATTTTAATATTACTTTGCTTAATAATTATTATTTTAATATAATTAACCTTTTTTTATTATATTATAACGATTTATACCCTTTTCTTAAATATTAATCTTAATATTATAAGGTGTAGTAGCTTTAATATAATTAAGGGGTATTAATAAGTAATTTTTAAATTAAATAAAATAAAAGTATTTATAATAATATTATATTTTAATATGAATTAAGAGTATAATTAAGTCTTTTATAATATTTTTATTTTAACTTAACTTTTTATAATAATTACTTTTATAAAGCTAGGTTTTTTATCTTAAATAAATAAGCTTTTTTTACTTTTAAGCTTAGCTTTTTTTTATAATTATATTTATATTTAAGAGTATAAGAGCTATTAATTAGTTTTTTCTTTTTATAATTATTCTTTCTTTATAATAATTCTTTTTTTATATTAGCTTATCCTTTTTTTTTTTATCTTTCTTTCTTTATTACTTTTATTTTATAACTTAGCCTTTATATTATATTTCTTTATTAATAATATATTATTTAACTTATAAGTTAATCCTTTCTTTATATTTTTATAATACTTTTATTTTTAATTTTCTTTTCTTTTATTTTTTTATTTAAATACCTTTATATCCTCTTTATTAATATTATATTATAATCTTTTTCTAGCTTTATTATTAATTATATATAAGCTTTTTATATTAGCCTTCCTTTTAACGCTTAATTTATACTTTAATATAAATTCCTAGGTAGCTTTATTTATAACTTATTAATTTACTTTATTAAAGTTAAATATAAAAATAAATATATAGCTATAAATAATTATTCTATTTATATAACGTTATTATATATTAATATTAAATATATTAATATTATCTTTTTCTTAAGTAATAATAATATTTATATTTTTAACTTTATAAATAAGGCGGAGTAAATTATATATATTAGCTTTTTTATTAACTCTTTAAATAATATTACTTTTATTAATTAAGTAATTAATAATATTAGAGATATTAATATACTTATAATTAATTTCTTTAATATCTTTTAAGCTATTATTAAAACTTATAATACTTATTAACTCCTCTTAAGGCTTATTAATAATATACTTAGTAAGATATATATAGAAAAGGTATATTTATAACTAGCCTTTACTTTAATTAATAAAAATTAACTTAAAATTATTAATAATAATCTTAAAAATATTAAAATATTCCTTATTTTAGCTTAATATATCCCTTTTATATAGCTTTTATTTAATATTAATATATAAGAGCTTAAGGTAGGCGCTATTCTTTTTATATATAATACTTTTTATTAAGCTTTTATTTACTTTAATTACTTAATTTAATCTTATCTTATATAGCTATTAGTAATAGCTGCTTAATTAGCTTATGCTAAGGTATATATATATACCTTATTACTTACCTTATTACTACTGCTTTATTATTAATTATATTATAAGTTATAAAGGATTTTAAATATACTATTTTTATTTTTAAGGTATAAGTAGGATTTTATAAGGTAAGCTTCTTTTTTTAAGGTTTAAGTTAATTTTAAAACAATATATTTATTTTTTATAAGTTATAATAATATAAATAAATTTTATAAATAAGTACTTTAAATATAACGTTATTTTTAATAATTATATAATAATAATAACGTATTATAAATATAATAATATATATATTATTTAACCTTTTTTATCTCTTAAGGCAATTTATTTATATATTATATCTTTATTATTAATATTAATTTATTTTATTATTATTATAAAAAGTATTTATATTTATTTAATATATAAGGTATAGTATATTAATTAATATACTTATTATTTATTTTATATAATTTATTAAGTATATTTTATAAATTAGCTAAGCTTTAACTTATTATTTATATTTATTTATATATATATATTTATAATATTTAAAGTTTAATTTATATATAATATATAATTACTTAGTATTTAATTTAACATTAAAGGTATATTAAGGGTATCTTATATTTAAATTACTTTATATTACTTATTATATTAAAGTATTTATATTTATTTATTTACCTTTTAATAAACTTAGTTATTTTATATATTCTGCTTATAAATTTAAAAAAAGGATAACTCCTTAAGCGCCTTAGCTAGCCATTTAATAATAAAGTTAAAAACCCTTTATATAAATAATATTTAAAGGCTATAATTTACTTTAAATATAAAGGCTAATATCTTATTCTTAATTTTATTATAAAATACTAATAATATATAAAATTAAATTATAAACCTTATATTAAAATATCTTTATTTTATTTATTAAATGTTTTTATTTATTTATAAGTTATTAAAAGAAATAAAAAAAGGGATATTTATAAGGCAATTAAAGGAATATTAATAAATACCTTTAAAGCTAAAAAGGATTAATAAAATATAATAAAGTAAGCTATTAAAAGGGCGGCGGCAATAATAATAACGGCGGCTATTTATAATAATAATAATAATAATATTAATTATATTTAAAGGGATTTAGATTATAAATTAAATTTTAATATAAATAAAAAAGTAAAACTTAATCTAGCTATAATTATAAAATAAGAATAATTAAAAAGAAGGCGAAATGCTTAAAATGCCTTATAATATAATATATAAAGGTAAAATAATAATAAAGCTAAAGGAATTAAAGGGGAAGGATAAAGGGAAGGATAAAAGGAAGGATAAAAAAAAGAATAAAAGGATAAAGCTAAATAATTATAAAATTAAAAGGAGAAAGGTAATAATATTAATAGCTTATTTAAAGATATATTAAAGGTATTAAAATAAATACTTAAGTAAAAATAAAGAATCCTTAATTTATTATAATAGCTTATTAATAAATTAATTAATTAATATTAAGTGTTTTATAATTACATTATTATATCTTAACTCCTTATTTTATAATTACTTATATAAATATTTAAAGGGTTTTTTAAATAGCTTTAAGTTAACCTTTTTACTTAACTTTATACCTTAATTATATTTTTTCTTTATTTTATTAACTTTTTATTATATAATAAATATATAATTTATATATATTCCCGTTATTATAAAGGCTTAATATAAATTATAATTTATTTATATTATTTTTATTAACTTACTTACTCTTTTTTTAATAATTTAAGGGTTAAGCTTAATTAAATTAATATCTTTTTTTTTTCTTTTTTATTATTATAATCTTTATTTTACTTTATATATTGCCTTTATTTTATACTTTTCTTTTTAAATATTATATTTATATTAATAATTACTTTTATTCTTTAAATAAGCAGCTAAGTAAGTTATTTATTACTTTTTATAATGCTTTTAATAAAGCCTTTATTTTTACTTTTAAATTAATTTATTAATTACTTTTTACCCTTATAGCTAATATATTTATCTTATTTACTTATATAATAAACTTTAAAGGTATAAAACCTTTTATTTTTTCTTTTATTTTTTTAATTTATTTCTCTTTTATATCTTTTTTATAAATAATAATATTATATCCTTATTATTATAAATAGCTATTATTATAAGTAAAATATCTAGGTATTACCCTTTATTAAATACTTTATATAATATATCTTTTAAAATATTAAAGGCTTAATATAATATATTTATAAAGATTAATTAAATTAATATTAAGCAATATATTTTTAAGTAACTTATAATAAAATTAAAATAATAATAATAAAAGTTTATTATTTATAACTTTAATACCTTAGCTAATAGCTATAGTAATAATAATAGCTTTAATAGCTTAACTAATAATTATAATAATAATAATAGCTTTAATACCTTAACCGGCAGTTATAATAATAATAATTAGCCCTAAGGCTAATTATTTATATAATAATATAGATATTATTATATTTTAATATAATAAAATATTAGCATTAATTATTATAAATAATTTTAAACCCTTTTTAATAATATAATAATGCTTAGCCTTATTATTTTAGCCTTGCCTTATATATTTAAAAGGTTAGTAAAAGGTATACCTTTATTATATATAGCGGCTTAAGTATTAGCGTTAATAGCTAGGGACCTAGCTTTTATTAAGCCCTTTAATTAATAATTATACCTTAATAAATTTATAAAAATAATAATAATAATATTTAGGATAATAATATTAATAAGTTTATATTTATAATTTAAATATAAATACTTTTTAATTATTTAAAGGCTTTAATTGCTTATTATTTAATTATTAAGTTAATAATCCTGCCTTACTTTTTTCTTTTATCCTTTTTTACCCTTATAATTATAGCTAGTTATTTTATAGCTAATTAACTTATAATTAATTAACTTATAATTAATTATCTAATAATTAATTATTTAATAGTTAATTTTTTAATAGCTAGTTATTTTATAATTAATTAACTTATAATTATATATAATTATTTAGCAGTTAATTATCTTATAGCTAATTAATTTATAATTAATTATTTTATAGTTATAATTATTTATTTAATAGTAAATTTAGCGGCGCTGCTATTTATAGTATATTTTTAAAGAGTAAGTATAAGAATATAATTTATAATCTTATAATATATAGCCTTTAATATTAATAATATTATTATATGCCTTTAATTTTAATAAAGGCTTTATATAATAGCTTAATATATAAATAAACTTATTATATAATAAAGAAGGCTATTAAGAATAGCTAGATTATAATAAATATATTAAAGCGATTTATTAATAAGCCTACCTTAACTTATAATAACCTTGCCTTATCCTTAAATAATTAATATAAAGGAGGTTTTAATAATACTATAAGTAGGCTAATAAGTATATAATATATTTTATTAATATATATATCTTTATATAAATAAGGTTAAAGTAACTTAATAATTACTTTAATATAATTATCTTACCTTTTTTTATAATAATTAATTAAAATTTATAATATAATACTTTTTAAAATTAATTTCTTATTAACTTTTATATTTATTATAATGCTAATATACTTATATATATTATCTAATATTATTAAGGTTACTTCCTTTATAAATAGCTAGGGTATATATAAATTAAATTAAATAATAATTAATAAAAAATAGTTAATATAAAAGTTTATTTAAGTGCTATAGCTAGAAATAATTAAGGTTTCATATATAAAGTTATATTCTTAAATTAATACTTATATTTTATAATTTTAAACTTACCTTTTTATTTATTATTATACTTATCTTATATTTTCTCCTTTATTATTATATTATATTATAAGTATATTATAACTTTAAAAGATTAGCATCTTATAATATATATTATATATAATTAAATAAGCTAATATAAAGCTATTTATTTACTTTTTAAATTATTATATTATTATTTATAAAGAATATTAATTTATTTATATTATAAATAAGATAAAGATATATTTTATAAGGTAATATTTATTTATTTATAAGAGGTAATAAGTTATAATATTTAATAAAATAAGTATACTTTTAATTATTATTTATAATTAAGCTAACCTTAAAGACTTTTACTTTCTATTAATAAATATAACGTTAATTCTATATATTATATTATTTATAAATAATGAAATATAATATAATATTTATAGCTTTATTATATATATAAAGAAGGGGATATAAAAATATTATTACAAGGTATATAAATAAGTAAGTAGTTAAATATATAGTAGTAATATTATAAAGAGGGCTAAGGTAATATAATATAAGCTATAAATAAAGGGCATTTTATATTAATAGTTTTTTTTAAAAAGGGCGGTTAGCAGCTAGTTTAAGGTTAAGGGTAATATAATATTAAAGGTAGTGCTATAAGGTAATAGCTTAAATATAGCCTTAGGGATTAATATAAATAAAAAGATCCTTTATATATATTATAAATAAATAAAAAGGTTTAAAAGTAGTTAATAAAACCTTATTTAATAAAATATAAAGGTAGGTAAAATAAGTATATAGCTAAATTAAATTAGCTAAGTTATATATTTAAAAGGCTATAATTATAAAGTAATAAAGAAGCTTATATTTAATCTTATTATAATTAATAAGCTTAAGCTAGTGATAATATAAATTATAATAAAAAGGGTATTTAACTTAATATAATTTATATTTAATTAATATATAATTAAGTTATAAGTAATATATAAAATTAAGTATAAAAAGGTACTTATAAAGCTAGGTAAATTGTTTTATAATAATATTAATAATAATATATAAATTAAATATAAGGCTATATATAAAAAGATATTATATATTTAATATTATATTATATTAATAGGCTTTAAAAGCTTATTATTAAATAAGGATTAGCTATTATATTAATTAATAAAAAAGTAAAAATATATATATTTAAAGTTTAAGGAATTTATAATATAAGTTATTAAGGAAAATAATAGCTTTAAGTATATTAATATAAAGATAAAAAGGAAGTTTTTTAATATAATAATATTATTTATTAATAAGCTATATAAAATAATAAAATATAAAAATATTATTATTAACTTATTAATAATATTAAATCTTAAAAAAGATTATAATTATTAATTAACTATATATTATATATTTATTTATTTAATTATAATTAAAATTATATAAATATTAATCTTATATTAATCTTACTTAAAACGAAAGGATAAGGTAATTATATTAATATTAAATCTTTATAAATATTAAGTATATTAATAAGCTAAGAGTATATATTAAATCGCTAAAGGAAAGGTTTAATAATTTATAACTTATATTTTTAAAGATAATAATATAAAGCTAATTATTATAAATTAAATATTAAATAACTATATATATAATATATATATCTTATTTAATATATTAAATATAGCTAATATTAATTAAATTAAGAATTATATTACTTATTATTATATTTAGCTCTTAATATTATAGCTATATAATATAATATATAAATTAATAATAAAGTTATAAAAGTTATTAGCTAGCTTAATTAAAATAGGCTTAAGATATTCTTACTTTTTATTTATAATTAATTAAGCTAAGCTTAAAGATAATTATTTAAAGTAATTAATTAAATATTATTTTTTAAAGAATAATTATAATAAGATATAAATTAATATTAATTATAATTAAGTATTAAAATATATATATAAGAATCCTAAATATAAATAAATATAGTTTGCTTTAAAAAGGTTTAATAACTTTATATAACCTTATAATATTTTAAAAGTAAAGTAATATAATTATTAATTTAAGTTATTTTATAAGAAGTTATAAATAGTTATATACTTATTAATAAAATAGTTAATTAAGTTAATAAAGCTTAATAATATTTATTATATAAATATATTAAATAAAGGGCTATATAATATTTTTATAAAGTATTATATAATTTATTTTATTATTATATATTATAAAAACTATTAATAAATAAGCTAAGTTAAAATTATTTATTAATACTTTTTATATAAGGTTAGCAAGTTATTAATATAATACTTATAGCTAATACTATTATTTTAATTAAGGATTTAAGGCTATATTTAAAATATTAGCTAATTAAGCTTATTCTTATAATTAAATATTATTATTAATAAAGATAAATATAATCGTAGTTATAATAATATTATTAAGGTAGGTAATAATAATAAAGAGTGAATAATATTATAAAATTAAATAATAAATAAAGCTAATTATATTATTAAATAAAATAATAAATAATTAATTAAAATTAAGTTAAATATTAACTTATAAAGATATATTATTATTATTATTATAAATAAATATTTAAATAAGGTATTTAAAATAGTTAAAAATATAAATAAAAAGGGTAATAATAATATTAATAATAATATTTAAGACCTATAAGCTAAGCATAAGACTTATATTATTAATATAATTTATACTTATAAGGTTTAAATAAGCGTAATAAATATAGCGTTTTATTAGGAATCTTATTATTATATTAATTAATAATAATATTAATTCTTAAGGTTTAAGGTAAATAATAATAAAAATATATAGCTAAAGGTAAAGTAAAAAAGGGAGCTTTTTAAGGTAATTTATAATAGTATTAAATTATATTAATTTATATAATTATTTTATATTAACTTATATAATTAGCTATATATTATATTAAATAAGGGCACTATATTTTATAATTAATAAAAGGTTATATTTAGGATTATTATTAATAATTAGAATTTTATTATTTAAGTTAAGGTAATTAATAATAATAAAAGCTTATTATTTATATTATTAGCCTTTTATTTAAAAGGCAGTATAATTATTATAATTACGCTATTAATAATATTAATTAATAACTTTATTTATAAATATAAAGAGTATTATATTATTAGTTATATATAATTAAGTAATAAAGGTAATAATAATATAATATTAATTTTATTTATTATATTTAAATTTATACTTATAGCTGCGTTTTAAAACTTTATTATTTATTTATAAATAAGGGAGGAGTTAAATTAAGTTATTATAAATAAATATTATATATTTATATTAAGTAATATTTAATTTAAAAAGGTATTTAATAAAATCAGCCCTTTTATAATTAATTAAGTTATATAAAAGGTATTCTTTATAATTATATTATTATTATATAATAAAAAGGAGTTTTTTAAAATAGCTTATATTAATCTTTAAAAGGTAAGTATATTTTAAGTAAGGATAATATAGCTTAATATTACTTATTAAATTAAGCTTATTAATAAAAAGATAGGCGCTAAAAATAAGATTATATAATAATTTATTAAGGAATAATTAAGCTTAAGCTTTAAAGGTAAAGCTATTATATATTTTAATAAAGTTAATTAAATAATAGCTTTAAATAATGCTTTAAATTATATAAAATATTATTATAATATTAATAAAGCGGAGGATAAAGTTAAGTTATTATAATCTTAAATATATAATAATAGCTTTATTATTATAATAAGTATATTAAGTTTAAATATAAATATCTTAAATATATGCCTTATTATATATATTAAGGCGCTAAGAAATATATAAGAATATACTTAAGAAAATAAAAAGGCTAATTATAATAAAGGCTATAATAAGTTAATAATTATATATTACTTATAGCTAGCTATAAGTATAATAATATAAGTAAATATTATTATTAAATAAATATTAAGGGCATTTAATGCTTTAGCTAATTTAAATTTAATAATAAAGGAATTTCTTATAATTAAATAATATTAAAAGGTAATTTTAAATTAAATTATAAATAAGTACTTAAGCTAAGCTAAATATAAAAAGAGTAAAGAGGTATATAATATATATAAATAATAAAAGCTTAAAAAGGAATAAAGTAAGGTGCTTATTTTTAAGTTTTTAATATAAGAATATTTAAATATTAATTTAATATTTAAAAACTTTAAGTAAATAAAATAATTAGCTAAAGCTTTATAAAAAGAATAAAGGGTATAATAAATAAAGGAATTAATATAAGTAAATAAATTTTATAAATAGCTAAATAATTAAGTTAATTATTACTTAATATATTATATTAATACTAAGGATATTATATTTTATATATATAATAATAAGTACTTAAGATAAAGCTTAAACTTTTAATTATATATTTATTTACTTTTAATAAAGTTATAAAAAAATATATTTATATATAAGTGCTTTTAGCATTACTTTAATTATTTTTATTATAGCTTTTTATAATAAATATATTTTAAATAAAAAGTTAAGGATAATAATAATAGGTTTATAATTAATATAAAATAAAAGTATTAATATAAAGGGTTAATTAAGCAAATATATAAGATTATAATTATATATAACTTAATTAAGGTTAATAAAATGCTATAATAATTAATAAATAAGATTAATATAAATATTAATAAAGATAATAAATATATATAAATAAAATATAAATATAATTAAGGTAAATTTAAGTTAAATAATTTATATTATATATTATATTCTTTTATAAATTTATTTAAATAAAAAAAATAATGCTTTATAAACTTTATATTAAAAGGATTTAATAAATATAAATATTTTATATAAATAAATTTATATTTATTTACTTTTATATTTATATTTAAATATTAATAAATAATTTTTTTTTTATTTAATATAAATATTTAATAATTTTTATTTTTATATTTAATTAAAATATTTAATAAAAAAATAAAATATATATTTATAATAATATTTTTAAATATTACTTTTTATAATATTAATAAATATAAATAAATATAAAAAGATATAATAAGATATAAATTAATAAAATAAAATATAATAAGATATTTAATAATATAATTTAATATTAAAAGATAATATAAAATATAAGATAATAAAATAAGATATAATAAAATAAGATAAGATATAATATATTATAAAGCGATATATAAAGATATTATCTTATTATTTTTTTATTTTAATAAGTATTATAATATTAAGTAATATATATTATTTATATAATTTATTATTAAATGCTATTTATATAATATAAGTTATAATATAGCTTATATTATAAGTCCTTTAATAATATTCTCTTAATAATGCTATTAATTATATATATATATATTTACTTATATTATATCTTTATTATTACTAGAAGGTATAAAATTAAAACTTTTTTACCCTTTAAATTTACCCTTTATTATTTAAAAAAGAAAGTAAACCTTATATAATATTATTATTAATGCTTTATATTCTTTATTTTATAAGTTTTAAAGTTTAATTTACTTTATTATTTTTATATTTAGGTATAGCATTTTATATAATAAGATTACTTTTATATATATTATTAATAAGATTATTACTATTAAGGCTATTAATTAATATTATAATAATATTTATAATTATTAAATACCTTTTAATAAAAAAAGCTTAAATAATTATAATTAATACTTATTATTTACTATTAAATCTTGCTTAGATTCTCCTAAGATTTAATTATTATATATAATATATCCTTTAATAATAATAAATATTATATATTTAGCTTACTTATATATTATAATAATATTATAGCTTTATTTACTTAATATATTTATAATAATAATTAATATTCTTATATAAGCTAAAGTAGCTAATAATATAAGCTATAATATATATAGCTTTATTATATTATTTTTTAAATATAAAGATATAGCTAATAATACTTTATTATTTAAAAACTATCTTTTATTAATAATTAAAAATAGCTATATAAATTAAAATATTAGCTAAATAAAGATACTATTAATATTAATATTATTATTAATAATAATATAATTATTAATTATATTTATAATATATTTTATATTTAAAAATAATATATTTATATAAATAAGTATTTAATTAATAAAATAAAGTTTAATATATTAAAGGGGGAGGGGGTATAAAGTTATATAAATATTATAAAATAAAATTATAATAAATTTATTATATATAATTAAGGTTAAGTAAGAATATTTAGGTAATTTTATATTTTTTAAGTTAATTTAAATATAAATAATTTAATTTTATAAGCTATTTTATTAAAGCTATTTCTTTTAAACCTATAGATTTTATTAATATATTATGTTTTAATTATTTCTTTATATAGCACCTTAATATAAATATTTAAAATTTAAATTTTATTTTACCTTTATTTATTCTTTATTATTTATAATATTTCATAAGCTTATATAATAGCCCTTTTACTTTTTATTTAATATATTATAATATTATAATTTATTAATGCTTAATATATTTATAATTTTATATTTAATATTTTATTTAATAATATATTTAATTATTATATATTATTTTATTTAATTAATTAACTTATAATATTATATTTAATTTTAAATATAAAGCTATTAGCCTTAAATAAGTATATTATTAATAATATATTAAATTAATTATAAAATCTAGCTTAAACGACTTATATATAAGTATTTAATTTAAAAATAAGGTAAAATAGCGCCTTATAAATATAAACACTATTTTTATTTTATTAAAAGGCAAGGAGGCCTTATTTAAGTATTTAAAGGGTAATAATATAAATTATATACTATAATATATAGTATATTAAAGTATAAACTTCCTTAAGATTTTAAATAAAAGTTTAATATTTAAGCTTATTTAAGCTATTTAATAACTTAATAAAGTATTAATATTATATATAATAAATAATTTATTATAAATATACTTACTTATACTTTAATTTTATATAAAGCTTAATAATAATAATAATAATAATAATATTAATAATAATATTATTATTAATAATAAATTATAATATATATTAAATCTTAAGCTTATTACCTTTTAATAATATATAGCTTAAATACTTAATAAAAAATTAAACTAATAGCTTAAATATTATAATATATAATATTATAATCTTTATATAAATATTATATTTATTAATAAAGATAAGATTAATATATAGGATTTAAATTATAAATATAAGCTATTATATTTTAAAGTTATATTTAACTTATATTAAATATACTTTATTAAGTAAATATTAAAGAATAAGATAAGGATAATATATTATTTAATAAATAGGTTTAATATAAATAAGATTATTAAGGTTATAAAGCTTATAATTAAGTTATTATTTATCCTTTTTAATTAAATTATTATTAATAATAAATATGCTTACCTTTAAATACTTAATAATATACCTTTATATATATATTTAAAGCTATATTTAATATATAACTTAAATAATATATATATTATAAATATATTAAAAAGATATAAGTTTATATATTAATATATATTAAAGTTATTATTATATAATTATATTATTAAATATTTCTTTACCTTAAAGTATATATTAATTATTATAAACTTAAAACTTATAAAGTAATAAAAGCATTAAATAAAATATTTCTTAAAAAACCCTTTACTTATATTCTTATATAATAGCTAGCTATTTAAAATTATTAATATTAATTTTATTAAAAATATTATAAAGCAGCTTATTATAAATTCCCTCCTTAGCTTAAAATAATATATTAGCCTTAATATTATCCTTATTATTTCCTGCGCTATCTTATTAATTATTAAGGCCTAGCTCTTCCCTTAACTTAATATTTAATTTTATTATTAATTAAATATTATTATATTAAATAATGCTTATAAAATAAAGAAAAAGGAGTTTAATATTATAATAATTATAAACTAGCTTATAAATTAAGCAGAGAAGTTTATTTATATAATGCTTTTATTTAATACTCTTATTAACTCTTATTTATATAATCTTTAATTAATATAATATATAGCTAAATAATTAAATATAAAGGTTTAATATAATTAAACCTTTTATAATAAATATTTAATAAAATTAAGCAATATATATAAGGTATATTAATATTAATATAATAAAATAGCATTATTTATAATTATTAAAAATTATATTTATAAATAGCTACCTTCTTTATAAAATAAAGCTATAATAATAAAAACCTTTATAAATTATAATAAGGCTTATTAGCAATATATATCTTCCTTCTTACTTTTATAATAAAATAAAGATTTTAATTACTTTAAATCCCCTTTATTTATATATAATATTATATAGCTAATAATTAAGATATATAATATTATTATAAATCCTTTATAAGGGTAAATTATTAAATTATATAAATAATTAATATAGCGTAGCTAGTAATTAATAGTTAAGAAGGTAGGAAGGGATTTAAAATAATTTAATAAGCTATATACGGCTATTTTAAACTTATTTACCTACTTATTATTAATATAATTAATAAAGTATATTAATATAAGCTTAATTAAATTTATATTAAGCCTTGCTGCCTAAATTATTAACTTATAATCTTAATAAAAGTTTAAAAGGTTTTATAATTATAAGTTATAAAAGATATTTAATAATAATAATTTAATATAATAAGATATAGTTATATAATTATAATATTAAAATATATTAAATATTATATTTTAATTAAAGCTTTATTTAAAGGAATTATATTTTAAAATTAAGAAGATATATAAAATAATTAATATAATATTAATTAATAATAAGAAGGTTAATATAAAAGCGGTTTAAGCTTAGCTATTATTAAATAAAAAGGTTATTATTTATATTACTTTTTTATAATAAGGCTTCTTCTTTTTTAGCTATTTATTTAAGTATTATTTTAAGTATTAATTTATATTTTATTAAGTTAAGATAAGTAGTAATTACTTAATATTATTTTAATAGCTAATAAAGCTATTTAGCCTTAAGGATAATTAGCTTAATAATTTAATTATATTTATTAATATATTAAATATAATTATAGCCGGTCTTAACTTAATATATTATAATTATTATATTATAACCTTATCTTTAAATAAAAATATAAATTAAATTTAATTATTTTTATAAATTAATTATAAGGGGTAAGTCTTTATAATATATAATTATATATTAATTAATTATAAGAACTTAATTAATATTATAACTTTATATTATAAATATAAATAAATATTTAATATTATTTTTAAAAATAAATATTTATTAATTATAATATTTATATTTAATAATATTAATAAATAAAAGAATAACCTTTTTAAAGATATAAATAAAAAAGTAAATATAAGGGTAAAAGTAATAAATATTTTTAATAAGAATATAAAGGAAGATAATAATAATAATAAATAAAAAGATTATAATAACCTTAATAATATACTTAATAATAAGCTTAATGGCTTTAATAATATATTTAATACTTAATAAAAAAACATTAAAGCTATATTAAATAATAAAATAAATAGATATAATAATTTATTAAGTAATATTATATTTATATTTAATAATAAATTAGGTAATTAATATAATACTCTTTATTTTATATTATTTAGCCTTTTATTAAGATAATTATAATAATATTAATTAAATATTAAAGGTAATAACTTAATTAATATATTTAATATTATATAGCTTAATTTAAGTTTTAATAATCTTATTATTAAGTTATAAGCTTTAAGATATAAGAGTTTTATTTTATAAAATATAAGGTTAAGTAATAATAAATTATTATTAAATAAATTTATTAATAATAAGTCACTAAATAATTATTTAAGCTTATATTTAAGCTTATAAGAAGGGATTAAATTTAAAAATAAGAATTTAATCTCTTAATTATATTATTATAATTTTATTTAAAAGAATAATAAAGCTAAGTAATTAAATATAAAAAAGCTAAAATTAATTTAATAAATTAATATATAATTTATATTATTATATATTACCTTTTAATATATATTTATATAATTTTTTACTTTATTTATAATATTATATTTATATATTTATCTTTTTAATCTTTATTTATTTATTTTTAATTTATATAATTATTCTTTTAATTATTATTAATTATCTTTTTAATTTTTATTTATTTATTTTAAATTTATATACTTATATTTTTATATTTTATTTATTTATTTTTAATTTATATAAATAATTTTTTATACTTTATTTACTTATTTTTAATTTATATAATTATATTTTTAATCTTTATTTATTTATTTTTAATTTATATAAATAATCTTTTATATTTTATTTATTTATTTTTAATATATATAATTATCTTTTTATACTTTATTTATTTATTTTCAATATATATAATTATCTTTTTATACTTTATTTATTTATTTTTAATATATATAATTATTTTTTTAATTTTTATTTATTTATTTTTAATTTATATAAATATATTTTTAATCTTTATTTACTTATTTTTAATTTATATAATTATATTTTTAATCTTTATTTATTTATTTTTAATTTATATAAATAATCTTTTATACTTTATTTATTTACTTTTAATATATATAATTATCTTTTTAATTTTTATTTATTTATTTTTAATTTATATAATTATCTTTTTAATCTTTATTTATTTATTTTTAATTTATATAATTATATTTTTAAATATTATTTATTTATTTTTAATTTATATAATTATTTTTTTAAACTTTATTTATTTATTTTTAATTTATATAATTATTATTTTAAATTTTATTTATTTATTTTTAATTTATATATTTATTTTTTTAATTTTTAATTATTTATTTTTAATTTATATAATTATTTTTTTAATTTTTATTTATTTACTTTTAATTTATATAATTAATTTTTTAATCTTTATTTATTTATTTTTAATTCTTTATTTACTTATTTTTAATTTATATAATTATTCTTTTAATTTTTATTAATTATCTTTTTAATTTTTATTTATTTATTTTTAATTTATATATTTATTTTTTTAAACTTTATTAATTTATCTTTAATTTATATAATTATTTTTTTAAACTTTATTAATTTATTTTTAATTTATATAATTATTGTGTAATTTGTGAGTGAGTTAGGTTAATTTTATAGAAGGAGAATTGGTTAAACTTTGAGTGTTATTGTTGTTTGAATTTAATATAATGTAGGTGGGTGGATATCAGTAATGTTTTATAGTGTTGAAGGTTATAAAGTTATGAGTAAATTTTATGTTGTTATTGTAGTTATATATTTATGGTTGTTTAAGTGGTATGGTATGGATTGTGTGAAGGTTATTTTGTATTTTGGTTATTTTGTTGTAATGATTGAATTGTTTAGTTTAATATAATAAAGTTGTTTTGGTTATTGGATGGTGGTGGGGTGTAGGGATATTGGGGGGGTAGTTTTATATGTGTTGGGTGGGTGGGGGGGTTGGGGGGGGGGTATTGTGGGGAGGTGTGGTTTTGGTGGTTTTTTGTTGGTTGGTTTGTATTTTATGTGGAGAGTGTTGTGATTGGGGTATGGTAAGGTAGTGTTTGATAGGGGGGTGTGTTAGAGGGATTGAAGGGTTTGGGTGTGTTGGGGTGGGTGGGGTGGGGGATTGTAGTAATGTATTGTAGGTGAGTGGTTTTTTGGGTGTTTGTTGGATGAGAGGTAAGGTTTTGTGGTATTGGTTTATTCTGTTTTAGGGGGTAATGTATAGGTATGGTATTGTAATTGTGGTAAGAGTGTTGATAAGGATTATGTTATAATTGGTTTTATGTGTGAGATTAGGTGTTGGTGTTGGAGTTTATGGGGTTGTGGGTGGGGGTGTTTGGGGTAGGTTTTGGTGGTGGGTGGTGTTGGGGGGGTTGTGTGTGTGGAATGGTGGGGTGTATATGTTGGGTGTGTGGGGTATGGTGGTTGGGTTATGGTGTTGTGATGGGGGGGGGGGTTGGGGGGGGGGGGGGTGTTTTTGGTGGTGGTGGGTGGGGGGGGGGTGTATTGTGTGTAGGTTGTTTGTGTGTGGGTATGTGGGGTTGTTGGGTGAGTTTATTGGTGTGAGGGAGGGGGTGTTTGATGTTGGTTTTGGGTTAATTTTGAAGAGTAGGTTTTGTGTGGGTATGTTATGGGGGAGTGGGAGTGGTTTGGATTGGGACGTGTGGGTTTTAGGGGTGGGTGTTTTGGGTTGTGTGGGGGGGGGTGGGGGGGGATATAGAGTTTTGTGGTTTTGCTGTGGGGATTGTGGGTTGGTGGTTTAGGGGGGTGGGGGGGGGGGTGGTGGGTGGTTGGGGTGGGGGGGGGTGGTTGGGGGGGGGTGGGGGGGGGAGGTGTGGGGGGGGGTGGGGGGGGGGGGGGGGGGGGGGGGGGGGTGGGGGGGGGGGGGGGGGGGGGGGGGTTGTGTGGGGGTGTTTGGTAGGGGGGGGGGGGGGTAGTTGGGGTGTGAGGTGGTGTGTTTGTGAGTGGGTTGTTGGATATTGTATAGTGTGTTTAATGTGAGTTCGTTTTTGGTTTTGAGTTAGGGGGTGGGGTTGTATTAAGGGTGATGGTTAGTTTTTATGTTGTTTTGGGTTATGGGTGGTATTATAGTAGTAAAGTGGTTTGGGTTTTTGATTGGGTGAGGTGTTTATAATGTTGTTGTTCGGTTGGTGTGTATATATTATAATGTGTGTTCACCACCATTGTTGCTACGGGGGGGGGGTATAGTTTGAAGAGGTTATTTTTAATATGTAAGATTTGTTTGTTTTTTTGATATTATAAAAAAAATTTGTATAAATAGAATAATTTAATGAGGATAATTAATTATAAGAATATTTATGATGTTATGATATGTATTGGAATTAGTTTTAATGGTAGAGTTAATTTAGATTTATGACGTAGTTATTATTGAATAGTTTTTTTGAAAGAAATAATAGAATATTAAATTAATGTATAATTTTTTTTTGGATTAAAATATTATGTATATTTTTTAAATATATATATATTAAATTTATGTTAAATGTGGATAGTGGTTGTTTAGATTTGTTGTGATTGGGTGTAGGATTAAGTAAGGTGTATGGATAGTTATTGGAGAATGTTTTGTTATATGGTTTGTTGTATTGTATGTTGGTTTTTAGGGGGGGTTTTTGTTTTGTTTAGGTTAGAGTGTGTGAGAGGTGTGTAATGGGTATATTTATGTTTTATAGTGATTTTTTGTTGGATTGGTTGTTTTATGTTTTATGTGGATGTTGATTATGTGTTTATTGTTGATTGAATTTTAGGGTATGGTGTATTGATATAGTTATTATAAGTGTTTGAGGGCGTTGGTTTAGAGGTTTATTGTGGGTGATTGTGTTGAGTATTTGTTGTTATTGTTTAGTGTTATAGGTATTGTTGATTATGTATATTAATGTTTGATAGATTGTTTTGGGGGTAGGAGGGGTGGGTAGTGGGTGGGTTGGATGGGTGGGTGGGGTGTGTGATGGGGTGTGGGGTGTTGGGTGGGGTTTAGGGTTTGTTGGGTTAGTGTTAAGGTTAGGGTTAGGGTAGCGCGCTGACGTCGTGCTGCTCAGCGCAACATCAACTTCGAGGAAGGAAAAGTGAGAGAGGCACGATGATCAAGAGCGCCATTACCCTAACCCTAACCCTAACCCTAACCCTAACCCTAACCCTAACCCTAACCCTAACCCTAACCCTAACCCTAACCCTAACCCTAACCCTAACCCTAACCCTAACCCTAACCCTAACCCTAACCCTAAGTAACCCTTATAATATATTAATTATTTATTATATTTAAAATTTAATTTAAAAATATTAAATTAAATATATTATAATAAATTAAAAATTTATAAAATATAAAATAAAATATATAATAATATATATTAATTATAAATATAAATAATTTATATAATAATTTATTATTATTAAATTTAATATAATTATTTTAAATTAATATAATATTAAATTAATTAATTATTTATTTAAATTTATAATAATATAAATATTAAATTATATTTTATTTTTAAAAAATAATTATAAAAAAAATATTTAAAATAAATTATAATAAAATTATAATTTATATAAATTATAATAATTTAATAATAATAATAATTATATAATAAAAATAATAAGGTATTTTTATATTAATTTTTTATATTTTATAAATTTTAAAATAAGTTTTTTTTTAAAAAATAATTTATAATTAATATTATTTTATATTATTATTTATATAAAATATTAAATTATATATTATTATAATTATTATTTTAATATAAAATTATATATATATATAAATATATATTATAATAATAAAATATTATTTAATTATTTATAATATTAAATCTTTTATTTAAATTTTTTTTTATTTTTTAAAAAATTAAAAAATATTAAAATAATAAAAATAAATATTAAAATATAAAAAAAAAAGAGGAAAAGGGGGGAAAAAATTTTTTTTTTTAAAAAAAAAAGAAAAAAAAATTATAAAAAAAGCTAAATTTAATAAAAATTAAACTTATAATCTTTAAATTTAAAATTTAATACTTTATTAATTAAATTATAAATTTATTTCTTAAAATCCCCTTTAATTTTCTAGCTTATATATTTATATTATATATATATATATAAAATAATAAAAAATATATATTTAAAAAAATAAGAAAAAAAAAAGGTATTATTAATAAATAAAAAAAAAAAATAAAAAAAAAAAAAAAAAAAAAAAAATTAAAAAAAAAAGAAAAAAAATAAAGGAAAATAAAAAAAAAAGGAAAAAAAAAAAAAAAAAATAAAAAAAAAAAAAAAAAAAAATAAAAAAAAAAAAAAAAAAAAAAGAAAAAAAAAAGAAAAAAATTTTAAAAAAAGAAAAAGAGAAAAAAAAAAAAATAATATATATAAAATTTTTAAAAAAGAAAAAAATTTAAAAAAAATTTGTATTTAAGTTAAAATATAATTATGGTATTATATATTTATTAGGTTTGGGTGTTTTGTTGGGGTGTGTGGGAGTGGGGTGGTAATAAGAAAATATTTTTTAATATTTTGTGTGTTGTATAAAGTTGTTGGTAAAAATTTATTTGTAAAATTTAGGTATTGTGTTTGTTAAGTGTGTAATGATATAAAAAAATTAGTATGTTTTGGTGTTATGTTAAAAAGTATAGAGTTGTGTTGTTAAATAAATTGAATTATGTTTTAAGTTAATTGTATTGAAGATAATTTTTAATTGATAATATATAAATGATATAGGTATTTGAATGAGATAGTGATTTAGCTGTAAGTTTGGGTAATAGGATTATTATGATATTAATTATAGAAGGGAATATTGGGAGTTAATAGTTTAGATATTGGTATTGGTAAGGTGGGGGTTGTTAAGTGTGTGGGTGTTATAGTGTGTTTTATGGTTTTACCTTGTTGGTAAAGTGTTATGTATATTAGATGTAATTTATATGATAAGGATGATAAAAGAATTTCTGGTATTAGGTTTTTTTGTAAATTATAATAAGTATAAATAATTGTAAAATTTAAACGGTGTTTAGTGTTTTTTATGAATATTTGATAAATACGGAATGATTTGTAGAAATATTTTTATATATAGTAGTTAGGGGTATTTAATTTAATTATATTAAAATAATTAATTATTTAAATTTTTTTTTTAGTAAATTATGTTTAGTAAAGATAAATAAATAGTAGATAAACGTTATATTATGATTTATAATATAGTTTATTGGGTAATTATGGTATTATGTTAATAATGATTGGTGTATATATTATTTTATAAATAAATTATTTAGTTAAAATAATTATTTAAAAATAAATGTTATAAAGTAAATATTATATTAAGTATATAGTAAATAATATAAATATAGTAATGTTATATAAATGAATTTAAAATAATGTATTTAAATATAAGATTTAAAGTAAAAAGTAAATAAATAATAGTTGTATATATAAATTATGGTATATTTTTTATATATGTAGTTTGAAATGGGTTTTTATTAGTTGGTGTGAATTATTGTATTGTTAGTTAGGTTTATTGGGTGTTGGATATTGAAAGTAATTTGTTGTGTTTGTTTATATGAAAAAATGATTATATTCATGTTTTTGATATTTGATTGTGATATAAAAAGAAGTGTGATTGATTGGTATTAGTGTATATTTAGTATGGGGTTAATTTGTAAGATAGTATTTATATGTTTTATGTTTAGTTTAAGTAGATGGTTGTTTTGGTTTTGTAGTAGTGTTATGGTTTTTTGTTGGTTTGAATGATGTAAATATTTTGTTTGTTGTGTAGTTTGTTTGTTATGTAATTTTTTATATAGTTATAGTTAGTAATTTTGTTAAATATTTATATTTAGAGATATTTATTATTTGTAAGTTTTTATGTATGTTTTATTTGTAGTGTAGAATCTGTTAAAAAGTAAGTATGTTATATTTAATATAGTGATTGAGTTATAGGTTTTTTTTATTTGTTTTGGTTAATAGATATTTGTTTTGTTTTTTTTTTATGTGTTGTAGTGGTTTCAGAGTTGTGTGTTGGTATATGGTTTTGTAGTTAGGAGTTTTTTGAGTTTTTGTTAGTTTTGTTTTTGTTAATTTATGTTTTTGTAATATTTGTTGATTGTGTGGGTTTTTATTGTTTATTGGAATTTGGATGGGTAGTTTGGTATTTTGTTAGTTTGTAAGATGATTTAGTAGTATGTGTGTTTTGTAATTGTTGTTGTAGTAGGTATTTTAGTATTATGTGTGTTATGGGTATTATTGTTTTTAGTCATTGGTTTTTTTGTAGGTGTGAGTTTTTATTGATGATTTTATTGTTTTTTGTGTAGGTTGTGTTGGATATGTAAGTTATTATTTGATTTTGTTTGTAGAGTGTGGTATTTGAAGTATTTATAAGGTATTTGTGGTGTTTGATTAAAGGTTTATATGAATTTTATTTTGTGGATTAATGTGTTTGAGAGTATGTTAATATGTTGGTTTTATTGTTATTTATTGTTAGGTTGATATTTTTTATTATATGTATTTTTAGTTTATAATAGTTGTGTGTTTGTTTTTATGAAAGTTATGTAAATTTATTTATGATGTATTTTTATTGATTGGTTAATTTTTAGTTTTGATATGGTTTTTTTGTTTTATTTCGGTATTTGGTGTTTTATGTGTTTGATTTTGATTTGTTATGTATGTTTTTTTGGTATGTGATTGATAGATGTATATTGTTTGTGTGATGTTTATATAGTTGATATGTTGTGTGGTTAGGTAGTGTTGAGGGGGTGTGTTTAATTGTAGGTGCGTATTATTCGTTTAAATAAAATATTATTAATAAATAATTATAAAGATTTTTAATAAATTATTTAAGATTATTATCTAAATATAAGCTGTTAATAATATGTTAGTGACTTATTATAAATAAATTTATTTAATAATAATTTAATGTAGGACCTTTAATACCTTCTATTTTATTAAATAAAACTCTTATATCGTAAAGCTTATTACGTAATAAGAAAGATGATTAAAACTTAAATAAGCTAGAGAATATTAAATAATTAATTAAGTATTTACCTGTAATATTTATATAATATTATGATAAGTAGCTTAATAAAAAGGCAAAATAATATAAAATAAAGATATAAAGTTATTACCTAAGTTATTATTATAGAAAATATAATATTGTCTTTATTAAATGTATGTATATCAGTTTTAATGTTTAATTAATTTAATATAGGATGGATTGTTGGGTGAAGGTATTGTATGTAATGAGTGGAGGAATGACATGTAAGCTGAGTTTTAAGTGATGTTTATAAGTGTTTTATTTCGTTTTATTATTAGTAATTAGTACGTCCTTTAATAGTCGTAGTAAATAATGTTGATGAACTGGAACCCTTATAATGTGTGTACTTGTTTATTTTTATCGTTAAAAAGGGTGTTAGTCTTTGATTGTTCGTAATATTAGTAAATTGAAATTGTTGAATGTTTTAATTTTGTTGTAAATTAATAATATAGATGTTATGTGATATTATAATAATAAAGTTAGAATAAGTAATTAAGTGCGGATTGTAATGATTAGAGAATGATTGATTGTATTGTAGGTAAACAGTTTATTGTAAGGTTGAATAAAGATTGTTTATGGGTTGGTTTTTTTGTATGAAAGCTAATGTGTATGAATTTATGTTTTTATAAGTGAGTAGTGAAGGTAAGTGTAATTTATGTGTATTAATTAGATTGTGTTATAAATGAAATTGTAATTAAGTATCATTTATGTATACTGTATGGCTATTATTAGGTATGTAGCTAGGATTATTAATTTATTGGAAGGAATTTTAAAGTAGCTGGATATTTTTTATTTAGATAATTTAATTAAAGGTTATAGATTAATGTTTGTTATTCTAAATTATTAGATGAATAGCCTTATTATAAAAAAGTATAATAATATGTTCTTGTTATGTATTAATTATGAGTTACGGTATAACAGAGGTTGATAGTTATCCTGCTGTGGTTATTATTGTAGTGTAGTTGAATTAGTGTGAGAGATAGTCTTAATATTGTTTAATTTAGAAATTCAGGTAAATTATATGAGTTTAAGTATATTTAGAATAGTGAATTTAGTGTAATATATATAATATAATACTTTATCGTATTAGTGAAATTTATTTTTATGAGTATATAGCAGTGGTTTTAACGTATAATTAAATACAGTGGATAAATTTTAGAAGTTGATATGTTGTGTAGTTATGGCAAAAGAGTAATTATATAGAGTTTTGATGGATGAGATTAATGTGTAATGGTGGATATGGATAGTTAGAAGTTGTGTATATATGTGGATATTAGCAGGTTGAAGAGTTTTTATTGGTTGTTTATTAGTCACTGACCTTAAGGAGTGTACGATTTAATTACGAGATTAGATTGAGAAGTATGTTATTAATTGTAAAGAATGGATAACAGTAGTATGGAGTTTTAATTGTGGAGTGAGCTGTTAGTTGAGCGATTGATGATTTAGTTGATTGTATAGGGGGGATGGGGTTATGGTTTGGTAATGATTGAGTGTTATGTTATAAGGTATGTTGGTTGTTTGATTTGGAGTTGTTTGAAGGTGGTGTTGGGTTATTAGGGGGGTTTTGTGGTGTGCGGTGGGGTGTTTATGTTAGTTGAGAGGAGTTTTTTTGGTGATAGTAGGATTTAGATTAGTGGGTTTGATTAGGTAGTGTGTTGTAGTATGTGTGTTGTGGGGTTGTTTTTGGGTTGTGTTGGTTTGGGGGTTTGGTTTGTTTGGAGGGTAGTGGTTATGGTGTGGGTTGGGTTTGTGTTTGGTTTGTGGTTGAGTTTTTTTGGTTTTGATGTGGTTGGTGTTATGGTGTTTGTGTAGGGAGGGGGTTGGTTTGGTTGGGTGGTTTGTGTTGTGGTGTTGTGTTGGGTGGTGGTGTGTGTTGGTGGGTTGTTTGTGGGGTGTTGGTTGTTTGGTGTGTGGTTGGTGGGTGGGTTGTGTGTGGGTGTGGTGTTGTGGTGTGTGTTGGTGGTTGTGTTGGTGTGGTGGTGGGGTTTGTGTTGGTGGTTGGTGTGTTGGTTGGTTGTGGGTTGGGTGTGTGTTTGTGGTGGGTTGTGGTGTTTGGTGTGTTGGTTGGTGGTTTGTGGTGGTGGTGTTTGTTGTGGGTGGTGTGGGTTGTGGGTGTGGGTTGGTGTTGGTTGTGTGGGTGGGTTGTTGTGGTGTTGGGTGGTTTGTGTGGTTGGTGGTGTTTGGTTGTTTGTGTGGGTTGGTGGTGTTGTGGTTGTTGGTGGTGTTGGGTTTGTGGTGTGTTGTGGTGTGGTTGTTGGTGGGGTTGTGGTGTTGGGTGTGGTGGTTGTGGGTTGGTGGTGTTGGGGGTGGTTGTTGTGGGTTGTGTTTTGGGTGTTGTGTTGTGGTGTTGGGTGGTTGTGTGTTTGTGGTGGGTGGTGTTGGGTGTGGTGTGTTTGTGGGTTTGGTGTGTGTGGGTGTTGGTTGTGTGGTGGGTGGTGTTTGTGTGGTTTGTGGTTGTTTGTGGTTGGTGTTGGTGGTTGTGTTGGTTGGGTGGTTGGTGTGTTTTGGGTGTTGGTGTTGTGTTGGGTTGTTGTGGTGGTGTGTTGGGTTTGTTGGTGTTGGTGTTGGGGTTGTGTGGTGTGTTTGTGTTGTGGGTGTTGGGTTGTGGTTTGGTGGGTTGTGGTGTTTGGTTGGGTGTTGTGTGGTTGTGTTTGTGTGGGTTGTTGTGGTTGTGGTGTTGTTGGGTGGTTGGTGGTGTTGGTTGGTTGTGTTGGTTTGTGGGTTGTGTGGTGTTGGTGGGGTTTGTGTGTGGGTTTGTGTTGTTTGTTGTGGTGTGTGGTTGTGGGTGTTGTGTTGGGTTGGTTTTTGTGGGTGTGGTTGTGGTTGTGTGGTTGGTGTGTGGGTGTTGGTTGTGTGGGTTGGTTTGTGGGTGTTGTGTTTGGTGGTTTGTGGTGTTGTGGTGGGTTGTGGTTGTTGGGTTGTGTTGTTGGGGTGGTGGTGTGTGGTTGTTTGGTGGTTGTGTGGGGTGTTGTTGGTGGTTGTGTGGGTGGTTGTGGTGTTGGTTGTGGTGTGGTTTGTTGGTGTTGTGGGGTGTGGTGGGGTTTGGTGTGTTTGGGTGTGGTGTGTGGGTTGTGTTGTGGTTGGTGTTGGGTGGTTGTTGTTTGGTTGTGGTGTTGGTGTTGGGTGTTGTGGGTGTTGTTGGGTTGTGTGGTTTGTGGTGTGGTGGTTTGGTTGGTGTGTGGTGGGTGTTGGTGGTGTGTTGGTGTGTTGTTGTGGTGGGTGGTTGTTGGTGTTGTGGGTTGTGTTGGTGGGTGTTGTGTGGTTGGTTGTGTTTTGGTGTGTGGTTGGTGGGTGGGTTTTGGGGGTGGTTTTGGTGTTGTTTGGTGTGGTGTGGGTTGTTGTGGTTGGTGTGTGTTGGGTTGGTTGTGTGGTGGTTGGGTGTTGTGTGGGGTTGGTTGTGTGGGTGTGTGGTGGTGTGGTGTTTGGTTGGTGGTGGGTTGTGGTGTTGTTGGTGTGTGGGTGGGTGTTGTTTGGTGGTGTGGGGTGTTGGTTTTTGTTGTTGTGGTTTGGTGTGTTGGTGGTGGGTTGTTGGTTGGGGTGGGTGTTTGTTGTGGGTGTGTTGGTGGTTGTGTGGTTGGTTGTGGGTTGGTGTGGTTGTTGTTGGTGGGGTGTGGTGTTTTGGTTGTGGGTGTGGTGTTGGGTGGTTTGGGGTGTTGTGGGTTGTGGTTGTTGGGGTTGGTGTTGTGTGGTGTTGTTGGGTTGTGGTGGTGGGTTGTTGTGGTGTTGGGTTGGTGTGTTGGGGTTGTTTGTGTGGGTGTGTGGTTGTGGTGTGGTTTGGGTGTTGGTTGTGGTGGTGGTTTGTGGGTTGTTGGTGTGGTGTTGTTGGGTGTTGTTTGTGGTGGGTTGTGGGTTTGTGGGTTGGTGGTGTTGGTTGGGTGGTGGTTGTTGGGTGTTGTGTGTGGTTGTTTGGTGTGGTTGGTGTGGGTTGTTTGTGTGTGGTTGTGTTGGGTTTGTTGTGGGGTTGTGGGTGGTGTTGTGTTGGGTGTTGTTGTGGTTGGTGGTTTGTGGTGTTGGTGTTGTGGTGGTGGGTTGTTGTTGGGTGTTGTTGTTGGGGTTGGGTGTGGTGTGTTGGGTGGGTGTTGTGGTGTTTGTTGGGTGGTTGTGGGTTGTGTGGTGGTGGGTGTGGTTTGTGTGGTGTTTGGTGTTGGTTGTGGTGGTTGTGTTTGGGTGTGTTGGTGTGTTGTTTGGTGTGGTTGGTGGGTGGTGTGTGGTTGTGGTTGTTGGTTTGGTGTGGTTGTTTGTGGGTGTTGTTGGTTTGTGGTGTTTGTGTGTGTTGTGGTTGTGGGTGTTGTGGGTGTTGTTGTGTTTGTGGTTGGTGTGTTGGGTTGTTTGTGTGTGGGTGTTTGTGTGGTTGTTGGTGTTGGGTGGTGTTGTGGTTGTGGTTGGGTTGTGGTGTGGGTGTGTTTGTTGTTGGTGGGTGTTGTTGGTGTGTTGTGTGTTTGGGGTTGGTGGTTTGTTGGTGTGGTGTGGTTGTGTTGGGTGTTTGTTGTGGTGTGGTTTGTGTTGTTGGTGGTTGTTGTTGGTGGTGTGTTGTGGTTGGTGGTTTTGTGTGTTTGTTTGGTGTTGTGGTGGGTTGGTTGTTTGTTGGTGGGTTGTGTTGTTGGGTGTGTGGTGGTGGTTGTTTGTTGTGTGGGTGGTGTTTGTGGGTGTTGTGTGTGGTTTGTGGTTGTGGGTGTGGTTGTGTTTGTGGGTTGGTTGGGGTGTGTGGTTTTGTTTGGTGTTTATTGAGGTGTTTAATTTGTATTGTGTAGGTTTGAGTGATGAATTGGAAAGTAGGTGTTAGTGATGGGTTGGGAGGTTGATATAGGAAGGTATGTAGGGGATGAGAGATATGGTAGTTGTTGAGTGGTGGAGGTTTTGTGTGTGATTGCTTGGTGGTTAGGGAAGTGGTATGTATGTTTGATGATGTGATGTGTAGATAGAGTTTGTGGGTTAGAGGGGAGTGATGTTATAGAAAATCGTGGTTGAGGTTGGGTGAGGGGTGGTGGGTAGGTTGGGTGTTGTTAAGTTGGTGTTTGTGAATTTCTAGTTGGTTGTATGTGAAGGTGGAGTGTGAAGGGGTAGATTAAGGAGAGGTGAAATAAGGTTTGTTGTAGGGTTGGAGTTTGGGGAGTAGGGTATGTGCATGTTTGGAGTTAGGGGTGTTTTTTTTTTGTTGTTTAGAGTGTGTATTGTTGGGTTATTTTAGATGAATAGTTGTTGATTTTGATTGAATGTACTGTGTGGATTTTAGGGTGTGTTGATTTGTTATGAGGAGCACTTGTTGATTATAGATGATTTATGAATGGAAAGAAGTGGGTGCGGTAGTGATGTTGTTGGGGAGTGATAGGGTGTGATTGACGTGTTTAATGGAGGCTTTGATTGTAGGAGTTGCGGGTATGTTTAATAAGGGGTGAGCATTGGTTGTTTGGTGAGGTTGTTCTGGTGTTTGTAAAGGGTTTAATGTTAAGTTGTTGGAGTATGGCTGTTGATTAGGGTAATGGTAATTAGTGCGTACGTTAGTTTGGGGTGTAGTGTGAAAGGGCTGAGGTTTAGTGGATGTGTTTGATGGTTTTTGAAGAGTTTAGCTCGTTGTAGGCGGGTGGTTTGTTGATGTTGAGCTGTTGATGTAAGTGGCTGAGTTTGAAGTGAGGGGGAAGTAGGTACCGTGGTAATAGTTTTTGAGTATGAGGAAGGTGGGTGCGTGGTAGGGTGAGGGGGTGATATGTGGGGGGGCTGTAGCTGGTGGTGGGGGTAGTAGTGATTGTTGGGTAATAATGGTGTGGTGAGAGGGTTGGTGGGGTGGTTGCTATGGGGTTGGTAGGGTGAGGGTGAGTTGATGTTCGGAATATGGGGAGGGGTGGGTGTTTGTTTGGGTGGGGAAGGTTTGGATGGGGTGTGCAGGGAGGGGGTATAGTGTATAATTGAGTTTTTTGGTGTAGGTGCGGGGCTGGTGGTATGTTTGGATGAATGGCATTTTTTGTTAATAGGAAGTGTATTTGGGGCGGGTTATGAGGGGGTTGGGCGGGAGTATGGTGGAATGAAAGCTATTGGGTTGTTTGGGTATGGTTGTGTGGGAAGTTTGTGCGTGTCCTTTTCGCGTTATGTAGTGTTATGTTATTAGTTGGGTAGTTTGAAAGCTTGGGGGGGATGGATTGGGATGGTATGATAAGGTTTTGTAGAATGGTGTAGTAGGGATGTGGATCATGGTGGTAGAGTTGGTGCGGTAGGATGTAATGGTTTTTTGGTGGTTGGGGTGATGGTGTGTGGGTTTGTGGTTATGAGGGTTGTGGGTTGAGGGTTGGTTTGTGTATGGTTGTGTAGGAGTTGTGGTATGAGTTATGAGAGGGTTTGAAATGGGAGGGAATGGTTTAGGTAAGTGGTTGTAGATGAGGTAGGTGTGGAGGTATGAGTGGTGGTTGGTATGTAGAGGGTGTAGGTAGAGTATGTATGTGTGTTGTGTGTAGTGGTTGTATTGGGAGTGTTGGTGTGGTTGAAGTAGATGGTTGAGAGAATGGGTGTGTTAGGGTGTTGTTGGAGTTGGTGTTGGTGGAGTTGTTGAATGGTTTTAGTAAATGGATGGTTGTGTGTTGGGTGTAGGTAGGTTTTGTGATGAGTTGGGGAGAAAGGTGTGTTTATTGAGTTAGTATAGGGAAGTGGTGTGGTATGAAGTGTTGTGTTTAGGAGTTTTGTAGTGTAGTTTATGAAGTAGTGGTGTGGGGGTGTAAGGAGTGATTAGGTTGGTGAAGTTGGTACGATGTTGGGTTGTAAGAGGTGTGTTGGTGTTAGAATGGTTGTTTGGTTGTGTGGTTGTGGGTTGTGGTGTTGGTTTGGGATCGGGATTGTTTATTTGGTGTTGTTGTGGTTGTTGTTTGAAGGGGTGGTTGTGGTTGGGTTTTGGTTAGGGTTGGTTGTTGTTTGGAGTTGGTGGTTGTTTGTTGAATTGTGATGAAAAAAGGGGTAGGGTTTGGTTGTTTTGTGGGGAAAGTGTGGTTGAAGTTGAGTGTGGCGGTTGTGTTGTTGGGTGGTGTTGGGTGGTGTGGTTGGGTGTTGGGGTGTGGTGTTGTTGGTGGTGTTGGTTGGTGTGGGGTTGTGGTGTGGTGGTGTGGGTGTTGGTTGTGGTGTTGTTTGTGTGGTTGGTTGTGGTGTGGTGTTGGTGGTGTTGTGGGTGGTGTGGTTGGTGTGGTGGGTTGTGGTTGTGGTTGTTGGGTTGTTTGTGTGGTGGGTTGGGTGGTGTGGTGGTGTTTGGTTGTGTTGGTGGGTGGTGGTTTGGGTTGGTGGGTGTTGTGTTGGGTGGTTGGTGGGTTGGTGTGGTTTGTGGTGTTGTGTGGTTTGGTGGTGGTGTGGGGGTGTGTTGGTGGGTTTGGTGTTGGTGTGTGGTTGTGGTGGGTGTGTGGGGTTGTGGGTGTTGGGTGTTGGTTGTTGTGGGGTGGGTTTGGTTGTGGGTTGGTGTGGTTGGTGTGTGGGTTTGGGGGTGTTGTTGTGGTTGGTGTGTTGTGTGGTGTGGTTGGGTGTTGTGGGTGGTTGTGGGGTGTGGGTTGTGGTGGGTGTGTTGGTGGGTTGTTGTGGTGGTGTTGTGTGTTGGTGTGGGGTGTTGGTTTGTTGGGGGTTGGTGGGTGTGGGTTTGGGTTGGTTTGGTGTTGGTGTTTGGTGGGTTGGTTGTTGGTGTGTGGGTGTGTTGTGTTGGGTTGTGTGTGGTGGTTGTGTTGTGTGTGGGTTGTGGTGTTTGGGTGTGTTGTGGTGTTTGTGTGGGGTGTTGTGGTGTTGTGGTGGTTGTGTGGTTGTGGGTGGGTGTTGGTGGTTGTGTTGTGGTGGGGTGGTGTGTTGTGGTTGGTGGTGTGGTTGTTGGTGGTTTTGGTTGGGTTGTGTGGTTGTGTGGGTTGTTTTGTGGTGGTTGGGTGTTGGTTTGGTGGTTGGGTTGTTGTGGGTTGGGGTGTTGTGTGTTGTGTGGGTGGTGTGGGGGGGTTGTGTGGTTGGTGGTTGGTGTGTTGGTGTGTTGTTGGGGTGGGTTGTGGTGTTGTGTGGTTTGTTGTGGGGTGGTGTTGTGGGGTGTGGTTGGGTGGTGTTGGTGGTTGTTGGTGTGGTGGTGGTTGTGGGTGTTGGTTTGTGGGGTTGGTGTGGTGGGTGTTTTGGTGGGTTGTGTGTGGTTGTGGTTGTGGTGTGGGTTGGTGTGGTGTTGTTGGGGTGGTGTTGTGTTGGTGTTGGGTGTTTGTGTGTGGTGGTGGTGTGTTGTGGTGTGGGTGTGTTGTGGGTTGTGGTTGGGTGGTTGTGTTGGGTGTGGTGGTGTTGTGGGTGTTTGTGTTGTGGGTGGTTGTTTGGTGGTTGTGGGTTTGTTGGTGTTTGGTGTTGTGGGTGGGTTGTTGGGTGTGTTGGTGTTGGGTGTGGGTTTGGTGGGGTGTGGTGTTGGTTGTGGTGGTGTTTGGTGTGGTGGTGTTGTTGGTGGTGTGTGGGTGGTTGTTGTGGTGGGTTTGTGTTTGTGGGTGTGTTGGTTGGGTGTGGTTGTGGTGGTGTTGGTGTTGGGGTGTGGTTGGTGTGGTGTGGTTGGGTTGTTGGGTTGTTGTGGTGGGTGGGTTGGGTTTGGTGGTGGGGTGGTTGTGGGTTTGGTGTTGTGGTGGGTGGTTTGTTGTGTGGTTGTGGTTGTTTGTGGTGGGGTGTGGTGGTTGTGTTGGTGTGGGTTTGTGGTGTGGTTGTGGGGTTGTGTGGTTGTTTGTGTGGGTTGTGGTGTGGGTGGGTTGGTGTTGTTGTGTGGTGTGGTGTTGGTGTGGTGTTGGTGTTTGGTGGGGTTGTTGGTGGTTGTTGGTTGTGGGGTGGTGTTGTGTTGTTGTGGTGGGTTGTGTGGTGGGTGTTGTGGTGTTGGGGTGGGTGGTTGTTGGTGGGTTGTGGTTTGTGGTGGTTGTGTGGTGTTGGTGTGGGTTGTTGGTTTGTGGTGTGGGTGGTGGTGTTGTGGTTGTGTTTGTGGTGTTGGTGTGGTTGGGGTTGTGGTTGTTGTGGGGGTTGGGTGTGTTGGTTGTGTGTTGGTGGGTGTTGGTTGTGTGTGGTTGGTGGTTTGGTTGTGGGGTTGGTGGTGTTTGTGGTGTTGTGGTGGGTTGTTTGTTGTGTTGGTGGTGTGGTGTTTGTTGGGTGTTGGTGTGTGGTTGGTGTTGGTGGTTTGTGTGGGGGTTGGTGGTGTTTGTTGGGTGGTTGTGGTGTTGTGGGTTGTTGTGGGTTGGGTGTTGGTTGTGGTGGTTTGGGTGTGGTTGGGGTGTTGTGTGGTGTGGTTGGTTGGTGGTTGGGTTTTTGTGGTGGTGTTGGTGTGTGTGGTTGTGGGTGGTTGTGGTGGTTGTGGGTGGGTGTGTTGTGGTTGTTGTTTGGGTTGTGGTTGGTTGGTGGGTTGGGGGTTGTTTGGGTTGTGTTTGGTGTGTGTTGTGGGTGTTGGTGGTTGTGGTGGTGTTGGTGGGTGTTGTTGTGTGGTGGTTGTGTTTGTGTGTTGGTGGTTGGGTGTTTGTGGTTGGTTGGTGTTTGTGGGTGTTGTGTGTGTGGTTGTTGGTTGTTTGGTGGTGGTGTTGGTTGTTGTGTGGGTTTGGTGTTGTGGTGTTGTTGTTGGGTTGTTGTGGTGGTTGGGTGTTGTGGTTGTGTGGGTGGTGGTTTGGTTTGGGTTGGTGTGGTTGTGGTTGGTGTGGTTTGTTGGTGGTTGTGGTGTGGTGGTGTGTTTGGTGTGGGTTTTGTGTTGTGTTGGTGTTGTGTGGGTTTGTGTGGGTGTTGGTTTGTGTGGGTGGGGTTGTTGGGTGTTTGGTTGTGGGGGTTGGTGTGTTGTTGGTTTGTTGGGGGTGGTGGGTTGGTTGTGGTGTTGGTTGTTGGGGGTTGGTGTTGTGGTTGTGGGTTGTGTTGTTTGTGGTGGTGTTGTGTGGGTGTGGTGGTTGTGGGTGTTGGGTGTGTTGGTGTGTGTGGTTTGTGGTGTTGTGTGGTGTTGTGTTGGTTGGGTGTGTTGGTGTGTTGTGGTTGTGTGGGGTGTTTGTTGTGGTTGTGGTGTGTTGGTGTGTGTTTTGTGTGGTTGTTGGTGTTTGGGTGTGGTTGGTTTGTGTTGTGGTGTTGGTGTTGGGTGGTTTTGTTGGTGTGGGTGTGTGGGTGTGTGGTTGGTGGTTGGTGGTGTTTGGGGTGGTTTGTGTGGTGTTGTTTGTGGTGTGTGGGTGTTTTGGTGTGTTGTGGTGGGTTGTGTGGTTGTGGGTGTTGGGTGTTGTTTGTGGGTTGTGTTGGTGTGGTTGTGGTGTGTTGGGTGGTTGTGTTGTTTGGTGGGTTGTTGTGTTGGGTGTGTGGTGGGTTGTGTTGTTTGTTGGTTGTGTTGGTGTTGTGTTGGTGTTGTGGTGGGGTGTTGGTGTGGTTGGTGGTTGGGTGGTGTTGTGGGTGTGGTGTTGGTGTGTTGGTTGGTTGTTGGGTGGTGGTGGGGTTGGTGGTTGGTGGGTTGTGGTGTTGGTTGTTTGTGGGGTTGTGGTGGTTGTGGGGTTGTTGGTGTTGTGGTGGTTGGTGTGGGTTGGTGGTTGTTGGTGGGTGGTGTTGTGGGTTGTTGGTGTTTGTGGGTGGTTGTTGGGTGTGTGGTTTGTGGGGGTGGTTGTGGTTGTGGTGGTTGTGTTTTGGTGTGTTGGTGTTGGGGTTGGTGGGTGTTGTGGTGGGTTGGTGTGGGTGTTTGTGGTTGGGTGTGTTGTGGTTGTGTGTTTGGTGTGGGTGGTGGTTGGTGTTGTGTGTTGGGTTGTGTGGTGTTGGTGGGTGGTTGTTGTGGGGTTTGTGTGTGTTGGTGGGTTGGGTGTGTTGTTGTGGTTTGTGGTGGGTTGTGGTGGTGGTTGGTGTTGTGGTGGGTGGTTGGTGTGTTGGTGGTGTGGTGTTGGGTGTGTTGGTGTGTGGTGGTTTGTGTTGGTGTGGTGTTGTGTGGTTGGTGTTGGGTGGTGGGTGGTGTTGTGTTGGGGTGTGGTTGTGGGTTGTTGTGGTGTGTGGTTGGGGTGTGTTTGGTGTGGGTTGTGGGTGTGGTGTGGGTGTTGTTGGTGTGGTTTGTTGGTGTTGTGGGTGTGGTGGGTGGTTGGTGGGGTTTGTGTTGGTGGGTTGTGTTGGTGTGGTTGGGTGTGGTGTGGTGGTGGGTTGTGGTGGTTGTGTTTGTGGGTGTGTGGGTTGGGTTTGTGGTTGGGTGGTGTGTGTGTTGGGTGTGGTTGTTTGTGGTGTGGGTGGTGTTTGTGGTTGTTTGGTGGGTGGTTGGTGTTGGTTTGTGTGTGGGTGGTGGTTGTGTTGGTGTGGTTGTTGTGGTGTGGTTGTGTGTGGTGGGGTGTGGTTGTGTTGGGTTGTGTTGTGTGGGTTGTGTGGTGTTGTGGGTGTTGGGTGGTGGTTGTTGGTGTGTGTTGGTGGGTGGGTTGTGTTGTGTGGTGTTGTGGTTGTGTGGTGGTTGGTGGGTGTTGTTGGTGTTGTGGTGGTTGTTGGTGGTTGTGGGTGTTGGTGGTGTGGTGGTTTGTGGGGTTGTTGGGTGTTGGTGGTGTGGTGTGGTGTTTGGTTGGTGTGTTGTGGTTGTGGGTTGGTGTTGGTGTTGTGTGTGGTTTGTGTGGTGGGTTGGTGTTTGGTGTGGGGTTGTTTGGTTGGTGTTGTGGTTGTGGGTGTGTGGTTTTGTGGTGTGTGGTGGTTGTGGTGGTTGGTGGGGTGTGTGTGGTTGTTTGGTGTTGGTTGGTGTGGGTGTTGTTGTGGTGTTTGGGTTGTGTTGTGGGTGGGTGTTGGTGGTGTGGTGTGTGTTGTGGGGTGTTGGTGGTTGTGTTTTGGTGTTGTGTGGGGTGTTGGTGTTGTGTGGTGTTGTTGTGGGTGTGGTGTGTTTGTTGTGGTTGTTGGTGTGTTGGTTGTGGTGTTGTTGGTGGGGTTGGTGTTTGGTGGTTGTGGTTTGGTGGTGGTTTGTGGTTGGGGGTTGTTGTGTTGTGTTGTGTGGTGTTGTTGGGTGTGGGTGTTGGTGTTGTGTGTTTGGTGGTGGTGTTGTGTTGTGGTGTTGGGTGGTGTTGGTGTGGTGTTGTGTGGGTGTGGTTTGTGGTGTGGTTGTTGGGTGTGGTTTGTGGTTGTGTTTGGTGTGGTGTTTGGGTGGGTTGTGTTGTGGTTGGTGTTGTTGTGGGTGTTTGGTGGTGTGTGGTTTGTGTGGTTGTGGTGGTGTTGTGGGTGGTTGTGTTGTGTGGTTGTGGTGGTGGTTGTGGTGTTGTTTGGTGTTTTGGTTGTGGTGGTGTTGGTGGTTGTGTTGGGTTGTGGTGTTGGTGTTTTGGGTTGGTGGTTTGGTGGGTGGTGTTTGTGTTGTTTGTTGTTGGGTGTTGTTTGTGTGGTGGTTGTTGTGTGTTGGGTGTTGTTGGTGGTTGTGGTTGTGTGGTGTTTTTGTGGTGTTGTGTGGTTTTGTGGTGTGTTGTTTGGTGTTGGTTGTGGGTTTTGGTGGGTGTTTGTGTTTGTGTGTTGGTGGTTGTTTTGGTGTTTGGTGGTTGTGTGGGTTTGTTGTGGTTGTTGTGTTGGGTGGTTGTGTGGTGTGTTGGTTGGGTGTTTGGTGTTGTGTGGTGTGTGTTGGGGTTTGTTGTGTGGGTGTGGTTGTGTTGGTGTGGTTGTTTGGTGTGGTGGTTTGTTGTGTGGTTGTTGGGTGTGTTTGTGTTGGTGTTGTGTTGTGTTTTGTTGTTGGTGTGGTTGTGGTGTTGGTGTTGGTGTGTTGGTTTTGTGTTTTGTGGTTGGGTGGTTGTGGTTGTGTTGTGGGTTTGTGTTTGGTTGGGTGTGTGTTTTGTTGTGTGGTTGGGGTGGTGTGTGTTGGTGGTTTGTGGTTGTGTGTTTGGTGTGGGGTTGTGTGGTGTTGGTGTTGTGTGGTGTGGGTTTGTGTTTGTTGGTGTTGTGGTGGTTGTTGGTTGGTGTGTTGTTGGTTTGTGTTGTGGTGTTGTGGGGTTGGTGTTGGTGTGTTGTGGGTTGTTGTTGTGGTGTTGTTGTGGTTGGGGTTGGTTGTGGTGGTGTGTTGGGTTGTGGGGTTTGGTGTGTTTTGGTGTGGTTGTGGTGTTGTGGGTTGGTGTGTGGGTTGTGGTGTGTTGGTGGTTTGTGGGTGTTGGTGTTGGTGGTGTTTGTTGTGGGTTGTGGTTGGTGTGGTGGTGTTTGTGGTTGTGGGTGTTGTGGGTTGGGTTTGTTGTGTGGTGTTGGTGTTGTGGTGTTTGTGGTGGTTGTGTGGGTGTGGTGGGTGTGTTGTTTGGTGGGTTGGGTGTGGTGTTTGTTGGTTGTGTTGGGTGTGTTGGTGTGTGGTGTGTTGGGTTGTGGGGGTGTGGTTGGTGGTTGTGTGGTGTTGGGTTGTGGGTGTTGGTGGGTGGTTGTGGTGTTTGTGGTGGGTGTGTGGTGGGTGTTGGTTGTGTTGGTGGGTTGGTGTGGTGGTGTTGTTTGGGTGTGTTGGGGGTGGTTGTGTGTGGGTTGGTTTGTGTTGGTGGGGTTTGTGGTGGTGTGGTGTTGTTGGGTGGTTGTTTGGTGTGGGTGTGTTGGGGTGTTGGTTTGGTGTGGTGGGTGTGTGGGTTTGTGTGGTGTGGTGGTTTGTGGGTGGTGTGGTTGTGTTTGTGGTGTTGTGTGTTGGTGTTGTTTGGGTGTGGTGGTGGGTTGTGTGTTGGTGTTGTGGTGTTGTGTGGGTGGGTTGTGTGGTTGGTGGTTGTGTGGTGGGTGTGTGTTTGTGGTTGGTGGTTGTTGGTGTTGTGGTGTTGGGTGTGGTGGTTTGTGGTGTGGGTGTTGTTGTTGGTGTGGTTTGGTGGTTGTGGGTGTGGTGGTGGGTGTGGTGGTGTGGTTTGGGTGTGTTTGTGTGGTGGGGGTTGGTGGTGTTGGTTTGGTGTTGTGGGGTGTGGTTGTTGGTGTGTGGTGTTTGTGGGGGGTGTGTGTGGTGGTGGGGTTGTGGTGGGGGTGTGGTGTGGTTGGTGTTGTGTTTGTGGTGGGGTTGGTGGGGTTGGGTGGTGGGTTGGTTGTGGGGTGGTGGTGGTGTTGGTTGTGGTGGTTGGGTGTGGGTGTGGGTGTGGGTTGGGGGTGTGGTGTTGGGGGTGTGTTTGTGGGTTGTGTGGTGGGGTGTGTTGGTGGTTGTGTGTGGTGTTGGTGGGGTGGTGGTTGGGGGGTTTGTGGGGTGGTTGGTTGTGTGGTGGGGTGGGTTGTGGTTGTGGGGGTGTTGTGGTTGTGTGGGGGTGGTGTTGTGGGTTGGTGTGTGGGTTGGTGTGTTGGTGGGTGTGGGGGGTGTTGTGGTGTGGGTGGGGTGGTGTGGTGGTGGGGGTTGGTGTGGGGGTGGTGGTTTGGGGTGGGGTGTTGGTGGGGTGGTGGTTGGTGGTTGGGTGGGGGTGGGGGTGTGTTGGTGTGGGTTGGTGGTGTGGGTTGGGGGGTGTTGGGTGTGGGTGGGTGGGTGTGGTGTTGGGGGTTGGTGGTGTTGGGTGGGGTTGGGGTGGGGGGTGGTGTGGTTGGTGGGGTTGTGGTGGTGTGGTGGGGGGGTGGTGTGGGTGGTGGTGGGTTTGGTGTGGGTGGGGTGTTGGTGTGGGTGGGTTGGGTGGTGGGTGTGGGGGTGGGGTGTTGTGTGGTGTGGGGTGGGTGTGTTGGGGTGGTGGTGTGTGTGGTGTGGGGTGGGGGTGTGGTGGGGGGTGGGGTTGTGTTGGGGTGGTGTTGGGGTGGGGTGTGGGGGTGGTGTGGTGGGGTGTTGGTGGTGGGGGGTGTTGGTGGGGGGTGGGGGGGGTTGGGGTGGTGGGGGGGGTGGGTGTGTGGGGGGTGGGGGGTGTTGGGTGGGGGTGTGGTGGGTGTGGGTGGGGGTGGTGTGGGGTGGGTGTGGGGGGGGTGGGTGGGGTGTGGGGGGGGGTGTGGTGGGGGGTGTGGGTGGGTGTGGGGGTGGGGGGTGGTGTGGGTGGGGGGGGGGGTGTGGGGGTGTGGGGTGGTGGGGGGGTTGGGGGGGGTGTTGGGGTGGGGGTGGGTGGTGGGGTGGTGGTGGGGTGTGGGGTGGTGTGGGTGGTGGGGGTGGGGGTGTGGGGTGGTGGGGTGGTTGGGGTGGGGTGGGGGGGTGGGTGGGGTGGGTTGGTGGGGGTGTGGGTGGGTTGGTGTTGGGTGGTGGGGGTTGTGGTGGGGGGTGGGTGTGGTGGGGTTGGTTGTGTTGGTGGGGTTGGGTGGGTTGTGGGTGGTTGGGTGTGTGGTTGGTGGTGTGGGTGGTGTTGGGTGTTGGTGGTGTGGGTGTGGTTGGGGGTGTGTGGTGGGGTGGTGTGGTGTTGGTGGTTGGGTGGTTGGGGGTGGTGTGGTTGGGTGGTGTGGTGGTGGGTTGGGGGTGGGG